>SKCR01038415.1:0-451212 GCA_019454045.1 Zanthoxylum bungeanum | reverse complement strand
AATTGACTAAAATGGATCTTCATATGCTCAGTTAGCAGATATTATCAACATGCATAGTAACATACGAACATGAGTTAAAATTGAAAAGTTTGTAATATTCAGTGCTCTAGTTTAATTGGAGGAAGCATCTCAAAAAGCAATGGAATAAAAAAAAACAAAAAAAAAAACATCTGAGATCCGAGTTATTAAGTCTGTAAGGGTATCGTTGTGGGTATCGTTTTACAAACGTTTGTGGGTATCGTTGCTATAAGCCCGCACGAGACTATAACTCGTCCACTAGGGACACCTAGGGGTTTAAAGGCTTGTTGCATATGCTAAATACAACTGTGATCCCTACGAAAGTGGCTTAGTTTAATTTTAATTGTTTCTTGTAATTTATTTTATTTTTTTTCTCGAGGACTAGCAAAATGTTAGGTTTGGGGGTGTGATGAGCGGAAAATATATCAATATTTACCGCCCCTTTAACTTAATATTTTGTTTAGTTTCTCGGGTTTGATGAACGTTTTGATGTGTTTTAGTTTATTTTGCAGATAAAATAATATCGGATCTCAATGAAATCATTTAGGAAGAAATATGGGTCAAATAAGGGCAATTATTGGACTTGATATTTTAATTTTGGAGATTGGAAACTTGAAAGGTCGTTTTTGACGAAGTGCAGTTTTGGGAATTCCAGTTTTGCGCATCTGTCTTATTTTGAGCATAACTTTTTACTCCGATATCAGATTGAGCTGATTCAAGTTCCAGATTAAAAAAGACTCAAATATCTACAGCTTTGAAATACAAAATAATTTCGAATTCTGAATATTTCATGCCCGAAATTGATGAACCATCCAAAAGTGTGTTGTGTGTAATTATTAAAGTCACTTTCAATCATTTTCAAAGCAAAAAATAAATTAATAAATAAATAATAAAAATTATCAAATCATCACCAAACATGATAAGAGATTAGTGGAGCAATTAATAATAGATTTTTTGGAGCAATTAGTGGAGCAATTAATAATTGATTTTGTGGATGATTTGATGGAGGCAAAATTTTGCCTATAAATACCAAGCCATTTCATTTGTAAAATTCATACTTTCTTCTAAGGAATTCCTTAAGAATACTAAGAAGATTGTATATTGTTTGTTTATTTACAGCTTTCAGTAATTAATTTCCGCTTTCGCACTTTCTTTTCTTTACTTTTCAGTTTTTACTTTCCGCAATTTACTTTTACGCACAATACTTTTCTTTCTTTAATTTTCAGCATTACTTTTTAGCAATTTACTTTCAGCAATTTACTTTCAGTAATTTACTTTCAGCATTTACTTTTCAGTAATTTACTTTCAGCATTTACTTTTCAGCATTTAATTTTCAGTATTTAATTTCAGCATTTACGTTCCGTCATTTACTTTTCAGTATTTTACTTTATGTCTTTTATTTTATTTAAGTTTTTTTTACTACTTCGTAAATATGTGTCGTAACTAAGCTAGTTATCTGGGGTTGTGATGACTTTTAATATCACCGGTTTATAAGGGGTTAGATTATAGTTTGAGTATTATAAAGATTTATTTATTGAGTCTTAATCTTAATGCTTTTTCATTAACTGGCCATTAATAAAATTGATCTGGTAAATCTAAAATGAACTAGACATAGATTTTTTAGGTTTCAGCCTTAGACTCAATAGCCCACGATCTTCCTTGAGGATAGATAACCCTTTAATAGATTTCCTTACAGGATAGGAATATACCTGTCGGGCGGGGGTAGCCATAATTGGAACTTAAACTTAATGAATCCAGATAATTTGGTTGACATAGACATATGGTTCAATTGGGTTAAACTGGGTATTTGTGTCTGACCATCGACAGAGGCTTACACATATTTAGTGTTCCAAGTTAATAAATCAATATATTACCCAACTTTAAGATAACCACTTCATCTTTAAAATGATATTGGAAGAAATCACAACCCTAGATAGTTTTTAATATTGAATTTTCTTAAAATCTACTTTCGAATAATTTTATTTACTTGTTTTTAAATTTAGAATCGTCACCATTCATAATGAAACATCTTATGCAGCTCTTGGTAAGAACAGATAATCTCATTCATAATGAAATACATTACAAATGGGCGATATGACGCCGACAGAGATCCAAGTATGACACTTTGTCCTAAAGTGTCATTGAGAGGGAAATTATAGCACCTCAACTGTTCGATCAAATCAATCAGATGAAGCACGTGAGGGCTCACAGCATGTCCCTCTTCTAGTTTTGCATGGAACAGTTCTATAGCAATTTTATGAACCGAGACCCGTTCTTGGTTCATAAAGGACTTTCACAACCGCATCATCATAGTATACACGTCGGGCAATCCAAAATATTGTCTCTTAAGCTCCGATGCCAAGGAACTGAGAATGTATGATTTGACTCGTCTATCATCATCTCTCCACTTTTGGAGAGTCTCATGTTCCTCTGGTGTAGCATCAGATGCTATGGCCAGTGGCAACGGACCTTCCAACACATATTCTATTTGCTCAGATCGAAGAAATATTCTCAAATCTAATTCTCAATCCGCAAAGCTTTCAGCGCCTTTAAGCTTGTTCATATCAAGTATACGAGTAAAAGGATTAGGAGCAGGTGCCGCCATCGCAAATCTATCATATAGATAGAGAAAAACGGCTAGCAGACATAACAGTTTCAAATAATATAAATCAAACAAATCATAAATAGATCATGGATTTTTAATCTAAAAATGCTCCTCCCACTATTACATACAATACTGTAATCCCCAAACAGAATGCAAACAAATAATTAATCAAATTAAATTTAATAGCGAAAGGTGGATCTCATGAATATATTTCAGCTCACAACTTTGGCACGATCTCGCCTACCTATATTCATTAAGTAGACAACACATTGTCAATCACTCAATAGTGACTCCTGGGTTTCTGTCCTGGTCGTTTCTCATTGTGACGGTATTGGCACGTTCACAAGGAGGCGTACCAAGGTTAAACTTGTCAATGATAAATTCAAGATACTTGCGTAGTCCTGACAACTTTGGCACGTTCAGGATTTCCGCTTTCGCTTGAATTTATCTAGTATCACATATACATCCGGTATGGATAAATTTCTATAATCTACACCCTCACAACTTTGGCACGATCTCGGATGCAACCATAGAACAGATATCCAAAAACCGTATTGATAAGACGGACCAAGAAATATGTATCCAATACATATTACTTTCAAAACCTTATTAAATATGGATTTTCCGAAAAGATGAAACGTATTTAATTTAATCAAATTAAATAAATACAAGCAGGTATCAAGTAAGAACATAATTAAACAACGAATTTGAAGGCATATTCATATCATGTGTCGAGGTTCAGACCTGCTCTGATACCATTTTTGTTGGGGTTTCGGATGGTAATTCTAGTAAATGCAGCGGAACACGGAAAATCAAAATTTTCCGATTTCAATTATTTTTCTTGGGAAAATAAAATAAACTAATTTATTTCAATTACTCAATATTCAAAAACTGAAATTTTTACCCAAAAATCAGATTTTTCAGAATTTACCATTTTGCCCCAAAACTTTGTATTTTAATCATTTTAGTCCAAAATTGTCAAATACAATTCTAATTGATTCCAAATCAATTCCAAAATGATTTATTCATGTCTGATACATGAAAATACAGTTTGAAATTCAAATAAATATATTTTTCCCTAATTGCCGAATGGTCCCTAAATTTTCAAGAATTTACAATTTGGTCATTTTTGTTCAAAACATGCCAAGATCAAATCCAAAAATTCTCAAATTTAATATACATCATATATACATCAAAACTCATCACATATATGAAAAGCCCCAAATTTGGTGAAGGTTGGAAACCCTTTTACAATTTCACAAATTAACCAAATTAACACCAAATTAATCAAATTCAAAACTTTAATTCAATTCTTACAACACCAATTGAGCCTCGCCAACATGAAATACCTCAAGACCAATTTTAGGTCTAACATGAGTGACTAAAAGACTCTAGAATGGCAACTAGCCATCAAAATGGCAAAAGAATGCTTAAAAATAATTTCAAACAAACTAAATTAATATACATGCTTTCATCTTCCATTCAAACCTCAAATCATCAAATCACAATCACAAAAGTGTTGAGAACAAACTAGCCTACACATGTTGAAGCTTAGTATGCTAGAAATATTTTTCATGAAAGGAGAAGAAAGAAAAAACTTACAAAAATGCTTGATTTCCAAAGTTTTCTTCCTTTTTTCCTCATTTTCTCATTTCCTCTCTTTGTATTTGATTTTTTAGGGTTTGTAGAGTGAATAACAAAAAAAAATAGCTTAAATAATTTCCCTCAATGACCGAAACATAGGGAAAAAATTATAGCCACAATTTTTAATTTTTACTTAATTAATTGGAAATTAATTTAATAAATATATTTGGTAATAAAACATTCAACAATTTGATGTTTATCCAAATATATCCAATTAAATCATTCCAAGTGAAACCAATCATAAATAATTGGCCACAATTTCCAATTAAAACATGCCATTTATCTTTTCTTAATAAGTAAAAAGATATTAAATATTTAATTAATACAATTATTCAACATTTGAATAAATAATTAATTAAATACAAATATTTCAAAATATATGTATTATATTTATATTAAATAATCAAAATACATATATCAATTATAAATGTAAAATATCACAATTCGACATTTAATAAATGGCCAAAAGATCTCTAAATCATGTATCTTCGTTTAACCGTTAAACGACTTATAAATAATCAGTATTATTTATAAAAGTTTCCCTAGTGCCCTACGAGTATATCTCATTGTGAGACTCTCTAGGTTTAGGTATATCCGTCACGAAATCCAATTTCGTGTCCATAATTGACCCACTTGTAAATTATGACAACACGGATAAAATCTCTTAACCATACAGGTCGAGTTCACTGCATACGTATAATCCTTCCGTCACAGGTATCGGATTATCCCAGAGATATAGATATAAACGTCAAATCTCTTTAGGTATAATCCCATCGACGAATCTATTAGAAATCTCTTAAATAACACTTATAACTTATTTCTACAGTGTACCACGGGCCCATTGATTTAACAGATTGCTAATTCCATAATGGATACCTATGCTATGTACACAGAACTGACAGATGCTATCTTGATACACACATGATATCATGAGGATCCGTCCATACCCAACGAACAGGCGGAGGTCTGATATAAATAAATCGGTGACGTGACTGCCCTCAAAATGTGGAGGATACCTCATATATCCACAGTGGTACCTCAAGTCGGAGGATCACTATGCTTACTCAACCCAAGAAGATTCTTATTGACGTTGGTGTACCATCTATTAAGAATCTTCGGCGAGTCATTCAGTATTTATCCGATATAAATACCTACGTGTCTATATTAATCTCCCGAGACTCATGGTTTATTGAGAAACCATTAGAATCCAACATTCCAATATACGACACGTACCGGTCTCAACGGGTTTATTTACTGACCAAGTAATTGTAAACTTTGACCAGGAACAGTTAAATAATGATACTGTTATGATACCGCTCAATATCAGTTACGACGTTTTTGCAACTGTATCATAACCAATCACTCTATGGCCATTTACGTCTTTACCATATAATAAAAGAATTTATATTACATAAGCTGTCTATTTTATTCATTAATAAAATATATACAAAAGTATCTACAGGGAAATACATAAGAAATTGGCGCTCAGAGCACCAACCCTAACAAACACAACTTCCAAATGGCAGTTTGAGAGCCCTAGAAAGGCATTTAATCGAGCAATCATCACGAGGCATGATCTTTTGACCGTATGGATGCTCTCTAGACCCGAGAATGCTGCAGTTTGATTGATAGCAAGATTAAGACCCGAGGACTAAGGGACAATCCAAACCACCATTATAGTTCCCGGCACCAACTCCTAGACTCGTCGATACTGAGAACTATGGGAGAAATATTGATGATGATTTTCGGACCCGAGAAGATCTGAAATATAAAGAGGGTTTTTAATGGGATTTCACTTACCAAGATGAGGGCACAAGGTCTTTGCGAGGAAGAGGGTCGAGGTCCAAGGCCCATATTCGGCTACATTTGAAGACCAACCCGATGATGTCAATTTTGACTTAGAAACATAATAAATGGGGTCAGGATGAACCAGTAAAAGCATAGTCATGTATACCCGGGGAGGTTGATCGTTGGAAGATACAAGTTACAAGAAAATCATAACAGTTCAAACTATCATCAAGGGAAACTACTTCTCAATATTTCTACATGCGAAAGGGCTCAGTGCTGGTTTGACTTTTCTGAAGAGAAGATTCAGGGAGTGAAGGTTCTTTTACCGACCCGACCTGCTAGTAATTGTGAGGAAGGACGTCACTTGTTTCGGGATACCGACCTAGGATATAGTTATACTCTTAGACGGAGGTTTGAGCCTTCTAAAGATAATGAGATAGTAGTAAGTCAGCGGCTGATAGGATGGAAAAAGGCTTCAGGTTTATTGACTAACACATGCAACCGCGTGAGTAGTTGGCACATAGGTTTGCACTTGGGCAGTGTGTGTAGCAATTACCAAAAATGGTGCATTGATGAGTTTCACATGGCAGAGAGTGGTTGTGTCAGACGGTGCAACTACTACTTATAAGATTAATTGGGGAAGAAAGTCAACGTAATAATGACTTGGTAACGTGGCTGACGTCACGAGCTGGTGGAATAATAGTTTTAGACACACTATATAAAGAGGTTGAGAACTCATTGTAAGAGTTAGCTAATTTTTCTCACATATAACTTGTAAAAATGGAGCAAAAAAAGCCAAGTGTAAACGAGAGGCAGAGCAGGTCGGTCAGACCCGAGCTCATAATAAAAAGTTTATTTCCTTTCACCATTGGACGTAGGTTGGATCCATTCTGCCGAACCACGTTAAACCCTTTGTTTTGTCTATTGTTTCTATCTTTTGTCAAATTTGCTTTTGGTTCCCAACAAACCAAACAAATTTACAGTTGAGAGAGGTTTGTTCGAGAAGTGATTTTTCTGAATTGCCCCTGAAACGAAAAACAACCGTCAACAAAATGCAAACAATCGATATTTCATTGGCAAGATTCAATTAAATGTTCTTATAATAAGAGTCAATTTTGCTACTTAATTATTATTTTTGAACCTATTATCAATATATTTTAATATTTTAAACCTTAAATAGTTATTTCTAATATAATTTTAAATACTCCCAAAAAAACTCTATAAGATTCAAATGAATGGCTTATACATGACACCGATGCCGGCTCGGCCTAGGCTTGGATATTTTTAAAAAATAAATTTTTATTTTTTTGAAAAACTAATTTTTTTTTAATTCTTAAAAATAATAAAAATTAAGAATTTTAATGTTTTAGTGTTTTGGGATTGGATTTTAAAATATTAATTATTATATATATATTTAAAATTTAAATTTAAATTTAAATTTAATTTATTAATAAACCTTTTTTTCCTAAACTCGGGCTCTTCTTCTTCACGAAATTTCTCTGCCCACTTGAAGGTGTCGTAAACCCTTCTAGAAGCCAGTACTTTTGGGCCACCATAAAAAGTGCCCCAAATTCCAACACTTTTTTTTTTTTTTTTTTTTTTCGTGGGCTTTGTATGACGTGTCCCAAGACATCCAGTTACTCATTATAAACCGGAATACGTAAAGCCATGTCACTCAGATTTCACACGTGTCAATCGGTTGTGGAACACTTGTCCGACGATTTTTTACTTGCCCTCTTCTCAATCGAGAGCTGCAGAGAGAAGAGCCCAGTATGGTGTCCAGAGCAAGCGACTCTTCCTCTAAATCCAGAGTTGAGATTTTCTTTCAGATCTTAATTTTTTTAATTGGTTGTTTTTGTTTTGTTAGTTAACTGATCATCAGAATTGAAATTACTATCATGATGATTCTTGATGAATTCAGAATTCACTTTTACTTGATTCCACAGAATTATATATTTCTTTTTTTTTTAAATTTAATTAGAGAACTAATATTAGAGACCTACAAGCGTTTGGCCACTGAGAAAATTCACTGAAAATAAAAGTACATATTATCTTTTCATTTCCTAAGATATCTAACCTACCAAACAGACCTTAACTTGAAGAAAACAATCTAATTGCTTGATTAAATTCTATATAGTTTTCAGATTTTTGATTGTTTTGTTTTTTGAATTGGCAGAAGTCTCATAGCGAACAGTCTGATGGTTTTGGAAATTTGACATATAAGTTAAATCAGCTCAAGAAGCAAGTTCAAGCAGAGAGAGTTGTTTCCATAAAAGTAAGTCACTTATGCATTTTTTTTAAGGCTCTTTAATTTTTTTTCCCTTTGTGTTTTTTTTTTCCCTGCTAAGACTTGGTAAACTTTTTCTCAAGTTATTTTAGATTAATGACACACTGTGTATTGCTTAGATGAATTTCTTCGTTGCTGTAGTAATTTGGCATAATTTTAGATTAAATTACTTTGTAAAGAACAAAATTCAGTTGGAATTATAATTGTGCTAAGGCCTTCTTAGATTGTGTTTCACAAAATTAAGGTCCCGTGACTTATCTAAAATAAGGATCTGGTGTTAAAATAAAAAATCAAGGTATGAAAGATTATGGATGTGAAATTGATTCTGTATGAGTTGAGCACACTTGTGATGCTAATTAATCTGCTAATAACTTCTGCATGTATCATCTGCAGGATAAAATTGAGAATAATAGAAAGAAAATTGAAAGTGATATTTCTCAGCTTTTGTCAACAACTTCAAGAAATAATGATATATTTACAATGGAGAATGGATTTGGTAACATGCCTCTCTGCAAATACAGTGGATTTCCTAAAGGACTGGGAGATAAAGACTATGTGAACGGTCATGAAGTTGCGCTCTCAACTAGTGGAAAGCTTTCGTATGTTCTGAAGATACCACCGTATACTACTTGGATCTTCCTGGACAAGTATGATAGATTTTCCATATATCCTCTCTTGATCTTCACTGTAACATAGTTGTATCATTCTTAATTTGGTTTTCCCATGATGAAATATACTTTTTCACTCGGAATTTGACAACCTCAATGTTTGTTTCAAATTTACTTGATGCATGTTGATTGGTACTGATTACATTAGTCAACTATTCAGTACAGATTAAAGCTCAAGAATATGTTTATTTGCTTTTACTTATTCCAGTTATAATTATTGAAAGTTATTCCATTCAATCTGCCCGATTGAATTTTATATGAACCATAGGATTAAGAGAGAGGGGGGAGGATGTGGTTGTTTCCAGGTGGGTTTGAGAAATGTGATCAAATAGCCATGACTTTCGGTAGGTCTTATTGTTCCTTTCGCTTGATCGTCTAGTATAATGGTGTGCTGTTTTCTTCTTGGGAACACTGTTTAAGGTTGAAATCATAAGTCTATGTTCTCATACAATCTTTAAATGTTAAGTTTATGTACTTTATTTTATTATTATAATCTTTTAATGTTAAGATATTATCATTGCTCTTCTTATCTCAAATATGCTTACACAGCACAGAAATCAGAGAATGGCTGAAGACCAGTCAGTGGTTGGGAGAAGACGTATATATTATGATCAGCATGGAAGTGAAGCACTAGTTTGCAGTGACAGTGAGGAAGACATTATAGAACCTGAGGAGGAGAAACATGAATTCTCTGATGGTGAAGATCGTATTATATGGTATGTTAAAAGAAGATGCTAGAACTACATAATAAGTTTCTTCATACAATTTTTGGTGATCCTACTAAGAACTACATTAATGTTAAATTATGCTATTTAAAGGTTGACTTTGATTTGAATTTGGTTTTTATGATGCTGTTAAAGGTTGAGTATCATTTGCGTCTCATTATTTTCTTTGCTTGTATAATAGCTGGTGCCAAATGAATATCAGCAAGAGTGAACAAGCAAGCAATTGTTTAAAAAAATAAAATCCATTGATGGACAGATCATACTGTGAAATTACCTATAAAAATTTCTGAGATTAATGAACCTTCTTTCAGTTTCCATTCATACTGAAGATTGATCCTCTTGAATGAAATAACACTTATTTCTTTCTGAACTTATGTATGGTCCTGCTGTTCTAAGTGTCTAAAGCCAAATAAGCACTCTGATCATAAAAGATGTTTATTCGTGACGTCTTGCTGGTTTATTCATCATAAACTATGAATTATGACTAGCTCTAATAATGGTAACAGGATGGTCTTTGAGGAGCATGGACTAGGTGAGGAAGTAATTAATGCTGTCAGCCAGTTCATAGGAATAGCCGCTTCTGAATTACAGGTATTTTCTGTTGTATTGTGGTGTTTGAAGCATGCTTGGTGATTTTATTTCTTTGTATGAAACATCATCTTTATTCGTTACAGTTTTTACGTATGTTGTTGAAACATCTTATATGTTGATGAGAATGTGTTCTGTTTGGTTTGCAGGATAGATACAACACACTAAAGGAGAAATATGATGAAAAAAGTTCAAAGGAATTTGGGGATGCTGGACATGAAAGGGGCATTTCTCTGGACAAGAGCCTAAGTGCTGCTTTGGATTCATTTGATAACCTCTTTTGTCGTCGTTGCTTGGTATGGTATTGTATGGTATTGATTGATTCAACCATTTGAATGGATTTAACAACTATGCTTTTCTAACGTATCTATCCAACAGTTATTTGACTGCCGTCTGCATGGATGTTCACAAACTTTGATAAATCCTGTAAGCAGAGTCATTTTCATCTTTGAACAACCTAATCTGGTTACATTTTGCTACTGTATCTGATCACGTCCGTCTACTTTACACAGAGTGAGAAGCAATCATATTGGTCTGAATATGAAGATGATAGGAAGCCTTGCAGTGATCATTGTTACCTCCAGGTTCTCTCTCTCTTTCTCTGTGTGTGTGTGCATTTGTTGTGTGTTGTTTGTGTGAGTGCGTATATAAACATGGCATCTTCTCATTTTGAGATGGGATTGTCATCTATATTAGAAAGTTGCTCATTCATCCTCTTTTTGAATATGGTTATCGAAATCTATTATTCGCCATTTTCATTCTGATTTTTATGGGAAACTTCTGAAGCCTGATTTCCACATGAATGCCTTGCAGTCAAGAGCTGTGCAGGATACAGTAGAAGGTTCAGCTATTAATATCTCAAGTAGAATAAAAAATACAAAAGGGACTTTACTGCCCTGCAATGCTGAAGAGCCAGGTGCTCATAGTGACCTCATTCTAGGTGAAAGATGCAATTCTGAACAGGTGTTGCCTGTTACATCAGAAGCTGTGCCCTGCTCTGAAGTTGCTATTGGTACTCTAAATACAGATACTTTGCAATTGGTGAAGCGGAAGGCCTCAGAGCAGACAATTATAGAGCTAAATGACTCAGAACAAGTTTCCGTTGATATTGAGGATTCTTCAAATAAGAAACAGAAGAAACTATTGCCTTTGGATGTAATCACTGCATCAAGTGATGGTATACGTAGTCCAGACACCCAAAGTGGGCACCATGTGGGTGCAATCAGTGACAATGACTTTCAAATGACTACCAAAGATACCATAACTGAACCTATGTCTGAGAAATTTGTTTGTTCTGAAGGTGTTTCCCATGATAATTTTGAGCACAATACAATAGATAGAGCCAAAGATGACAAGAAAGAGTCTGAGATGAAGCGATCTTTTTCCAAAGGAGAAATGTTTGAAGGAGTCTTGGGCAGCTCTGAGTGGAAACCTATTGAGAAAGAACTATATTTGAAGGGAGTGGAGATATTTGGGAGAAACAGGTATATGGCATTCCTCCTCATCTAAACTTTTTCTCAGTTAATAAGTATGACACATAAAGATACTGAAGCTATAGAATGAGGATCCGTATAGTTTATATTTTCTTTGGCATTTTCCATTAAACTTTGTTGAAGAGCTTAAAGTTTCTGCTTTTTCTTTCAAATTCATGTGGTGGACTTGATACGTTTAGAATTTAGATTCTTTTGCAAATTGTAGAATCTGTTTCTTTCTGTTTGTGCCTAATAGCCTGTATTTTTCTTCGTTTACTTTGTGCTTAATCCTCTGCAGTTGCCTTATAGCCAGAAATTTACTTTCTGGCTTGAAGACTTGCATGGAAGTATCCAGTTACATGCGT
This sequence comes from Zanthoxylum bungeanum, assembly GCA_019454045.1. Lineage (NCBI taxonomy): Eukaryota > Viridiplantae > Streptophyta > Magnoliopsida > Sapindales > Rutaceae > Zanthoxylum > Zanthoxylum bungeanum. The sequence continues at coordinate 439,052 of SKCR01038415.1, read as the reverse complement.
GACAGTGGTTCTTCGGTGCCACATAAATCTGTTGCACCAAGTCCATTCTTGGAAGAAACTGGGAAAGTTGATACAGATTTTGCGGTATGTACTTCTTAAAGTTTTCTTATTCTTCTCATTGGTTTAGGGAAAACTAGTTGAATATGATTTTAGCTCAGATGAAACCTTGAAGCCAGTCTGGTGCTATTACCAAGAGAATTTTTTATCCGTTCTGGTGAGTTTTTCTTTAAAAAAAAAAAGGAAATGGAAAAGTAGATTGCAGGGATAAAGCTTGCCTTGTTGACCAAAATAACCATTTACATAAATATATTTTATTGTAAAACTATGATTGAAAGTAGAGTTAAAAATTGCAAATTTCTGAGAAAAAATTATTGGTCTAATATAGGCTAAATGAAAATCAGCTGACCTGGTTAATGTTGGACTTAATTCATTTTGTTGTTGGGTACTTGTTGCTAATATTGGAATTATGATGGATGATCCCTATTTCATTATTAATTTTTCACTGCATTATAATGCTTTCGATATCCATGATTTTATTGTTGTTTAAGGAGCAAGAGATGCCTGCAAGACCTCGGTTACTTCGTAGAAGGGGAAGAGCACGGAAACTTAAGTATTCTTGGAAGTCCGCTGGCCATCCATCATTTTGGAAAAGAATTGCAGATGGTAAAAATCAATCTTGTAAGCAGTATACACCATGTGGATGCCAGTCTATGTGTGGAAAGCAGTGCCCTTGTCTGCATAATGGAACTTGCTGTGAAAAATACTGCGGGTACGTTGAATTGTTATTTACATGGAGGTCTATGGGCATCCATGGGTGATTTTTCTGCACCCTCTTCAAAAGATATAGGGCTAGGGTCCATCATGCTTCTTATGAGCAAAGTTCACGAGGTGGAATACATGTTCTAGAACTGACTAAGCAGTTGGATTAAGGCTGTTCTGTTGATTCAATAAATTATAAACCTTAAATAAATTATAAATTCTGTTGAATCACACAGTAGCTATTCCTTCTTAAGGTGCTCGAAGAGTTGCAAAAACCGATTCAGGGGATGCCACTGTGCAAAGAGTCAATGCCGAAGCAGGCAATGCCCATGCTTTGCTGCTGGACGTGAATGTGACCCAGATGTTTGCCGGAATTGCTGGGTTAGGTAATGAGTTCTTTCTGCTTATATCTTATATGCCTATCTAGCTATCTAGGTGGGTTTAAGGTCTAGTTTTGTTTTATTTATTTATTTAGTTTTTTGCTTACAAGTGCTTTGTGCATCCATTTCTATTTAAGATGATCTTTTGTCATCTATAAACTGCACATTTTTTGTTTTTAATGAAACAAAAATGATTCTATAAATTGCACATTTTTGTTTTTTGTCATCTATAAACTGCACATTTTTGTTATCCTAAAATGGTTCTATTCCAATTTGAGCTTTTATGGAAGTAAAATACTACAGTTTAGTTGATGCTTCTTTCTGGGAAAGTAGTTACTCATTGCAATCTAAGCATCTGTGATATGTTCATACTTTATGCAGTTGTGGGGATGGTTCATTGGGTGAGCCACCCAAACGAGGAGATGGTCAATGTGGTAACATGAGGCTGCTTCTAAGGCAACAACAGAGGGTGAGGAATCAGAATGTTCTACTTTCGAAAGCTATGGAAAGTTGAAACATTTTTAATCAATAAGTTGCACACACCTTTTTTTCAATCTCCCTTTTCAGATCCTCTTGTCAAAGTCTGATGTTGCTGGATGGGGAGCCTTTTTAAAGGTAGGGTAACAAATCATCTCATGTTTTTTCTATAATTACTTGCTAATGCCGGTACTGAACTTAATGATGTTATTTTAGAATTCTGTCAACAAGAATGACTATCTTGGAGAATATACTGGGGAATTGATTTCCCACCGAGAAGCAGACAAGCGTGGGAAGATTTATGATCGTGCAAATTCATCTTTTCTTTTTGACTTGAATGAACAGGCAAGTGACACCTCCTGCATACAAAATGGACTATGAGCTGAAGGAAAAATAATATATTGTGCAATACTTCAGCATGATAGTTTCTCCATCCAAAATAACCATCATAGAACTTGATACACATGCTTTATTTCTGCAATCTACAAAACCACACCCATCGATTAATGCGATACTTGATAGTAAAAAGATCTAAAAGCTCACACCTCTCCATTGCAGTATGTCCTTGATGCTTATCGCAAAGGAGACAAGTTGAAATTTGCCAACCACTCATCAAATCCTAACTGCTATGCCAAGGTAAAATCATTTCACTGTATTTTCTATCAATTAATTGTTTTTTAAGCAAATATATAAGCTTGTACAGGTAATGCTGGTGGCTGGAGATCATCGAGTGGGCATATTTGCCAAGGAGCACATTGAAGCTAGTGAGGAACTTTTTTATGACTACCGTTATGGACCAGACCAAGCACCCGCGTGGGCACGGAAACCTGAGGGTTCCAAGAGAGATGATCCATCCGTCTCTCAAGGCAGAGCGAAGAAACATCAATCTCATTGATGCACAGATTACATGGTTTGAGATGTACATCTGGGTCATGCTCCAATATTATCAGCTGCTGCTGCTATTGTCCATATAACGTTATGAAAGGGGAGGAAGCATGTAAATATCAGCTTTTTATCTCTGTATACATGCCCAAAACTGTGCCCTTGGAGATTTTGAAGCTCTAGCAATCAGATGGATTGGGCGATAAGGTCAAAACATTATTATAGTTTACAAATAAAGGTCTATGACAAATTGTTATGAATAGGGTCTGGAGAAGATCATAGAAATACAATCCGACAAATAAAGCTAGAAAATTTTCTGGCAATGCTCTTTAATTTCAGTAGGCAACAAATACAGGAGTTGAACAGTGTTGGGACAGGAACAAAATAAATATCAACAAAGCATTTGATTTTCATTACCTGTAATAAATATAAAACTGTGAAAATTACATTTTACAATCGACAGGCAGAAAAAAATTGACAGAGAGTATATGAGGTGAGAAGCATGAGCAAGTTTATTTAACGACTATCCTCTTTATCAGACTGCAAATGAAAATACAAAAGTTCATTCCATGTATCTGGGACTCCAGGAAGACACCAATGGCTGCAGTCTTGGATGCCCCAAGAATAGCGCTTCCTTGGATTTCTTCCATAAATTGATGGATGGCCATCTATCCTATACTCTGACAAACTAGTTATATTCAAGAGAGAGACAGAAGTTCTCATTTGCTTTATCACATCCTCTACTATTACATTCTTCTCTGGGTAGCTAAAGCCTGAGGTTTCATTCAGAGGTCGAGTAGCTTCTGTACAGTGGCCGCCTGCATTCCATTGGCCTCCCCTGTGTACAATGTGTATCGTATAGTACTCAGCACCTCATATGGTGAGACTAAATACAAGAGTAGTTTTGGCAGAGAGAAGAAAAACCTGAAATGTGAAGGTGCTGAATTTCGAAAGAAAACTCGTGTTTTCCTTGGATTGATGCGCTTATCAACCCATGAAGCCCAAGTCATTAATGCTCTTCTAAAAGCCGTGGAGACATCAAGCTGGGGATGCACTTGGTCCCTTTCCTGGTAATAGTTAATCCTGTTACATGCGTTTGCACAATACATCATCTGATATCGAAAAGGAACATAATTGATCAAATAGATATGTATATGATAGTTCTATTATTCACTATTTTCAAACAATCCATTGACCTGGCATGCAATCTTGTGTACAGAAAGGCAAGTTAAAGGACAACTCGACATGCTTTCTTAAGACCCAATATCTGAACTGAATTTCATAGCTTGTAACTGAAGGAGAATAGAATTGAACCACTTCAACATCTAAGCATCACAAAGCAGTGAAGGTCTAAAACTTTTCAAAAGGTACTAACCCAGCTTTTGTTTTGTAATGTGTCCACCAATGAGCAGTGTTGAAAACCAAGATATCAGCTCCTCTCCATCTTGATGATCCACGATCAATAGAATCAATTCTCAAGGTCTGCACCCTCTTCTGCCCTACTCTTGCCTTGCCTTCATGAACTAAAAAGTGGCTCGCATAGTATTCAACTGTACATTTATAATCCTGCATAAATAAGGCCAAAATTATATACTTGAAACAGAACGTTTCGAGTCCCTAAAAGTGAAAAAAATATCACATCTTTGCATAAATACCACAAACTTGAAACTATAATCTCCTTTCTCTTTGGTGATTCTCCGCCCATGGGTCTCGTAGACCTTCCTTGGATCTCTAACAGCTCCAAATAACATACACAGCATCGATTCCCATTGATTTCTATTAATCGAATCGCCTACAAAAACCAGCCTTCTCCCTTGGATCAATTCCAGCATTTTGGATGCATTGAACCTATAATTTACAGCCATCACGCCAAAACTCAACTCAACTCAACAACACTTCATGCTTTCTAAATTGAATCTCAAATCAATTCATACAAAACCGACTTCATTATTATAGAGACATTACTAAACATTGCAACTCCAAGAAAGTAAACAAAATTAAACAAGTAAAATACCTGGGTATGTCACATTCGTCTGGTTGCCATCTCCACTTCATGTGGTCACTATCTGGTCTCCCATTGCTCATACAATTGAAACCTTCATCAATAAAAGGACATGTAACATTCGTGTATAACGGATAGCTTTCATCATAAACCCACCTCCCTTTCGTAACATCGCAGCCTCTTCTCTTCTTCTCTACAATTCTTTTATTATTAATCTTCTTCTTTTTGATCTGCTCATTACTGGGACCTGAAGCTGCTCCAATCTTCTTCACTTCGAGTCTCTCATTACTTTGAACTTCTTCAATTTTCTCCATTAACGGTGCGGGTACACTCTCTTCACCTCTACTTAAAACAGTGACATTTAGACCGTCACCTTTGCTTGCTTCATCTTTGGGCATTTCAATTTGAGTGTCATTTTTCTCTCTCTGAGTGTCCCCAGAAACTAAAAAGTTACCAAATCCAGAAGTATTTTCAGGTTTATTTAAATGGGTATCGATCAAGATCAAATTTTTCACATTTGGTGCGGTCAAATTTATACTGAAACCAGTCAAGCTCTGTAAAGATATGGGTTTTAGACTGGCATTAGCGGCGGGTTTGCTCAACTGAAAATGGGTTTCTTGGTTAATTAAAGGAGTGAATTTGACAACCCAGAAAGAGAAGAATGTTAAGAAGATGATAGAACAAGTGATTGTGAAAGAAAACACACCGAATGTAGTGGATTTGAAAGAGAAACTCCTCTGCCTCTCCATCAATTCTTGCTTGCTTACTTTTCTCACTTAGATGCCAAGAGACATTAAATTACTTCAACAAAAAGTCAAAAGACAGTTGTTGAGACTTGAAATTTAGTGGTGTTAAGTAGACATGCATAAAAATAATTTGAGTAACAACGACAAACAAAACAACAGAGAAGACTTGATGGTGATGATAACGTAGAGAGAGTGGTTTCAACTTTCAAGCTGTCCAGGTGAGGGGAAAGTGGCCTTAATTACAGGCCCAAACATATCCTAAAATATAGCAGAAGTGGCGGATTTTCTACCAAATTTAAAATAATCATGACTGCTTTATTGTTAATTTGATAGTAATTAAAATCGTGGAAAAATAATACATGCACATATTTTAATATATAATTATACACATAATAGATTAAAAATAAAAAAATAATTTTATCCTATAATAATTTTTTTTATTTTTATTTTTTAGTGTTAATATACGCAATTATATCAGCGCATTATTAGTTAAAGCGGTCAGATAGCAGTATTGGAGATTCCTTTCCTTTCGTTGCAGGTGAGGTTTGTTTTTTCTTATTTTGGCGAAATAATTTATGGGCGGCTTTTTAAACAAAATTTCCAGATTTGAGAATTGATTAGCCCCTTGCTCTTCTACCCGCCACGGTTCCGATTCGGAACCGAAACCAAACCAGAGGAAATCGGTCGGTTTCGATTCCGATTCGAATCGAAAAGAATCGGACGAATCCGTACGGTTTGATTAGGGTTCTCATCTTAATTGAATCGTTGGAACCGTTCGGTTCCATTATAATATAAATAATTTTTTTTTATTTCAAACTATTTACTTCATTTTTACTTTAAGTTTTTAATTTAATATAATAAAATAAAATAAAAATATTATATTTATTTGATAATATATACCATTACAATTTTTTTTAATAATTATTTTCCATTTTTTAAATTTTTTAAAAAATAAAAATAAAAGGGAATTGGAACCGAACTGTTCAATTCTGATTCTCGGTTCCATAAATATGGAACTGAAAATCGGATGGTTCAGTTCCGATTCAAAACCGAACAAACCGATGGCCGGATCTATACTAAATCAAAGACATGGGTTCAAGAATATTGGTGATCATACAAGTACTTGAATCCTCCCAAAATAAGAAGTCTCGTATGTTGGGAAACACTACAAGTGTGTACTCAAATGATAAATATTTACGTAGTTATAACAATAATAAGAAAAACTTTTAATTTTTAAACTAATTTGTTAGTTGAGTCAAGTTATATAACATCATAGTTAGACTCGCCCATAAATCCACACTATCTTGCACTGAAAAAACCAAACAAATCTTTAAGTAAATCTTTAGGCTCGTGGATATTTAAATAACAGCGGCGTAAAATTTCTCGTGTAGGGTACCGCTGTATTAGTGTCGCTAAACGGATAATTTTCATGTTTCTGATTAGTTGGACGGATTAAGTATGTGTAATATTTCAGTTACCATGATATGATTATGAAGGTAATTTCTTGTATGTGTGAATCAATATCTAACTTATAATCACGCATAAGTGAGTTCATTATCCGTAAAGCTCGGTATAATTTTACAGTTTTAGCACTCATTTATTTCAATTACGTACATAGATAGCTTTCAATATATCAGTCACAACTTGAGTGAGCTACAAGTATCATATTTCAGTAACTACAAGTATCATATTTCAATGATTTTAGTAATATCAGAAAGCTTAGACATAGAACTACAACTTTCATGTCATGTAGTTTTATAAATTATGACCATAACTAAGTCAAATAGGGTATTTTCCTAACTGACATGCACATTGACGAGAATCGAGTAACAATTTTAATGACACACTCACAAAATAGTTCTTTACTCCAAAGTATAAGAGTATTGAAGTAATAAAATAAACCGGTAAGTACGGAGTCGATCCATAAGGAATAGATTTTGTAAAATAAATTAATAGTTTGAGTGAAAATAAAAAGACTGAATTATTTGAAGTGATTGATAATTTTTAAATTAGACTGCAACAATAAAATAAAATGATAAGGATAGGGGATTCACTTTTAATATTTTAAATTTAGAAATTTTACTTTTTTTAGTATATAAATTATCATTATTACCCAGTTAATTTATTTCAGGATTTAATTATGCCAAAATATATAAAATCAGTCATAAATGCCGTAATAATATTTGTCTATAACAAGTCCAGTTAGGTACTCAATTATGCCAAATAAATAAAACCAGTTATATAAGCGGTAACAAAGTTTGTCAATAATTAATCCAGAATTAAATTAAAATTTAGTCTTTAGATTACAATTCATATATTATAATATAAGTTAGATTAATCTATATTCTCGTATTAAAACCTTCCCTTAACCCCAGCAGAATAAAACTAACTACTCATGATTTGAATAAAAATACACATAATTTTATTATTAAAAAAGTTAAATTACAAGAAAGCTTAAAAAAATAAAACACAGAAGATACTATCTCCCAAATTCTACTAGAGAATTGAAAGAAAGTATGAAATTTTAAGAGCTGAGCATCCTCTTATTTATAGAGGACGCTCAGCTCTGCAATTTGCAATTGAAGAAAGAGACATGTTAAGGGTCCATCCACCGAAAGGTGGATGGAACCCTCCACCATTTTTTGTTTAATAATTGCATATAACACACTTTGGATTTTTCGTCTATTTCGATCTTGAAAATCTCAAAATTAGAAATATTTGAGTCTTCTTTCATCTGGAACTGGAATTGTCTCAATCCGATATCGTAGTAAACAGTTATGACCAAAATATGAAAATTGCACAAAGTTGGAATTTCAAAAATTGTACACTATTAGAATGCCATTTTAAGTTTTTTGCCTCCAAAATCCAAATGTCACTTCCATTTTTCTATTTATGCATCCAAAGTATTATTTCACCTACATAAGAAATAAAAATTACAATAAATATATAAAACATAAATTTAATTATTATTTTAAAATTGTGTTAAACTAAAAGGATTAATGAAACTATAAGTGTAAAATGATTAATTTTTCTTTTAATAAATATACACTTTTTTAATGTTCACCACACGTCCACACCCCCAATCAACTTATTACTAGTTCCTAGTAATTTAAGTGAAAACTTAGAAGAAAAATTCAAATTAATAATTGTTTTCTTTCTTTTTAAATAATCAAATAAGTAAATTCTCATATACTTTTTACCATTCTTTCATACACACATAAAATAAGGTATTAATCAATTCATTGTCCCTATAATATTCATAGGTCTTGTTGAAAAGAGAGTAATATTTTTGTCCTAAAATTAAATTAGAGTTCACACCTTTTTGGCAATGAGAGTTTATTTATAAATACAAAAATACGTTTTTTTTAAAAAAATAAAATAATATGTCTTAAATCCTTATAACGAGCTTTGGGTCGTGACTCCCAAACCAGTTAGTTTTAGGGTACTAGGTGTTAAGACACACATACAGACTTAATTGCTCGGATATCATATGTTAAAAAAGAAGAAGTGTCTGATTTCCTTAGGTTTTATCTTTAACCCATGTAACGAGCTTTGGGTCTGTGACTCGTAGACCCGCTGGCCTTAGGGCACTAAGTGTTAAAATATAACATCCATAATCCGGGAGATGCTACCGGCAGGGAATAGGCCGTACTATTCATATGAGCCTCTGACTTTCTAACATTATTAAACTCATTTCATGTATAAACTTATGCACAAAACCGATGCCCAACTCATCATCATGAATGCATAATGTTTTTCAAACTAAATACTCAAATTCACTATACATCATAACTTTATTAATGAACACTTATAACTTTTTACATGCATATTCTTTACTAAACAAACTATACGCTACATGTCATTTTATGACACTGACTGAACTAAACTCCGACTACTATCCCACTAAGCCTCTGACTTCTAACAGTATTAAACTCATTTCATATATAAACTTATGCATGAGACCGATGCCCAACTCATCATCATGAATGCATAATGCTTTTCAAACTAAATATTCAAATTCACTATACATCATAACTTTATTAATGAACACTTATAACTTTTTACATGCATATTCTTTACTAAACAAACTATACGCTACATGTCATTTTATGACACTGACTGAACTAAACTCCGACTACTATCCCACTAAGCCTCTGACTTTCTAACAGTATTAAACTCATTTCATATATAAACTTATGCATGAAACCGATGCCCAACTCATCATCATGAATGCATAATGATTTTCAAACTAAATACTCAAATTCACTATACATCATAACTTTAGTAATGAACACTTATAACTCTTTACATGCATATTCTTTACTAAACAAAATATATGCTACATGTCATTTTATGACACTGACTGAACTAAACTCCGACTCAACCTGGTAAACCAAACCCTATAATGGCTGCCATCAGTATCCATCCTCTCGAGCTCGTCCTCCAGGAATACCTCCAAAACAGAGAAACTGGGAGTGGGGGGTTAGACCGTTTGTACGATCTAAGTGAGTGGACGATTTTAAAATGAAATCTGAAATACTTTATGAAAACTTATGTTTTGGAAATCAAATCGGATCTTTTCTGAAAACTTTTCTTTCCTGAAAGTAGTTCTCTTTCTTGGAACCTTTATGCAAATCTTTTATGAAAGTTTCTTATAAAACTGTTGTTTTATGAAAACTTTACTTTTCTGGAAAACTGTTCTTTGAAAATTATTTCTAAAATCTGTATCTGTAAACTGATCTCTTAAAACTATTTTTTGAAACTTGTTTATCTGTCTGTGAAAAACTTGACGCATGCGGGCGTTACGTATCACCGTCCCCCCACACACCTAACTAGAGCCATGAGTGTAAATTCATGACATTGGGGCGTTACGTATCTCCGTCCCCCAAAGCATGCCTCTACCTGTCCCTGAAACTAGTGGTCTTAGGGCGTTACGTATCGTTGTCCTCCAAGCCACTGAACTAGAACTGAGGGTGCAGATCTATGCTACCTGCCAGGCTCTGAATCTAGGATCTAGGGGCATCTGTCATCTCTAGTCCTGAACTAGGATCTTGAGGCGTTATGTATCACCGTCCCGCCAGTCCTCTACATATATACATGTCATTCGTCAATTCCATGTCTATATCAAGTTACATATTGAGCTGAGTTTTTCTCCCATGCCTTGAAAACATAAAACCATGCTTTGAAACTATCTTTTTCTAAAACGTCTCTTAAAACATGTTTTTTCATGAAATAACTGTAATAAAAATCAACTAACGCCCTAGGTGCATAAAAATAAGTCCTTACTTAGAATAATGTAAATGAAAAGTTAACTTAGAAAGAGAGTGTCCACTTACTGGTTTGAAATTTGGCTGGTGCTATGCTACTCGTCAAAGGGAATTGCGGTTCCTTCGATGATCTATAATGGAGAAACTCAATTAGAATATAAGTCATGGAATATGCTTCGGAACTAGGTTAAATTTATCCATTTGAACACTTGTTATCACTTCAAGGTGTATGATATCTATATTATGATGTAATGTATGTATGCGAGCTGATACGAGACCCTTATGGTGGCCTCTTACACGTTAGGGTGAAACTGGGATGAACTAAAACTGATTTAGGAAGGTTTTAGGTCATGTATCGCGACGCAAAGCCTTACGCGTCACGATGCTCATAATTCCATAAATGAATTCCTGTAAATTTCCAGTGTGTGTCGCGACGCAAGTCCTTGCGTGTCGCAACGCGTGAAACCCAGAATCAATTCTGCATAAATAACCCACTACGCGTTGCGACGCTAGGCCAAAATTCAGGGCTTATCATCAACTTTTCCATTTCTAATTGCACCAATACACTCCCACACTTCCATACCATAATTTTTACACAACAACTCTTTAATCCTCCATATTCACACATCCTATGTCATCATCAAAGCAAACCTTAAATATCTTAAATCTCAATCTACTCAAAATCTAAGTTTTCCATAAACTTTGACATTTTCATAATACAATTAGTTTCTTAGTTTATTGTTCGCCTAAATTCAATCCCTCACATACCAATAAAACTAACATAGCATTAGTTAATCAAAACCCTACAATCCATAATTTGGGTTAAGAGTTCTTACCTCATTTCCTTGATTTTCTTCATCCTTTAAGTCTCCCATGATGGATTTTCTTCTCTTTAACTTTTATTAGAAGGATTTGAGTCCATCTCTCATTCTGTCTTTCTTTCTTTCTTCTTATTCCTTTTCTTCTTCCCTCCCTCACGTCTCTCTCTTCCTCTTTGTTTCTCCTAAAATTTTAGGAATGTTTGAATAGTGTCCCTATTTTATACTTAGGGGCTATTTGATATTTTGTTTTATGAAGAAAAATTTGGAAAAGTTGAGAAAGTTTGAGATTTTTCTTGATGGGTCTGCGGAACTATTCACCTAGATTTTTAACCTGCATTTTTGATCTTTTTCTGATTCGAATATGGAAAAATATTCAACTCGAAAGTTGTAGTTCTCGATCTCAGCTTTCCGATGATATAAAATTCATAAATATTGGAGTTCGTATGAGCAAGTTATGGCCCAAATACTATGAACTATCTAGAGTGGAATATCGTACCATCTCGTATTGGAATCTCGAAAAATTTACCGATTGTCTCTCAGGTCATTTCATGAGTTTATAGTGTTCAATCATAATTTATATTATGTAACATTCGTCGCAGAATGAACTAGTAGCCGATATCACCTGCCATCAAGATTACCGATCGTTACATAAAATATCCCTACAAACTTAATTGCTCGAGTTAGAGAGGCTACGAAATCGAACTTATTCACATATTTTTTTACAAACTCAAGCTCTATCGTTTTACGCGAACAATCACTATTTACTGAGGTAAGATGTCTGATTACTACGTAAAAACTTGATTATTATTATTATTATTATTATTATTATCATTATTATTTAAAACTAACTCAAGCTCTACCGTTTTATGCAAATAATCACTGCTTGCCGAGGAAAAATATCCGGATATTAAGTAAAAGAACGGCTAGTTTTTTAAATAAAAACACAAATTCAACTGCCTTTAGGTGGTACCTCCAACAAACTAGATAACTAAATATTATAAAATTTCCACTTACAACTCACTATCATATGTTAAAATATATGTTGATAATACTTGTCAAATGAACATATGGAGATCAAGTTTAATCAATATTATGAAGAATTCACAAAATTAAATGATTCAAAAATAAAGGAACAAAAATAACTTGTTACGAATGTTAAAATGCATCTCAAGAGCAAAAAAAACTCCTTACACTGCCATCTCTGAACAACAATTCTACTTGGTTAGTCAAAAATTTATTGTTGATTTGTGTGTATTTTTTGAATAAAAATATAAAAGAAAATCAACACAAAATATTTTTTTATACACAAAATAACGACAAAGCAAAAACAACATAAAACTTTTTTTACATAAAACAACAACACAAAAATGAAAATATTTATTTTTTTAAAGAAAAACACAACAATGAAACATAAAAATGAAAACTATTTCGTCAACTATCTCATTCCCCCAACCAATTGAGACATTGTCCCCAATGTCTGAAAAAGAAGAAGTAGAGTTTATAAGACATCACATGGTTAGTGTGGAATTGACAATTGAATATATGACTATTTAAGAGAAAAAAATTACAGATTAAGATTCAAGTCCACTCAACGTTTCTTGTCACGATCGTTATCAAACCAGTTTAACTTGGAAAGAAAAGGTTGATTTTTGGTTCATAAGCTAAGAGTTGGTCAATTAATTTATCAGCTTTTCTTACAGTTAAGAAAATATATTTTACCGGTTTCAAAATGAACCCAAGTCTTTTGACATCCTCAAGAAATACTAAAAGAAAATCGAAAAATTGATCAACATTCAGCGGTTTAATGGGTTTTCGATGAATGTTCAAGTTCGCCCATGACACAACTGTGAATATTTCTTCCAACGTGCCTAGTCCATCTGGTAAAGCAATAAAAGCATCAGCATGATTAATCATTTCAGTAAGTCTTTCAGACATACCTGAGACAATGTATTATTCTCCATTTGATTTTTTGATGAGGTTTTCGTCTGCCAATGGTCTTGAAATGATCCTCAAATCTTGATTGTCACCTTCTTGCACATCCTTTGAAGCACATCCCATCAATCCAAGATTACCACCGCCATATACTAAGTGTATGTTTCTTTCCACCATAACTATACCCAATTCTTTTTTAGCTTCAACAAATTCTGGTTTAGTTCCAGAGCTAGTTCCATAAAACACTCAGATATTGGTGACTCATCATTTTGATGTTTTCTCTATTTTATTCTCTCTTTTATCTAGATGTGTTGAAGAGAGAAATGACGAGCTGTATTTATGGATCGTGAAAAGGGGTGAGTGATAAAAGCACTAGTACTTGTAAAATGAGAAATATCATATGAACATTAAAATAGATCTTGAAAGTAAAAAAGTTTAGATATTGTCGGAAAAATTAAAGTCAAGGAAATCAAAACAGTAAATTAAAGTAAATCAAATCAAAGCAATAAATTGAAACAATATATACTACTAATTATGATTGTGGCTCACATCTTCCTCTGGTTTTACGTCCAGTAACGGCTTGAACGCCTTCAATATGTCGGGGATATGCTTCTCATCCAATATTCTTATAAATTGGCAAATAGGGTCTTTTAAAATCAGATTCCCGAAACTGTATTGTTGTCTTTCTTTTTTGAATTGTATATGTAAATTGCAAATTACTCGATGAACATGTCCACTAGGAAGCGTCTCAAGGGTCAATGATATATCATCTAAAGACTCCTTACTCAAGTAATCTCTGATGAATTGAATTTTATCTTTGCAATTTTCAGACACCATCCCTAAAGAACGACAATGAGTGTTGCACATCCAGCGTGCATATTTATAATAAACACCTAATTGTTTAGCTTTTCATTTCTTAGAGTAGGTGTTTTTCTCTAAACCAGACATGTAAGAATTGAAAGAGTCAGATGACTCACCTGCCAAGCGAACCCTTACTTCAATCACCCAATGGTATCACTAGGAATACCATTGATCATAAGAAAGCCTCATTCTTTCGGTGCGTGATTTGTAAATTTTCATTAGAGCATTATAAGGAAGATGAGGAAAATGATTGTGGAGTTTTATGAGAGTTTCTTCCGTGCCTTGATTGTAGGGTATCAGTAATTTTAGGAAACTGAAAGAACCGGCTTAGAGTCACAGAGTACCATTATCCATTGTTTAACCGGGGTGAAACACTATGACAAAAAGAGAAACAAATAAATACTGCAAAACTCAAGAAAAAATAAAAATTAGACAAATAAAAAAGAAAAATAGCAACTCATAATACAATAGTCATAGTATACTGGGTTTGAAAGCAAAAGAGATTCTTGAAAATTTGAACACTCCAAAAATAGTTTCAAACGTTGTCCATTCACTTTAAATACATCACCATCCATAGGATTCTCAATATCAATACCTCCATATGGGTAAACATACTTCATAATAAATGGGCCACTCCTTTTGGATTTCAATTTTCCACTAAATAAATGAAGACGAGAATTATAAAATAATTTTTTTTGACTAATTTCAAATATTTTTCGCGAAATTCGACTATCATGAAAGACCTTTGTCTTATTTTAAGAATTTTCACATTCTTATATGAATTATTCCTTAACTCTTCAAGTTCATTTAATTTCAGTTTACATTCATGACTGGTATTTTCAAGATTTGAATTGAATGCTTTAATAGCCCAATATGCCTTATGCTCAAGCTCTATAGGCAAATAACAAGGTTTTCTATAAACTAGACGATATGGAGACTTTCCCAAAGATGTTTTAAAAGATGTTCGATATGCCCAAAGTGCATCAGTCAATCGAAGAGGCCAATCTTTGCAATTTGGGTTAACCATTTTTTTTCCAAAAATTTGTTTGATTTCCCTATTTGTTAGTTTAACTTGACCATTAGTCTGAGGGTGATATGAGGTATAAACCTTATATGTAATTCCATACTTTTTCATTAAGAACTCAAAAGGCTTGTTACAAAATTGTTTGCCTCCATTACTTATAATACCCCGAGGGATTCCAAATCGACTTAAAATATTTTCTTTTAAAAATTTAATCACAGTTTTGTAATCATTGTTTCGATAAGGAGTCATCTCAAACCATTTCGAGACATAATCAACTACAATTATGATATATAAAAATGGACCCATGAAATCAACTCCCTAACAATCAAAGATTTCAATGACAAGGATGAGATTTAAAGGCATCATATTTCTTTTTGAAATGGATCCCAACTTTTGGTAATTTTCACAAGTTTTGTAAGCAGCATGTGTATCTTTAAAAATGATGGACCAATAAAATCCACATTGTAAGATTTTCGCAGCGGTTTGCTTAGATGAGAAGTGACCTCCACATGCTTCTGAACGATAAAACTGAACAACACTACTTATCTCATTGTCCGGTATGTATCATCAGAAAATTTGATCAGGACAATACTTAAACATATATAGATCATTCCAGTAGAATATTTTGACTTCAGTTAAATTTTTTTTCTTGTCTTGATGGCTCAAATCCAGTGGTATTTTTCATATTGTAAAAAATTGACAATATTAACATACCAATGCATTGTATTTACAGAAAATAAAAAAATCATCAAGAAAATAGTCATTGATAGGAGTTATGTCAATTGATGACTCATTTTTGACTCTCGATAAATGATATGTAACCATATTCTCTGCTCCTTTCTCGTCATTGATTGTGAGATTGAATTCTTGAAGCAACAAAATCCATCGCAGTAATCTTGGCTTTGCATCATTTTTAGACATCAAATATCTAACAGCAGCATAGTCAGAATAAACAATGGTTGAGGAACAAATCAAATATGATCGAAATTTATCCAATGCAAATATTACATTAAGTAGTTCTTTTTCTGTGGTAGTGTTATTCATTTGTGCACTGTTTAAAGTTCTACTTGCGTAATAAATTACATACAGCTTACCTTCCTTTCTCTGTCTTAATACTGTGCCAATTGCATAATCACTTGCATCACATATTAGCTCAAAAGGCAAAGACCAATCATGGGATTGCATGATAGGAGCATAAGTTAAAAGACTGATAATCTTTTCAAATGATTTTTGACATTCTTCTATCCATTCAAATGTTGCATCTTTTAATTGGAGGTTACACGAAGGTTTGGATATGGTACTAAAGTTTTTAATGAACCTCCTATAAATTCCTACATGTCCTAAGATAGAACGAATTTCGCTAACTATTTTTTGTGGTGGAAATTTAGAGATTATCTATATTTTTACCTTGTCAACCTCAATACCTTTAGATGACACAACGTGACCCAAAACAATTCATGAATTAGACATGGAATGATATTTTTTCCAGTTTAACACAAGTCATTTTTCTTCACAACTTTTCAAAATATTTTCCAAATTATTCAAGCAATTTACAAATGAGTTCCCAAAAATAGTTATATCATCCATAAAGACCTATAAAACAATGTTCAACCATATCACTAAATATGCTTAACATGCATCATTGGAATGTTACTGGTGCATTACAAAGTCCAAAAGGTATTTTCCTAAATACAAATGTTCCAAATGGATATGTGAATGTAGTTTTTTTCCTAGCCTTATAAAGCAATAAGAATTTGATAATAACCTGAGTAACAATCAAGAAAGCAATAATAGGGATGTTCTGCTACTCTTTCTAAAATTTAGTCAAGAAATGGCAAAGGAAAATGATCTTTTCTAGTGGTGTTATTTAGTTTTCTATAGTCAATGCACATATGCAAACTAGATGAGATTCGAGTTGGAATTGATTCTACTTTATCATTTTTTACGATAGTTATTCCAGACTTTTTAGGCACAACTTGTGTAGGACTTACCCACTTACTATCGAATATTGGGTTGGTAATGCCTACATCAAGAAGTTTAAGGACTTCCGTTTTTTCCACTTCTTTCATGTGAGGGTTCAATCTTCTTTGCGGTTGACGATATGTCCTAACATTATCATCTAAATGTATTTTATGTGTGAAAATCAAAGGATTAATGCCTTTTATGTCTTTTAAAGTCCATCCAATTGCTAGTTTATTGTCTCTCAACACATTTAACAACTTACCTTCCAGATTGCTTGTGAGGGAAGAAGAAATTACCACATGGTAAGTTTGTTCATCTCCAATAAATGCATACTTCAATCCTTCTAGCAAAGTTTTTAATTCCAATTTGGGTGATTCCTTATGTTTTTATTCTTCCAGTGTTCTTAGTTCCTCCAAATTTTATTTTTCTATCGTCTTCCAGTACCTGTGTAGAATCAAGTAAAAAATCATTAGGAATATCTGAATCTAATTACGTATTTGATTCAAGAAAATTAGCTATATAAATTTCCATGGGATTAGAAAAACTCTATTGGATATGTTCCTATAAAATTGGTTCAATTAGTTATATGTTCTCGTTTTCACTGTCCTCATCGTATGGTTGTTTGCACATGTTAAAAATATTAAGATCCAATATCATATTACCAAAGGACAAATTCATGATTCCATTACTGTAATTAATTAAAAAATTAGTTATTGCTAAAAATGGGCGACATGCATTACATGAATTGGCTTATAACTGTATGCTACATGTTGTGTTTCCAAGACAATAAAATCCATATGATATATGAATTTATTTACATGTAATAACACATCTTCCATAATTTCTTTCGGAACCTTGACTGATCTATCGACGAGTAAACGAGTAATTGATGTTGGTTTTAACTCTCCAATATTAAGTTGTTGATAAACCAAAAATGGAAGTAAATTTACACTGGCTCTAAGATCAAGTAAAACATGTTCAATTTTTTGATTTCTAATAATACATTAAATAGTTGGACAATCAGGGTCTTTATATTTTATTGTATTATTGGTTGAGAGAATAGAACTTACCTGTTCAGCTAGAAAATCTTTTTTTTTTTCCAGATTTTTTTTAACGGTGCACAAGTCTTTTAGAAATTTGGCATAAGATGGTTTTTGTTGGATGCCATCTAACAAAGGAATACTGACCTTTACTTGTTTGAATATTTCATATATCTTTGGGGAATGGTTCAATTTCTTTATTTTGAATATCAATGGTTCATCAACCTCTTCCTTACCCTCTGAATCTAATTATTTTCAACTTTACGAGGTTCAAGAATAGGTCCGTGGATGACCTTACCACTACGAAGAGTAATAACATATTTGACTTAGTCTATGCATTGACTACCAAAACTACCATCGTGAGGGTTTTTATGACTCTTAGGGTTTGGCTGTGGTTGTTCATGAAACTTTCATTTCTCAATAATGGTCAATGCAGATGTGATTTTGGAGAAAGTATCTTTCAGATCAATCAATGCTTGCACATTTTGGTTATTGATGACTTCTTATTTCTCAATGAATGCATGCAAGGTATCCTCAAGGATTTTCCTAGGTGGTGGGACATATGGTGCATAATTCTGGGAGTTTTGGAAATTCTGGTATACTTAGGGAGATTGTTGCGATGGTTATACTTGGTTATCATTTCTCAAATTGAATTTTGGATTGTTTCTCCAACCAGAATTATAGGTTTGGGCGTATGAGTTTGGATTTGGTATTTTGAAAGTGTTTATAGAACTGACTTGGTCATGGAGACATTCTTGCAGGGCTGGCAAGATTGGGTAAACTTATGTGATATGTTCATTTGAATTATAGATATGACATGTGACTTCTTGATTTGACTTGACAAGATCACTTTTTCTCATTTCTAATGCCTCAATGTTTCCCATAAGTGATGATAAGGATTTTCTGATTCTAGACCGTGGAATATGGGTAAAAATTTGATGATACCTGGTTTAAAATTGAAACGTGATGTATCTGGGGGGGAAAACAATGCAAGATGGTGATCATGTCCTAATGAGATTCTTGAATTATCTGAGTGTCCTGGGAGGATTAAGATCACCATGTTGAGACTCGTTCTCTACCCGATCAACTGTATTTTCATCTTGGGCATGTGGGTTTTCATTTTGGTTCTCGACCATTTTAACTAACGATGAAGGTGATGAAGACTCTCTATTTAATCACCGCTAGATGATCGAGACCAATGTCTCATGCAACCAAAATGCAGACTATATGCTAAAATTTAAATTTGCAAATACAATACTTACTAAAAGAAAATAAAAAATAATAAAGAAGTGAAGGAAATAAAAGAAAAAGCGAAAATAAATGAAAAAAAAAATATATATTAAGTAAAAAAATGAGGTACATAAAATACAAACAAAAGAAATACAAAAGAAAAAATAAAAAGAAAAAAAATATAAGGATGTTAAATTATTATTCTATCAACTAAATTATACTCCCGGCAACAGTGCCAAAAACTTGACACAAAAACAAAATAGCTTTTCACTACCAAGTATAAGAGTGTCGAAGTAATAAAATGACCCGGTAAGTTCGGAGTCGATCCACGGGGAATGGATTTATTAAAATAAAATAATAATTTGAGTGAAAATAAAGAGACTAAAATATTTGAAGTGATTGATAATTTTTAAATTGGACTATAATAATAAAATAAAATACTGGGGTTAGGGGATCCACTTTTAATATTTAAAATTTAGAAATCTTACTTTTTATAATATATAAATTGTCATCATTACCTAGTTAATTTATTTCAGGAATTAATTATGCTAAAACATATAAAACCATCCATAAAGGCGGTAACAACATTGGTCTATAACAAGTCCAGTTAGGTACTCAATTATGCCAAATAAATAAAACCAGCCATATAAGCAGTAACAAAGTTTGTCAATAATTAATCTAGAATTAAATTAAAAATTAGTCTTTAGATTACAATTCATATAATATAATATAAGTGAGATTAATTTATATACTCGTGTTAAAAGCTTCAACCTTTATCCCGGCAGGATGAAATTAACTACCAATGATGGAATAAAAACACATAATATTATTACTAAAAGAAAGAGAAATTATAAGAAAGTTTAAAAAAATAAAACACACAAGACACTCTCTCCCAAATTCTACCAGAGAATTGAAAGAAATTATGGAATTTTAAGAGCTCGGCATCCTCTTATTTATAAAGGATGCTCAGCTGTTCAACAATTGTTGAAGGCAATTGTAAATTGCAATTGTTGAAGGCAATTGCAATTTGTAATTGAAGAAATAGACATGTGGAGGGTCCATCCACCGAAAGGTGGATGGAACACTCCACCATTTTTTTTATAATTACATATAACACACTTTAGATTTTTTTTGTCAATTTCGGTCTTGAAAACCTTGAACTATAAAATCTTGTCAACATAATTTTTTTAGATATTTGAGTCTTCTTTTCATCTGGAACTGGAATAGTCTAAAACTGATATGAGAGTAAAAGGTTATGGTCAAATTACGAAAATTGTACAAAGTTGGAATTTCAAAAATTGTACAATATTAGAACACCTTTTTAAGTTTTTGGCCTCTAAAATCCAAATGTCACGACCATTTTTCTAATTATGCATCCAACGTATTATTTCACCTACATAAGAAATAAAAATCACAATAAATTTATAAGACATAAATTTAATTGTTATTTTATAAATGTGTTAAATTAAGGGGATTAATGAAACTACAAGTGTAAAATGATTAATTTTTCTTTTAATAAATGTACAATTTTTAATGTTCAATATTTACCATGTGTCATATTTATAATAATATTTTAATTAGTAAACATCTTTTAATTATGGTCAACATAATACAACTCTCACGAAATACACATTTACATCACATAAAAATTTCCTTATTCTCATTGTTCACGACAAGCCTAGTTCTTAAGGGGTTGATTTTTGTTGCTGCTTCAAGCAATCTTCAATGCTTAGTATGTCTTCATTTCTTATTCTATTGATTATTATAAACTCTAGCATGAATCTTTAAGTTTCCAATTTTGATCCCATGGAAAACCTAAATTTGGGTATGTTCGTTTTGCATGTTTAAGTGAATTAGAGTGATTATCAATTCTTAAATTGATGTTGTGTCATGGATTATGCATGAATTTGGTTAAAATTAACAAACTTGAACATGGGTGTTTGTGTGGCAAGAATGGTTTAGATGTGTTGAACAAGCATGATTTGAGATTGTGAATTAAATTGGGTTGGATTAGAAACCCTAGGTATAAGCTTATTATTACCATGAAACTAGGGTGTACAAGTCATGTTATGCGTTGAAGGATATGGTGGTTTTGTTGTGAATTGGTGTTGTCTTGGTTATGGATGCTTGAATTTTACCATTTTGATGCATTGAGATAGATTCAGAAATAGAACTAGAATCATACTCGTATTGCGACGGGCAGGGACCTGCATCACGGCGCGACATTAAATATGAGGTTTTGTATCAGTTTTTACCTTGGGTGTGTCATGACATCAGATGTTCTATTAGCGTTGCGATGCACATGGCTTTGTGTCGTGACGAGTCAGTAATTTCAAGGACCAATTCATTTTTCCTTAAATCACGTCTTAGAATGTCAGCAAGTGCCTTAAGCTCTCTAGCCAACATGGGCATATTTAATATTCATGTATATGTTTATGATTACATATAATTATGTGTACTAAGTGTCCAGTAGATTCTATGCAGGATATTCCATTCGATTTCACACGTCTGCACGAGTCGTAGGACTGGACGTCAGTTTAATGAGTGGATGCTATTTCCTTCGTTATGTTTTCAAGTTGTTACGGCTGTGAGACATCTTACTTACTGAGTGGATGCTATTTCCTTCGTTATGTTTTCAAGTTGTTACGGCTGTGAGACATCTTACTTACAATTTATATATTATAATTTACGATCTACGTTTCATGTTAAACAAATTATGTTTCGTGATCTTCAACTCTGATTTCACATTTACAGCCCACGTTCTTAGTTTTCAGCTCATGTTTAAACGATTATAGTTCATGTCTATACAAGTCATAAATACACGTTTTCAGTTTGTTTTCAAACGTCATATGTTTACAATTTACGTTTTCAGCTTGTGTGTTTCTATTATAGAGATATTAATTAGGAAATTCGCTCGGACGACGTTTATCTCATACTTATTCTAAAATAAGTAATAAATTTTATACGAGCATTTTATGCATAACCCATTACATACATTAGTTCATGGTTTATAGTTACAGGTCATGGTTTACAGTTCATGTTTCATGATTTATAGTTAAGTTATAGTTTTCACACCATGCTTATAGTTTACCATTTGTGTCTACGATTTACAGGCTTGTTTACTGATACAACCCATGTTTACATTTATTTACTCATCATCATTATATGTTCCTACTATTGATCCTTCAGCTCTCGTTCCGCTTGCACTTGTAGAAGTATTGTCGAATAAGTCTTCAAAATCATTGGGGGCATCTCCATGTTGTCTTAGATTAGCTCGAGTCCAATTATCGACATATATAGTTACTTCTAAGGTGCTTGGATGTAATGAAGACTGTCTCGTTCCAAAATATTTCCTCCTAAAATGAAGGCTTGTTCAACCGTAACGGTGGAAATAGATGCAGCCAACACCTCTTTAGTAATAATCGATAAAAAAAATGATAGATATTTTGATGTCGCTTCCACCAATCAAGTGTTAATCTCCAAGACATGTCCCAAGATCACTAAGCATGATTAAAGTGCGAATAATCAAAGAGGGTTGCAGAAAAACTTACTTTGATCAGATGGGTTTCAAGACTTTTTATGCATTTCCATGGAAGCTCCAAGCTTTGAATGAAGTTCTAAACCCTTGGGTGAGTCTCCATATCACCTTGATTCACTCCTTTAAGTGCTAGCTTGGAACAAATGAGAGAAAAAAAAATCCACCATGGAAGCTTGAAGTGTTCGGCCAAGCATGAGAGAGGAAGAGATAATAATGTTTTCAACTTTTGATTTCTAAAATCAATTACCAAAAACAAATCAAAAGTTGCATTTATATTTTCCAAAAAGTAAAGTGTGTTGGACAAGTAAGTTTTAAAAGCTTCCAACCACTTCCATCAATCAAGTTACTTGTTGACGTAAGTTGGTGGGCCTTACTTTAAATTCCAAATTTAAGTCGGACAATCCAACACGCAACTTCGCTCGGGCCCGGGTTCATTTAATTCCGAATTAAACGAATTTTCCGTTGCGACTTAATTAAATCCAATTTAATTAATTAATAATGCCTAGCAAAATTATTACGGAAGTCGCTTGCGAATTAATTCTAAAATAATTCATTCGCTTGAATTAAAATCCAATTTTAATTCCGCGTTGAAATCTAATTTCAATTAATATATCTAATATAGTATTTTTAGACCAATTAAATAAATTAAATAGTAAAATCTATTTTCACTATCAAATTTACTTTACCGATTAATTCCAAATTAATCGTGTTCTCTCTTCTAGACAAATTAATCCCAGGTAAATTCTCGATGCAATTAATCTCAGATTAATTCTTTCTCTGATAATTAATTCTCAGAATAATTAGTGCCGTAATTAATCCCAGATTATTTTTCTCTTTCATAATTAATCCCAGATTAATTCTCTGTTCGAGTCAAATCTCAACGGTGAATCTTCGGGAGGCGACCCAAGAGATCCCTGGATATGTTGGCAGTAAATACGGTTATCGGACTATCCGAATATGTGCGTACCTAGTACCACGTTCTTACCGATTTACAAGACATGGTTGGCTTCTAGCAAAGCACCGTGCCTACCCAATTCTCCAGAAATATTCTGTAAACGAATATGTAATCTTTGTCAGGCGTAGTATACGTAGTATTGCGTATTGATCCAGTATCGGATGTCACATGCTAGGCCCGGGGCTGGAATTGTGTCTGTCCCGTACGAAGCACATATCGATCTCTGGTAACTAGTCTCTATAATCGGATAAACATGACCTAGTCATATTATCCTGATAGCTGCAGCATACAAGAGTACCAGTTCCTTATCCTACGTGAGCATCATCTCCATATGACTGGAGTGATACTTCCATCTTGACATCACACCCAATACACTACGATTCTCACTATACACAGAAGAGGCGTACACGGAACCTGTTAAAGCCCCGGACGACCAAAACCAAAGTATATTGATTGTCGCAAGTATTAGCGATGCAAGTCTCAGGTTAAGACCAAATACACCTACCCTGATACGGACTTCCATAGACACATAGTCATACTACCAATGGAATTCTGAGGGGTCTATCCAGAGCGAAGCTGTTTCCGTATCATCGGTAAACACAACCTCCTATTACACTTGCATGAGTATCCAATACCCAAATATATGAGAACTATGCCATTATGCTCCCATAACACGCACACGTGCAATACTAGTCTATTCCGCATTATCGATGTCCAATCTCGATAATACTACGACTAGGGATATTTAATGATTAAACCTTAGTGGATTGATACTGTCTCATATCTTATTAATCTGGAACTAATCATATGGACTTTTATCATTTATATATCCCGATAATCCAATTACAAATGATAAAAGAGCAATTTCCTTTGTCACATAGTTAATTTATACAACAACACCATATTATGTACAAATAGTGATGCTATGGGTCATAATTGTCCAACAATCTCCCACTTGACCTATAGCCAATCACTCAAGTGTTCTACACCTGAACTATGCACGGGTCGCTCAAACTTCTGATGAGAAATAGTTTTCGTCAGTGGATTTGCAAGGTTATCATCTGATGCGATTTATTAGATCATCATATCGCCACGATGTATGATCTTACGAATCAAATAAAATGGTTGAAGTACATACTTGGATCGTTGATGAGACCATTAATTCTTTAGCCTGTGCTGTAGCCTAGCTCAGCTGCTAACAGAACTACATCTAATCTAATTAGGATTATATAGATCCAAAATGCTTCTTTTGCTGCCTCAGCTGCAGCAATATTCATTTTTCTTTTTTATTCGGCAATAGTATCTTGCTTGGATGATTTCCAGCTCACTATTCCGTTATTCAAACTATATGGTACCCTTATTACGACTTATAGTCGTTTTTGTCGGTTTGGAAACTTGCAGCGGTGAACCTAGTCACTTCAAGTTCTCATTCTCCATAGACTAAGAAAGTATCCTTAGATCATCTAAGATACTTAATGATGTTCTTAACATCAATCCAGTGACCATCACTTGGATTGGCCCGATTGTGACTCCATATGCTCAAAGCATATGAGACATTAGGTCGCGTACATATTTTTCAATGTATGAGTTCTCGGAGAGTGCCAACAACTTTTAGATCTATCCCAGTAGATCCTTATTCCTAGAATAAAGGTTGTTTCTCCCAAGTTGTCTACGAATAATTTTCATGAAAGCCAAGCTTTCACCGATTGTATTATGGGAATGTAATTTCCAAGAAATGATATATCATCATCATATAGGACAATCACTGTCAGTGTGCTCCCACTAACCTCTTTATATACACAAGAATCATTTTCATTTTGAATTAAATCATATACCATTATGATTACATAAAAACGCTAGTTCCAAGAACGCAATGCTTGCTTCAATCCATAAATGGATCGACTTAACTTGCAAACCTTGTTTGCATGTTTTGGTACGACAAAACCGTCAGGATGTTGATAAACATCCTCCAAAAGGTTTCCGTTTAAAGAAAACGGTTTTTTATGTTCAGCTGCCATATTTCATAAATGAAACATACAACATCAGCAAGCATTATCCGGATGGATTTAATCATGGCAACGAGTAAAAGGTTTCGTCGTAATCGACACAATGTTGATAATGATACCTTTTTGCTACAAGCCTAGCTTTGTACGTTTGTATGTTGCTATCCATGTTTGTCTTCCTAGAAGACACATATAGTACCATTAGGCATAATGCCTTCTGGTACAACAACCAGCGTCCAAACTTGGTTGATATACATGGAATCCATTTCGGACTTCATGACACTTTGCCATGAAAGAAGTCGATACCTTGTATCACTTCCTCATACGTAGCCGGTTTGTGTTCCTCAATAAGATTGACATCTTTACGAGGTGAGATCAGAAACCCATACCTCCCAGGTTGTTTTCTGACTCTCTCCGACTTACGCGGTTCTTGTGTATTCGAAGATTGTGGTACAATTTCATCCTTGATGAACTGTTTGTGTTTCATTAAGGATTCGGTGCCTAGAACAGTATTACTCCAATTTTCATCGAGTTTTACTTTCCTCCCACTTACCACTGCATATAGGTATTCCTCTTAGGAAAACCGCATGGAGAGCAACAATTAAATTGTTCTCTTGTGAGTTGTATAAGTACTATACTTTGGTTTCCCTATGATAACCCACAAATTAGGCACTTATCCGATTTGGGTTTTAGTTTGGTATCATCCAAACATATGCCTAGCATTCCCAAATATTCAGGAATGAGAAAACACAGTTTCTTTCCTGTTCATATCTTATATGAAGTCTGTCTAACATATTTTTATGGAACCTTATTCAAAATAAGTATTGCACTGTTTAATGCGTATCCCTTGAAGGAAAATGGTAGCTGAGAGCGACTCATAATTAACCTTATCATGTCCAACAAAATTCGGTTTCTTTGTTCGGACACACCATCAAATTAAGGTGTTCCGGGAGGAGTCCACTATGAAAGAATACTATACTTTTTCAAGTAATTAAGAAACTTATTGTTCAAGTATTTTCCACTACAGTCCAACCGTAATGTCTTAATACTTTTGCCGATCTGTTTTATACTTCGTGTCGAAACTCTTTGAATTACTCAAAAGTTTCTGACTTGTGTTTCATAAGATACACATAACCGTAACGTGATGCCACATCCGTAAAGGTTACAAAGTATTCATATCCACCTCTAGCCTTGATAAACATGGGCCCATTTACGTCACTATGAACGAGAGCTAACAGATCGGTGGCACTTGCACTTTTACCAAGTAAAAGGTGTTTTAGGCACTTTGCCTAATTAAACTAGATTCGTAGACATCATTTGAATAGAATCAAATCCGTCCTAGTACCCACTCTTCAAAAGTGTGGATATTCGAGTCTTGTTTAATATGTCCCAGACAACAATGCCACTTGTAAGTCTCAACAGATTTATTCAATCTGAGCTATTTGTTTGTCATGTTATACGTTTGAGATTCATTTATATTCAAAATATAAATATTGTTATTCACATCTAATGTGTTTATCTCAATACCATCTTTATAAAATAAAACACTTAGTGTTCTAGAATATAAAGGTATACCCGCAATGAGTTATACTAGATATAGAGATAATGTTTCTAGTCAAACTAGGTACATTATAACAATTTCCCAATTTAAGTACATGCCCAAAGGGTAGTTACTAAAATTAGGTTTATACGGTTAAAACAGCGACTCACGTCCCGTTTTCGACTCGTAGGTGGATCTCATCTGAAGTCAGTATCCTGCTCATCAGCAAATTTTGCACATCAGTACATATTTATGTATCATATCTAGTATCAAAATCCAATTTTAAAACTGGTAGTGGACATGTTTATAACAAACATACCTGAAGCCGGAGCCTTGCCCGTCTTCACTTCCTTTATGTCCGCCTTGTCCATACGGAAGTCACGCTTCCAGTGACCCTGTTTGCCACAGTTCAGGCAGACATCTTGGGATATATCCTTTGTCTTCCTAGAAGACTGTGACAATTTTTGCCTTTGCCCTTTTCCACACCCTAGAAGCCTTCGGCCAAGCCTTGGCCTTCTGGGATGTTGAAGTAAGATGCGCCTTGCGCTTCTTGCCCTTTTGAAAACTCTGGCTCTGTCTCCTTGAGCATAGCCATTAACTCTCCAAGAGTTTTCTATTGCAATTAGTACTTCTAAGATCTAAGTATAGATCTATGAAGATCCTTCAATTTCAATATCATACTATAAGGATCTAATCCTTAGTTCTGACGAAGAAATTAAGGAGTCTTTGCGGCAAGCATAACAGATTGAGCACTAAAATTATCATCACATGAATCTTCCAAAGATCATGTTCTACTATTTGCTCAACTCTGAGCTTAGGCCCGAGACGTCACTCTATCAAATAAAGTAACTTCTCGGTTCCCAGGACTATCGTGAGGTTTTATTCTCGATCTGAAAATTAAAGTCGTTTAAAGACATTTTCATCAAGGATTATGTTCTAAACGCTAATCTTTCAGTTATCTTGATTCCAATAGTCCAACTATCTAATCAACGATTTCGGGTACAATTGATTATAATGATTACTATAGTCTAACTATATAATCAACTACAATTTGATTGGTTAAATTCAAATATATTGATTACTATAATCCAATTATATAATCAACTATAAATGAAGTAGTTTGAATACAGTCCAACTGTTTAATTTAAAACAACAATTAAATATTAGTCCAACTAATATATATTTAAATAATGACGAAGAATGAAATGAGCGCGTTTTGGCAAGTATCTAAACGAAATTGCAAATTTAATACTTGCCTCCCACTATTTTTCGGCGAGGAGCCTCTAACCCTCTGTGGAGTACTCGGGAAACCTAGTTTCCTATTGGGCTAGGATCCCGTTAAATAGCACACAACCTTGACTTTGGCCAACAAGTTGTATGAAACTTAACTAGGTAGATCTCTAAGATCAATTGGATCTCATCCAATTCCTAGATCCAGTATGTGTACCTCCAAGTCCGAAACATATATATAATATATATGCCAATATATTTTCCTAACCTTTTTCCTCTGAATCAACTAAGCTTTGGCTTTGGCACAACAAGCTTAATGATTCTAGTTAAGCGTGACCCATTGACCTTGGAAAGCTTCGTAATCAATGTCGATGGACAAGAAGTGATCTTGACTTTGGCCAACAAATCACAACTTGGACAAGACATGCGATATGGAACAAAGGCTTCATGATTCAAACACATCCGCGATGGATAAAGGTCTTGACTTTGGCCAACAAACTAGTGCCAATCTTGGATCTTGAGAGAGAATCATTCAATGGAAGGAAATCACTTAATATTTGTTGAGGGTTTTTCGCGTAATTGGCAACCAATTAATTATCTTTGATTAGGTCTCATCATACACCCTTAAGCGTGCATTCTAAAAGCATAATAAGGCGCGATAAATAAATTAATAATGATATGCGGATGGATATTTAAAACATTTTGTTCCTAGAACAAATCTCTCCTTTTCCTCTCCCCGGCTAGCACTATTCTTACTTCTACCCAATTACATAACACTTCTAAAGAAACCTCATTTACATTGAGGGGAATATGTGAGAAGAGAAATACAAAGATTCAAGAGGTAATAGGCTGGACACGCCGGTCCAATTTAATAAATTCTAAATTTATTACAACAATTTCCAAAATTGCCCTCACCCAACTAATATCCATCCGATATACATTATTCATACATACATCCAAGTATTCACACATAGCATGTTATCAATCAATCTAATCCAATTAATAATCTTTAATTAATGATCATCCAATGTTCAAACAACGATTTGATTTGCGCGAGTCAAACTCGTTTAAGAATAAATATTCCAAGTAAGCATTCTTGAATTAAATCGAGCTATAATCTTAATTCCAAATTAAATTATATTCAACACTAATTCATATTTAATTCCAAATTAAATAATTACACTTTTAAAAGTGCCTTTTAGACTTGGATTCCAAATTCAATCTTTATGGGTCTCAAAGGCCCAATTAGTATCCGATACTATTCAATTAAAGTCCAATGGGCTTTCAATTAATTCATTAGGCATGGGCTTTGGCAATTATGGGTCAAACCCAAGATGCCAAGGCCCAATTAGAAATCACCCTATGCCAAAATCAATTTAGGCCCATTAGGCCCAATTAAATTATTTAAAGGCCCAATTGTCATATTTGGACTTTATGGAAATGGTTTTAGGCCCAATTGGATCCAACCAATTATCCTAAACCAAACTTGGCCCAACCAAACCCATTAAGCCCAAATACAACAAATTAAATTAACTCATTATTCCAAATCACAAATTAATTCAATTCAAGTGTAATTAACACAATTAATTAACTAATCTAATGTTTCCAAAACATTTAATTAATCCAATTAATTATGCTCTTTAATTCCAATTCATGTCCAACATAAATTGAAGCAAAATAATTCATTATAACATGCTTCATGCTCACGGTTTTGACAAGAAATAATTATGCAATTTGATTCCAATCCAATTAAATCAACATCCAATATACATTTCATGCCAACAACACATCCAATATGTCAAATTTCAAAATTCCCATGAGCTTATCTAGGGTATATTTTCGGTCAACCTATAGGATTTTGGGATTTTTGATCTAATCAATATTTCACAAATCCAACAATGCACAAATCCAATTCAACATCATATAAGCTCAACCAAATCATCAATTTGAAGAAATTATGTTCTAAACACAAAAACCCCAAATAAAGTCCATAAACCCTAGAATTCCAAATCAAACTTAGGATGGCTCTGATACCATTGTTAATCTCCAAGACATGTCACAAG
This sequence comes from Zanthoxylum bungeanum, assembly GCA_019454045.1. NCBI lineage: Eukaryota > Viridiplantae > Streptophyta > Magnoliopsida > Sapindales > Rutaceae > Zanthoxylum > Zanthoxylum bungeanum. The sequence continues at coordinate 408,340 of SKCR01038415.1, read as the reverse complement.
ATCACTAAACATGATTTAAGTACGAATAATCAAAGAGAGTTGCAGAAAAACTTACTTTGATCAGATGGGTTTCAAGACTTTTTATGCATTTCCATGGAAGCTCCAAGCTTCGAATGAAGTTCTAAACCCTTGGGTGAGTCTCCATATCACCTTGATTCACTCCTTTAAGTTCTAGCTTGGAACAAATGAAAGAAAAAATATTTCCACCATGGAAGCTTGAAGTGTTCGGCCAAGCATGAGAGAGAAAGAGAGAATAATGTTTTCAACTTTTGATTTCTAAAATCAATTACCAAAAACAAATCAAAAGTTGCATTTATATTTTCCAAAAAGTAAAGTGTGTTGGACAAGTAAGCTTTAAAAGCTTCCAGCCACTTCCATCAATCAAGTGACTTGTTGACGTAAGTTGGTGGGCCACACTTTAAATTCCAAATTTAAGTCGGACAATCCAACACGCAACTTCGCTCGGGCCCGGGTTCATTTAATTCCGAATTAAACGAATTTTCCGTTGCGACTTAATTAAATCCAATTTAATTAAATAATAATGCCTAGCAAAATTATTATGGAAGTCGCTTGCGAATTAAATCTAAAATAATTCATTCGCTTGATTTAAAATCCAATTTTAATTCCGCGTTGAAATCTAATTTCAATTAATATATCTAATATATTATTTTTAGCCCAATTAAATATTAAAATCTAATTTCACTATCAAATTTACTTTACCGATTAATTCCAAATTAATCGCGTTCTCTATTCTCGACGAATTAATCCCAGATAAATTCTCGATGCAATTAATCTCAGATTAATTCTTTCTCTAATAATTAATTCTCAGAATAATTAGTACCGTAATTAATCCCAGATTAATTTTCTCTTTCATAATTAATCCCAGATTAATTATCTGTTCGAGTCAAATCTCAACGGTGAATCTTCGGGAGGCGACCCAAGAGATCAATGGATATGTTGGCAGTAAATACGGTTATCGGACTATCCGAATACGTGCGTACCTAGTACCACGTTCTTACCGATTTACAAGACATGGTTGGCTTCTAGCAAAGCACCGTGCCTACCCAATTCTCCAGAAATATTCTGTAAACGAATATGTAATCTTTGTCAGGCGTAGTATACGTAGTATTGCGTATTGATCCAGTATCGGATATCACATGCTAGGCCTGGGGCTGAAATTGTGTCTGCCCCGTACGAATCACATATCGGATCTCTGGTAACTAGTCTCTATAATCGGATAAACATGACCTAGTCATATTATCCCGATAGCTGCAGCATACAAGAGTACCAGTTCCTTATCCTACGTGAGCATCATCTCCATATAACTGGAGTGATACTTCCATCTTGACATCACACCCAATACACTACGATTCTCAATATACCCAGAAGAGGCGTACACGGAACCTGTTAAAGCCCCAGACGACCAAAATCAAAGTATATTGATTGTCGCAAGTATTAGCGATGCAAGTCTCAGGTTAAGACCAAATACACCTACCCTGATACGGACTTCCATAGACACATAGTCATACTACCAATGGAATTCTGAGGGGTCTATCCAGAGCGAAGCTGTTTCCGTATCATCGGTAAACACAACCTCCTATTACACTTGCATGAGTATCCAATACCCAAATATATGAGAACTATGCCGTTATGCTCCCATAACACGCACATGTGCAATACTAGTCTATTCCGCATTATCGATGTCCAATCTCGATAATACTACGACTAAGGATATTTAATGATTAAACCTTAGTGGATTAATACTGTCTCATATCTTATTAATCTGGAACTAATCATATGGACTTTTATCATTTATATATCCTGGTAATCCAATTACAAATGATAAAAGAGCAATTTCCTTTGTCACATAGTTAATTTGTACAACAACACCATATTCTGTACAAATAGTGATGCTATGAGTCATAATTGTCTAACATCAAGTACTTGAAAATTTTTACCTACAAAAAGTTAAAAACAAAAAAAACAAATTATTTTGTTGTAGGGATCCGTTCAAACGGCTCCCTGCAGCAAATGAGAGCCAACCGTTGGGCCTCAAATGTTTCCCAACAGCTAGTAGCCATTGGGCAACAAATGGTTCCAATAGGAACCGTTATGATTCCGGTCAGAACCATGAAACCTTACAGTTCGTTTGAACCATAAGGTTCTAGTTCTTATTTAGGAACTGGAAGTTCCAACGGTTCTAGTTAGAACCATTGGAACCATCCGATTCCTTCGAATTGGCTCCGAAAGGAATCGGTTCCCGAATCGGAACCAAAAGGAACCCGAAACGAAACCTTGGTCGGGTCTACATTTAATTAGTTCTTGCATTTGAGTATTTTCAATTTTCAGATTCCTCGAAGAATTAAAGTAAATTGTAAGATAGCAAACGAGTTTGCTCCAAAATTCTGAATTCCTCTTTTTATGGCTACTCAAATATTTGATAGTATATATATAATGAATTATTATCTGATTGAGAAATAAGGAATCATTGTTTACTAGCGTGTTCACATTTTGTGATGGGAATAAAAGTGTTAGACCTCACTCCATTTTATAAATGTGGAATATGAGTATCATTCTTACGAGGAAGGAAGTGAAAATGGTATCCTATTTCTTGTACTTAGTTTATCCCAAATAAAATAATAAATTAATTAAAAAAAAATAGCAGTAGTTATTAATAAATTCATAATTCATAATAGGTAGAGTTCAACTTAAATTTTGATTGAAATATAGACATTAAAATCTAGTCATTGATTTAAGTTAATCCAATTATATATATTTAAAGTTAAAATAGTATTTAAATTCATATATCGTTGAATTGCATAATATAAATAGTCAAAATTTTGATATGTAGATTTAAGTAAAAAAAATGAAAAAAATAAAATTTAAAATAACTTCACCCTTAAATTTTTTAAGTCTCTTATCGCTGAAGCGGTTCAATCAGAATAGTTCAACCGATCGAATCATGACAACACGATCAACCTTAATGTCAATACTGTATAGGGCAATATTTTGTACTCTAGCATTTTGGGTTTGCCAATTAAGCACAACTTCAAATTGTTGTGGCTTTTTCTACTGTCCACTTGGAGAGAATATAGAAGGACGAACAAAAGGCAGTGGCTACCTTTGTCTAATTATTTATCCTTTCTCCAAGGGAGGAAACGGAAACTGCTCATGGTATGATGTGGAGGGAGTGAACATGAAACAAGGTTGTATTTGTGGAAAGGGTTCTGAAATGCTTGGAACATTATTACTTTATACCCCGCACCTGAAAGGTTGTGAATTCTCTACAGGCTTTAAATCATCTATGGACCCTCTTCTCTGAAAATTTCTAAGGCTCTGCGATAGATCGGTAGAGGTTCTTCTTTGTCAATCCACGTTTTGCATTGGAGTTATCTCTCCATGGTTTATGTTGCTTGCAAGGAGTCGAACGAACTCTGTTCTTCTTAGACCTTCATCTTCATCGAGGGATATCGTCATCATCCTTGTTGTCATCATTTAGGCAGGTACAACCTGGATCACACATCTTCATTTCAGGAACGTCCCAAATAAAATGTCCATTTATTTTTCAGCATAAATGAGATATCCTTCGTCGTTGAAGTATTCAAAAGGAATACTTATAAGAAAAATAAAACACACAAGACACTTCTTCCAAATAATTCAAGAGCGAGAATGAAAGAAACATGAAAAAAATGAGAGGTGAGCACCTCTATTTATAGTAGAAGTGCTCATCTCTCGATTATTAATTACAACTTTCCAAATCAAATACAAACAATAAACTTTTACTATTTTTTTTTTTTCTTTTTTTGACTTTTATTTTTTTTATTTTTATTGATCATTTTGCAAACATTTGTCAAAAGGTGGATGGTGACATTTCAACTTTTATTTTTTTAGTTTTTATTTTTTTACTTTATTTTCTAATAAATAAAATTACATGCAACATACATTGACTTCTTCACAAATTTTGACTTTGCAAATGTAATGCCCAGTAATCCCAATGATTACGAAGTTATGGGACGCATGATACATGATACAAATCATGTTCAAACATGTATATGCCCATGGAATGACTTTTTGGACATTCGGTAAACTCCTAGCAGTTCTGATGCCGAATTTGGATTTCGTCCCATTCCGGACAACCCTTAGTACTTGGGGCATACCATTTTCTTACGATCTCTAATTTTTATGAATTTTATATCATCGAAAATCTAAGATGAAGATCTACAACGTTTCTATACAATATTTTTCCAAATTTCGAGCAGACCTAGGTCGAAATTGGTCATTTCTCCAGGCTACTTGTACTGTGACGTGAATGAAGAGTAAAACGAAAATTATCATTTTGATCCACGAGCCCATTACCCTTCTCAATTGGGTCCAATAGCCCAAAATGGCCCAATAGCCCTAAAATATCTACTAAGTCCCTAGACTCCTCTAGAAAGAACCAAACAAATGAAGAAAAGAAATGTGAGCCATTAGCCCCAAGTATAAATAAAGGTTACTATTCATTCATCCAAAAAAAAAAAGTTGAGAGAGAGTGAGGGAGAGGAGAAGGAAGAAAGAAGAGGGGAAAAGGAGACAGTGAGAGAATTGTAATCTTATAAGAAGCTTGGAAGAAGAATGAAGGGAACTCCAACACAAACCCAAGTTTAGAAAGGATGAAGGAAGGCTTATGGACTCCAAAGAAGAAGAAAGAACAGTATTCAAAGTGAGTAAGGATTGACTCAAATCTTTATATATTGAGTTTTGAGGATTTGATGATTATTGTATATTGTTAGTTCGAAGTTGATGTCATTTGGGTGGTTTTTTCTTTAAGAAAGTAATGTTGAAAGCAACCCTTAAGTTATGTTATCCTAGTTGATGGATTAAGTGAAAGACTATAAGATTTGATGGTATGAGGATCTTATAAACTTAGGATGAAAATGAATTGGTACTTATAAATGTTCTAGCTTATGTGAGGATTGAAGTTTTGAGCATTTTCATATTGAAGAGTCATGCTTGGCCCTGAAATCAGTTGAGTGTCGCGATGCCAATGGGCCAGCGTCGCGACGTTAAATAAAAAGGTGTTTTCTGCCTAAGTCTGATTACGTGAGCGTCGCAATGCTCAACGCTCAGAGTCGCGATGCGGAATAGGGAATGCCTCTATCTCATGTCTGTTTTTATGGGAGTCGCGACGCCTAACAACCAGCGTCGCGATGCGCAATGAGAGTTGCTCTCTGCCTCGACCCTGCCCAAGTGACCGTCGCAATATGCGATGATTTACATCGCGATGAATGTCCATTTTCATTCAAAATCAGTTCAACTATCCCCATTTCATCCTAGAATATTAGAAGCCACCCTAAGGGTCTCGTATCAGCTTACATACATGTAATATATATATTATGCCACATGTATAGAATGTCATATAGTGATAATAGTCCCGAATCATATTCCATGATTTAAACTCTTATCAAGTTTACCAATTATAGATCATCGCAAAGACCACAAATTCCTTCGGCGAAGTGAAGTAATGTTAGCTGGACTCCAAATATGTGAGTGGACTATTTTCTCAAATTGACGTTTATTGATTTGTTTTAAATTAAGAAATTAGTTTTGAGCACTTAGGATATTAGCCCAGATTACATTCAATTGTGTTTTGAATGAGAATGTTTTGAGAAATGTTTTAGAAAGAAATGATTTTCAAAGCATGAGTTTTATGATTTTTGGAGGCATGGGGGAAAACCCACCTTAGTTGTAACTTGGTATATATATGAAATTGCCGGATTCAGAGAACATGTGCACACATAGTTCAGTATTAGGGATGACAGATGCCTCTAGATCCCAGATTTCGGGCTAGGGGACGGTGAGACGTAACGCCCCTAGACCCCAGATTCAAAGTTAGGAGGGTAGCATAGATCCGCACCCCCGGCTCCAGTTCAGTGGCTTGGGAGACGACGAGATATAACGTCCCAAGACCACAAATTTAGACTTATGGGTGGATGGCAAGACGTAACGCCCTCATACGTCTACATTCACAGGGATAGATTATTCAGATACAGGTTTACAGAATCAGATTTCCAGAAGTAGATTTTCAGAAGTAGATTTTCAGTGATTATATTTTCAGAGATACGATTTTCAGAAAAGATAAGAGTTTTTTCAGACATAAAATATTTTCAGAAATATTTTCCAGAAAGAGCATTGTTTTCAGAAAAGAAAAAGTTTTTAGTAAAGATCCATTTTACTTAAGATGATTTTGATTTCAGTAAAACGAATGTTGTACAAAGCATTTCAGGTTCAGTTTTAAAACTGTCCACTCACTAGATCGTTCAAACGATCTAACTCCCCCCACTATCTGTTTCTTTATTTTACAGATATACTCAAAGGACGAGCTCGAGAGGATGGATACTGATGGCAATAACTAGGGGTTTTAGTCCACCAGGTCAAGTTAGAGACACAGTTCAGCTAGAGTCAGAGTAAAATCATGCATCAGATATATGTATAGTAAATATCTGTGTGTGTAAAAGTTAAAAGTGTCCATATTAAGAGGATACAGTGTAATGTAATGAATACACAGTAATGAGTAATTGATATGTATTCTAAGTAATTGAGTTGGACGATGGTCCTTATGCATGAGTTCATATTTGAAATGAGAGTGGTAGTATTATTTATAGTCAGGAAGTCAGGGGCTGAGGGGAATATGATGGCATATTCCCTGCCGGTAGCATCTATGGAAAGGAGATGATACAACAAACCTCAGAATTAGAAAATCTTGTAAGGATCAAAGAAACTTTCTAGTTATGAATCATTTATAAAACCAATGGTTGAGAATTGTCATAGAAAGCGTACCTCGATTGAGCCGAAATAGGAGTAGGCCCTTCCATGGCATCCCATTTTTTATTATTCTCAAAGGAAAAGATTATTTTTTGATAAATTGAGAGGGGGTATGCCTTCTTGAGTCTTCTTTCATCTGGAACTTGAATCGCCTCAATCCGATATTGGAGTAAAAATTAATGGCCAAATTACGAAAATTTGTTAGAACGCCCTTTCAAGTTTCTAGCCTCCAAAATCCAAATGTCATATCCATTTTTCTAGTTATGCATCCAAAGTATTATTTTACATAAAAAAAAAATAAAAATTACAATAAACATAAATAAAACATAAATTTAATTATTATTTCACAAATGTACTAAATTTAGGGGATTAATGAAACTATAAGTGTAAAATGATTACTTTCTCTGTACTAAATGTACACTTTTTAGTGTTCATCACACCCCAACCAGCTTATTACTAGTCCTTAGTAATTTAAGCGAAAAAAATTCTTATCCAAGTTAATAATTGTTTAAATTATTTTCTAAATAATCAAATAAGTAATTTTTCCTGTACTTTTTACCCTTTTTCCATACACCCATAAGAGAAAGTATCAATCAATTCATTGTGCCCACAATATTTACATGTCTTGTTGAAAAGAGAGTAATATTTTTATTCTAAAGTTATATCAGAATTCACACCTTTTCGCAATGACAGTTTATTTAAATACAAAATAGTTTTTTTAGTAATAATACATCTTTAACCATTGTAACGAGCTTTGGGTTAGTGATGTTGGACAATTATGACCCATAGCGTCACTATTTGTACAGATCATTGTGTTGTTGTACAAATTAACTATGTGACAAAGAGATTGCACTCTTATCATTTGTGATTAGATCACCTAGATGTATAAATGATGAAAGGTCCATATGATTTGTTCCTGAACTGAGAATGATATGAGACAGTATCAGTCCACGAAGGATAAATCATTAAATATCCCTAGTCAGAGTATTATCGAGATTGGACATCGATAAATACGTAAAAGACTAGTATTACACTTGTGCACGTTGTGAGGGCACAACAACATAGTTCTCATATATTTGGGTATAGGATACTCATGCAAGTGTAATAGGAGGTTGTGTTTTACAGATGGTACGGGAAACAGCTTCGCTCTGGATTAGACCCCCTCGGAATTCCATTGGTAGTATGATTATGTGTCTATGGAAGTCCAAAATCAGGGTAGGTGTATTTGGTCTTAACCTGAGACTTGCACCGCTAATACTTGCGACAATCAATATACTTTGGTTGAGGTCGTCCAGGGCTTTAACAGGTTCTGTGTATGCCAATACTGGGTATATTGAGAATCGTAGTGTGTTGGGTGTGATGTCAAGACGGAAGTGTCACTCTAGTCATATGGAGATGATGGTCACGTATGATACGGTACTGGTTCTCTTAAGTACTGCAGTCATCGGGATTATATAACTGGGTCATAGTTATCCGATATAGAGACTAGTTACCAGACATCCGACATGTGCTTCGTACGGGGCAGACACAATTCCAACCCCAGGCCTAGCACGTGATCATCTAATACTGGATCGTAATACCCAATACCACGTAAACTACGCCTGATATAGATCGCTTATTCCTGTAAGCATGTTTCTGGAGAATTGGGTAGGCATGGTGCTTTGCTAGAAGCCAACCTTGTCTTGTGAATCGGTGTAAACGTAGTACGAGGTACTTACGTGTTCGGATAGTCCGACGACCCGATTTACTGCCAACATATCCGGAGATCTCATGGGTCGCTCCCCGAAGATTCACCGATGACGTATGACTCGCACTTTAATTAATCTGGGATTAATTTAATGAGAGAGAAAATTAATCTGGGATTAATTGCGGAGATATTTTATCTGGGATAAAATACCAATTAAAGAGAGAGAACGATTAATTTGGAATTAATCGATAAAATAATATATTTGATATATTATAAGAAATTGGATTTCGACGCGGAAATTTAAATTAGATTTTAATTCGGGCGAACGAATTAATTTAGAATTAATTCGTTAGCGACGTGAATAGTGATTTCGCTAGGCGTAATCATTTAATTACGACGCAACGGAAAATTCGTTAATTTGGAATAAGCGAACCCGAGCCCGAGATTATTTGCGAGCGCATTCGCATTTCGAATTCGAGTGCGGCACGCAAGTCAAATCAAGCGTCAAATCATTAGTCACATCAAGCGTCAAATCACATGTCACTTTGAGTGATGTGACATTTGAGAGATTGATGTGAGTTGATTTGAGATGATGCAAGGCATTTAATGCTTGTTGGGAAATTAAAAAAGTGGTATAAGTTTTATTAATTTTGGAAATTATAAACCCTAATACAATTTTTTCATTTCCCACTCATTCTCTCTCTTTCATTTTCGGTATTGGCTTTTGGAGCCAAAACCCATCTTCATCTCTCTCACGGTCTCAAGACCGATTTCTTCTTCTGGTTTCAGTTTTCACCGTGAAACACAATGAGGAAAATGATGATTTGTGGCAAACCATCAAGTGCTAGCACACTCTAGGAAGCATACCAAGGTGTTAGGCATTGAGTTCGTGAGCTTGGAATCACCTTGTGAAGCTTGGAGCTTGGAGCTTCCATGGAGGACACCCATGGCCGATTCTTGGAGGAGGAAGCAGCCCCCATGCCGTGCAGTTCACCATTTGCGCAGCTCACTGCCGAGCAAGGAGGAGCAGTGCGTTTTTGGACCTTGTTGCATCTCTACCGATCAATATGAGTTATTCTGCACCTCCTTTGGTTGTATTTACACTTGTTTCATGCTTAATCTATGATCTTGGAAGCTTAGAGCAAACCCAACAATGGTATCTTGAGTTATTGATTGCATGAAATTGATTTTAGGGCTAAAATTGGGCAAAACGAATTTGGGCATTATTTGATGAAATTGGATTGATGAATATACTTAATTGATGTTAATGATGATTGATTAGATCAAATTTGCTACAAATTTCCCCAATTTGGCTTATGTTGGCCGAAAATTAGAACCCTAAAATTGTCTTGGATTTTGATTTTTTGATTCATTGGATGAGTTAGAAATCATTAGGGGATATTGTTTTAATGTTTAATTTGGTTCAATTGGATTGAATTTGATTTGGGCATTATTTTCCTCCTTGGCCGAGAACTATAGGCATGAAAATTGGGTTTGATTTTGATCAAATTATGTTGGACATGATTCCTTGATGATAAGCATGATTAATTGGACAAATTTGGTGTTTTGGAAATATTGATTTGGGTAATTGATAATGCTATACACTTTATTTAATTGAATTGAAAAATTGGATTTTGTAATTTAATTAAATTGGGCCTTAAATTGGATTTGGGCTTTTAAAGTTGTTATTGGGCTTGTTGGGCTTTGTTGTAACAAAGTTGGGTTTAGGCGAAATTGGTTGGATCCAATTAGGCTCAAAACCGCATCCAAAAGGCCCAAATGCGACTAATGAACCTTTAAAGTTTAATTGGGCCTAATGGGCCAAAATTGATTTTGGGCTTATGGGGTAACTCCCGGATTGGATTTTGGTTATTCGGTTTGACCCGAGTTGACCAAAAGTCCACGCCTTGAAGAAATTAATTAAAAGCCCATTGGACTTTAATAAAATTAATATTGGATATTAATCGGGCTTTGAGACCCGTAACGATTAAATTCAGAATTTAAGTCGTAAAGGTTTATTTTATAAAGTGTAATATTTAATTTGGAATTAAATAGTGAATTAGAATTAAATGCGTATTTAATTATGTAATTTAATTTAATTCGAGAATTCGTACTTTGAGTACTTATTCGCAAAACGAGTTTGACTCGAACAAAATCAAATCGTTGTTTGAACATTGGATGATCACTAATTATCAGATTAATTAATTTGATTAGATTGATTGATAACATGCTTGTGTGAATACATGGTTGTGATGCATGAATAATGTATATCGGATGGATATTAGTCGGGTGGGGCAATTTTGGAATTTGTAATAAATTTGATTTATTAATTGGACCTGCGAGTCCAGCCTTATCTCTTATTTCTTTGTATTCTCTTCTCACCTATTCCCCTCAATGTAAATGAGGTTTCTTTAGAAGTGTAGTGTAACGGGTAGAAGTAAATACATGTGCTAGCTGGAGAGAGAAAGAGAGAGATTTGATCTAGGATCAATGTAAAATATCCATCCGCATATCATTATTATTTTATACATACGCGCTTTATTATGTGTTTAGAATGCATGCTTAAGGGTGTATGATGATGAGACCTTAACAAAGATAATAAATTGGTTGCCAATTTGCACGCGAAAAACCCTCGCTAAATATTAAGCGTCTTTCCTTCCATTGAGTGATTCTCACTCAAGATCCGAGACGGCATTGGTTTGTTGGCCAAAGTCAAGGCCTTTGTTGTCAGATGTGTTTGAATCACAAAGGCTTTGTTCCATATCAGTGTATTGTCCAAGTTGTGGTTTGTTGGCCAAAGTCAAGACCACTTCTTGTCCATCGACATCGATTACGAAGCTTTCCATGGTCAATGGGTCGCGCTTGACTGGGATCACTAAGTTTGTTGTGCCAAAGCCAAGGCTTAGTTGATTCAGAGGAAAAAGGTTAGGTAATACATTGGATGTATTGGCATATATAAGATATATGTTTCGGACTTGGATGTCCCCCTACCGGATCTAGGAATTGGATTGGATCCAATTGATCTTAGAGATCTACCTAGTTAATTATCATACAATTTGTTGGCCAAAGTCAAGATTGTGTGATATTTAACGGGATCCTAGCCCACTAGGAAACACGGTTTCCCGAGTACTCGACAGAGGGTTGGAGGCTCGCCGAAAAATAGTGGGAGGCAAGAATTGAATTTGCAATATTCGTTCAATTACTCGCCATACGCGCTCAAACCATATCATTCGTCAAATCATATAAATGTTAGTTGGACTAATATTTAAATTGTTGTTTTTAATAAGCAGTTGGACTGTATTATAATTGATTATATAATTGGATTATAGTAATCAATGTATTTGAATTAATTAATTTCGATTTACAGTTGATTTTATAATTGGATTATAATAATCAATGTAATTGAGGTTAATTAATTTAAATTATATTTGATTGTATAGTTGGACTATAATAATCAATATAATACATAGTACCACAAATCTTTGTTTAAATAGTTGGACTATTAGAATCAAGATAAAATGAAAGATTAGCATTTAAAACATAATCCTAGGGAAAATGTATTTAAATGACTTAATTTTTCTAATTGGGAATAATATTTCAGGATGGTCCTGGAAATATAATAAGTTAGTTTATTTGATAAAATAACAAAATAGGCCTAAGTCTGGAGTTAAGCAAATAAGTGGAACATGATATTTGGAATATTCATGTAATGATAACTTTAATGCTTAATCCATTATACTTGTCATATAGACTCCTTAATTTCTTTATCAGAACTAAGGATTAGATTCTTAAAGTATGATATTGAAATTGAAGGATCTTCATAAATCTATACTTAGATTTTAGAAGTAAATAAATTGCAATAGTTAACTCTTGGAGGGTTAATGACTATTCTCAAGGAGAAAAGTCAAACTTTGAAATTAGGCAAGTAGCGCTAGACGCACCCTACTTCGATATTCTAGAAACCCGAGGCTTGGCCAAAGGCTTCTGGAATATGAAATGGGAAAAGGCAAAATCATTATAATCTTCTAGGAAGATAAAATGACATATCTTAAGAAGTAATTGAAGACGAGCAAGGCTTTGACTTCAAATATGTTTGTCATAATTATGTTCACTACTAGTATTAAAATTAGATTTAAATACTTAGTGTGGTACATAAATATGTATTGATGTTTAAAATCTGTTTTGAACAGGATACTTACTTCAATAGAGATGAATCTGTGAATCGGAAACGGGACGAAAGTCGCTGTTTTGACCGTAGATACCTAAGTTTAGGAACTACCCTTTGGGTATGTACGTAAATTAGGAAACTGTTATAATGTAACTAGTTTGACTAGGAACATTATCTTTATATCAGTATTTAATCCGTTGCGGATTGAACCTTTATATTTTAGAACACTAAAGTGTTTTATTATATAAAGATGATATTGAGATAAACACATTAGATATGAATAACAGAATTTATATTTTGAATATAAATTAAATCTCAAATATATAACATAACAAACAAATAGCTCAAACTGATTTGATCAGATTGATACTTAAAGTGGCAATGTTGTCTGGGACACATTAAACAAGAATCGTATATCCGCACTTTTGAAAGAGCGGGTACTAGGACTGATTTGATTCTAATCAAATAAAGTCTACGAATCTAGTTTATTGGGCAAAGTGCCTAAAACACTATTTACTTGGTAAAAGTGTAAATGCCACCGATCTGATAGCCCTAGTTCATAGTGAAGCAAGTGGGCCCATGTCTAGCTGGGCTAGAGGTGGATATGAATATTTCGTAACCTATACGGATGTGGCATCGCGTTATGGTTATGTGTTTCTTTTGAAGAACACAAATCGGAAACTTTTACAGTTTCGACACGAAATAGACATACAGATCGGCTACAGTATTATTTCGTCACGGTAAGACCGTAATGAAAAATACTCAAGCAATAAGTTTCTAAAATACTTGAAAGAGTAAAGTATTCTTTCAAAAGAGGACTCCTCCCGGAACACGTCAATTTGACGGTGTGTCCGAACCGAGTAACCGAATTTTGTTAGACATGATTAGGTTAATCATGAGTCGCTCTGAGCTACCATTTCCTTCAACGGATATGCATAAACAGTGCAGAACTTATTTAGAATAAGGTTCCATTAAAATCTGTTTGACAGATAACATATTAGATATGAACGGGAAAGGAACCGGGTTTCACATTCCTGTTAAATTTGGGAATGCTAGGCATATGTTTGGATGATACCAAACTAAAACCCAAATTGGATAAGTGCCAATTGTAGGATATCCTAGGGATACCAAAGTATTGTACTTATACAACTCACTTTTAGAACAATTGGATTGTTGCTCACCATGCGGTTTTCCTGATAGGAATACCGATATGCAGTGGTAAGTGGGAGGATAGTAAAACTCGATGAAAAATCGGAGTAATACTATTCTAGGCACCGATTCCTAATGGAACACAAATAGTTCATCAAGGATGTAACTATTACCATTAATCTTCGTATACACAAGAACCGCGTATGTTGAAGAGATTCAGAAAACAACCTGGGGTATGGGTTTCTGATCTCACCTCGTAAAGATGTCAATCTTTTGAGGTATACCAACTGACTACGTATGAGGAAGTGATACAAGGTATCGACTCCCAATTATGACAAAGTGTCATGATATCCGAAATGGATTCCATGTATATCAACAAGTTTGGATACTAGTTGATGTACTGCAAGGCATTGTGCCTACTGGTACTTTATTAGTCTTCAAGGAAGACATACATGGATGGCAACATACCAACGTGTAAAGCTAGGCTTTTAACGAAAAGGTATCGTTATCAACATTGTGTTGATTTCGATTCAACCTTTTACCTGTTGCCACGGTAAATCCATTTGGATAATGCTTGCTAAAGCTGCATGTTTCATTTATGAAATATGACAGCTGGACGGAAAATCGCTTTCCTGAAAAGGAAACCTTTTGGAGGATGTTTAAAACATCCTGACGGTTTTGTCGTACAAAAACTAGCAAACAAGGTTTGCAGGTTAATCGATCCATGTTTGGATTGAAGCAAGCATTGGTTCTAGGAATTATCGTTTTGATGTAATCATAATAGTATATGATTTGATTCAAAACGAAAAGATTCTTGTGTATATAAGAGGGTTAGTGGGAGCGCACTGACAGTGGCTGTCCTATAAATAATGATAATGTGTCATTTCTTAGAAATGATATTCCCATAATAATCGGTGAAAGCTTGGCTTTCGAAAACTCTACGTGGAATCGTACATTGTAAAATGTACGCGACCTAGTGTCTCATACGCTTTGAGCATATGATTCACAAACGGGCCAATCCTAGTGATAGTCACCGGATTGATGTTAAGAACATCTGTTAGTATCTTATAGATCTAAGGATACTGTCTTAAACTATGGAGAAGGAGAACTTGAAGTGACTGAGATCACTGTAGCAAGTTTCCTAAATCGATAAAATGACTAAAAGTCGCAAACGGTACTATACAGTAGAATAACGGTACAGTGAGCTGGAAATCTTCCAAGCAAGATACTGTTACCGAATAAACAACAAATTCGGATTATTGCTGCAGCTGAGGCAGCAATTGAAGCCTTATGGGGTCGATAAAATCTAATTAGATTAGATATAGTTCTCTTAGCAGCTGAGTTAGGCTTCAACACATGCTAAAGAATTAATGGTCTCATCAACGATCCAGATAAATACTTCGATATTCATCTGATTCGTTCGGATCATACATCGTGGCGATGTGATGATCGAATAAATCGCATCAGACGATAATCATGAAAATCCGCTGACGAAAACCTTTTCTCAGCAATTTGAGCCAACCGTACATAGTTCGGGTGGTAGACACTCGAGTGACTGGCTATAGGCCAAGTGGGAGATTGTTGGACAATTATGACCCATAGTGTCACTATTTGTACATATCATTGTGTTGTTGTACAAATTAACTATGTGACAAAGAGATTGCAATCTTATCATTTGTGATTAGATCACCTAGATGTATAAATGATGAGAGGTCCATATGATTTGTTCCTGAACTGAGAATGATATGAGACAGTATCAGTCCATGAAAGATAAATCATTAGATATCCCTAGTCAGAGTATTATCGAGATTGGACATCGATAAATACGTAAAAGACTAGTATGACACTTGTGCGCGTTGTGAGGGCACAACAACATAGTTCTCATATATTTGGGTATAGGATACTCATGCAAGTGTAATAGGAGGTTGTGTTTTACCGATGGTACGGGAAACAGCTTCGCTCTGGATTAGACCCCCTCGGAATTCCATTGGTAGTATGATTATGTGTCTATGGAAGTCCGAAATCAGGGTAGGTGTATTTGGTCTTAACCTGAGACTTGCACCGCTAATACTTGCGTCAATCAATATACTTTGGTTGAGGTCGTCCAGGGCTTTAACAGGTTTTGTGTACGCCAATACTGGGTATATTGAGAATCGTAGTGTGTTGGGTGTGATGTCAAGACAGAAGTGTCACTCCAGTCATATGTAGATGATGGTCACGTAGGATACGGTACTGGTTCTCTTAAGTACTGCAGTCATCGGGATAATATGACTAGGTCATAGTTATCCGATATAGAGACTAGTTACCAGACATCCGACATGTGCTTCGTACGGGGCAGACACAATTTCAGCCCCAGGCCTAGCACGTGATCAACTGATACTGGATCGTAATACGCAATACCACGTATACTACGCATGATATAGATCGCTTATTCCTGTAAGCATGTTTCTGGAGAATTGGGTAGGCATGGCCAACTTTGTCTTGTGAATCGGTGTAAACGTAGTACGAGGTACTTACGTGTTCGGATAGTCCGACGACCCGATTTACTGCCAACATATCCTGAGATCTCATGGGTCGCTCCCCGAAGATTCACCGATGACGTATGACTTGCACTTTAATTAATCTGGGATTAATTTAATGAGAGAGAAAATTAATCTAGGATTAATTGCGGAGATATTTTATCTGGGATAAAATACCAATTAAAGAGAGAACGATTAATTTGGAATTAATCGATAAAATAATATATTTGATATATTATAAGAAATTGGATTTCGATGCGGAATTAAAATTAGATTTTAATTCGGGCGAACGAATTAATTTAGAATTAATTCGTTAGCGACGTGAATAGTGATTTCGCTAGGCGTAATCATTTAATTACGACGCAACGGAAAATTCGTTAATTTGGAATTAGCGAACCATTAATTTGAAAATTCGTCAAATCATTAGTCACATCAAGCGTCAAATCACATGTCACTTTGAGTGATATGACATTTGAGAGATTGATGTGAGTTGATTTGAGATGATGGCAAGGAATTTAATGATTGCTTTTGGAAATTAAAAAAAGTGGTATAATTTTATTAATTTTGGAAATTATAAAACCTAATACAATTTTTTCATTTCCCACTCATTCTCTCTCTTTCATTTTCGGTATTGGCTTTTGGAGCCAAAACCCTTCTTCATCTCTCTCACGGTCTCAAGACCGATTTCTTCTTCTGGTTTCAGTTTTCACCGTGAAACACAAGGAGGAAAATGATGATTTGTGGCAAATCATCAAGTGCTAGCACACTCTAGGAAGCATACCAAGGTGTTAGGGCAGTGAGTTTGGAGCTTGGAATCACCTTTTGAAGTTTGGAGCTTGGATCTTCCATGGAGGACACCCATTGCCGATTCTTGGAGGAGGAAGCAGCCCCCATGCCGTGCAGTTCACCATTTGCGCAGCTCACTGCCGACCAAATAGGAGCAGTGCGTTTTTGGTCCTTGTTGCATCTCTACCGATCAATGTGAGTTATTCCGCACCTCATTTGGTTGTATTTACACTTGTTTCATGCTTAATCTTTGATATTGGGAATTGATTTAAACTCAACAAGTGACTCCCAAACTAGTTGGTTTTAAGGTACTAGGTGTTAAGACACCCCTATGGATTTAATTGCTCGGATCTCATATGTTAAAATGAAGAAGTGTCCGATTTTCTTAAGCTTTCTCTTTAACCCTTGTAACGAGTTTTGGGTCAGTGACTCCGGACCAGTAGGCCATAGGGCACTAAGTGTTAAAACACCTCTCCAGACTTAATTGCTCAAGTTAGAGAGGTTACGAAATCGAACTTATTTACACATATTTTTTAATAAAACAACTCAAACTCTATTGTTTTAAGTGAACATTCACTACTTACTGAGGCAAAATATCTGATTACTAAGTAAAAACTTGATTATTATTATTATTATCATTTTTTAAAACTAACTCAAACTCTACCGTTTTAGGCGAACAATCACTGCTTACTGAAGCAAGATGCCTGATCACTAAGTAAAAGCATGGTTAGTTTTTTTTGAATAAAAACATAAATTCCACTACCTTTAGGTTCTACCTCCAACAAACTCGAGAACTGAATATTACAAAATTTTCACTTATAACCCACGATCATATGTTATTGTGTATGTTGATAATACTTGTCAAATGAGCATTTGAAGATCAAATTTAATAAATATCATAGAGAATTCACAAATTTAAATAATTCAAAAAGAAATGAAAAAAATAACTTGTTACGAAACATTGAGATGCGTCTTAGGAGCAAAAACTCCTTACACTGCCATCTCTGAACAAAAATTCCACTTGGTTAGTCAAAAATTTATTGTTGGTTTGTGTTTAATTTTTTTGGTTTTTTTTTAAAAAGAAAACAAAAGAAAATCAACACAAAATAAATTTGTTTTCTTTTGTTTTTTACACATAAAAATAACAACAAAGCAAAAAAAAAAACATAATTTTTTTTTACCATAAAATAACAACACAAAAATGGGAAAAAAAATGAATGAAAAAACACAACAATGAAACATAAAATTGAAAACTATCTAGTCAACTACAAAAGAAAGGTTACATATTAAAATAATAAAAGGAAATCAAAACAATAAATGATATGTACTGGTAATTGTGATTGTGGCTCACATCTTTTTTTGATTTTACGTCATGTAACGACTTGAACACCCTCTTTGGGTCGGGAATATGCTTCCCATCCAATTTTCTTATAAATTGACAAACATGGTCTTTTAAAGTCATATTTCCGAGACTGTATTGTTGTCTTTCTTTTTGAAATTATGTATGTAAATTATGAATCAGTCTATCAAATCCACTATGATGCGTCTCAAGAGTCAATGACATATTATCTAATGACACCTTACTCAAGTCATCTTTAATGAGTTGAATTTTTCTTCACGATTATTAGACATCATTCCTAACAGTCGACCACGAGTGTTGCACGTCCAACATGAGCATTTATAACAAACACCTAATTGTTTAACTATTCCTTTCTTAGCATAGGTGATTTTCTCAAAACTAGGTATGTAAGAGATGAACGAATCAAGAAATTTAAGGACTCATTTTCTAACCAAATTTTTCATGTAAGGGTTTAACCTTTTTGGGTGGTCGATGTGTCTTGACATTATTGTAGACACTGCATTTTTGCATAAGAGCCCGATGATGAGCCTCGTATGGAGGCACTACCCGATAAGTTGCGGAAGTTTCGGGAAACGAATGTCGGAAGGGAAAATTTAAAAATAAGTACATCCTCAAAATTTAATTCGCTTGCTTGATATCAGGTTCGCTCGATGGATCCCCGTTTTTAAATGTTAGCCTCGGCCCAAAATCCCTGCAATCCACACCAACCCACACGCCCAAGCCCACACACAACCAACCCACACGCCCAAAGCCCACCAAATCACATCCAAAATACTTAAAACACATTTAACACATGTTAAAATTTAAATCAAATCCCCTTCCTAATCTAAATAAATCACCTTCCAAATTAAATATATTCCCCACCAAAATATACAATATTCTTTCCCCAAATAAACTAATTAAATGCATCTCTTTTTTTTTTGCGTGATTTGTTCCCTTTTCAAGCCTTGCATTCACAACAAAATCCTAGTGCCCCATTATAAAAAGAGGACTAAACCAAACCCTTCCCCTCTCCTTGGCTCCCCACGCATACAGCCCTCCTCCTGGCTGTTGGTTTCTAGATTAGGTCCCAAGATCATGAAATCAAGCAAGAAAACGCATGAATACACATCAAAGGAGGTGCAGAATATACTCACAATGAACGGATTTTGCGACGCGAAGAACATAAGTCTTCAAGCCTCTCAAACCCGCGGCAGTGAAGCTTCATTGGCTGATGGACTGCTCGGTTTTGCTGCTTCTTGCTCCTTGAAGATTCGGCCATGGTAGACACCATTGAAGCTCCAAGCTTCAAGCTTCCAAAATGGTTCAATGCTCACGAAAAGGCTGCCCTAACACCTTAGGATGACTCATGGTGTGTGCTACCACCTTTGTTTTGCAACAAAACAACTTCTTGCTTCTCTTATCACTCGGCAGAACCAGAAACGTGGAGAAGAAGAAGATGGGTCTATTAGACCGTGAGGGAGAGAGAGGAGGGAAATAGGTAATACCGAATATGAGAGAGAGAGAAAATGAAAAATGTAAATGGGTTTTCATATTTTCCAAAAAATAATAAAACCATTTACCAATTTTCAAAACCAAAAAAATTCAAAAGCAAAAAGCATAATTAATGCTTGCAACTACCACATCAATCAATCACTCAAATTGTCACATCACTCAAAGTGACATGTGATTTGACGCTTGATGTGACTTACGATTTGACGCTCGATTTGACTTGCGGGCCGCACTCAAATTTGAAATGGGAATACGCTCACAAATAATCTCGGGCTCGGGTTCGCTAATTCCAAATTAACGAATTTTCCGTCGTGACACAATTAAATGTTTACGCCTAGAGAAATCACTATTCACGTCGCTAACGAATTAATTCTAAATTAACTCGTTCGCCCGAATTAAAATCTAATTTCAATTCTGCGTCGAAATCCAATTTCGCATAATATTTCAAATATATTATTTTATTCGATTAATTCCAAATTAATCGTTCTCTCTCTTTAATTAATATTTTATCCCAGATAAAATATCTCTGTTATTAATCCCATATTAATTTTCTCTCTCTTCTAATTAATCCCAGATTAATAAAGTGCGAGTCATACATCATCGGTGAATCTTCAGGAAGCGACCCATGAGATCCCCAGATATTTTGGCAGTAAATACGGTCGTCGGACTATCCAAACACGTAAGTACCTAGTACTACGTTTGTATCGATTTACAAGACAAGGTTGGCCTCTAGCAAAGCGCCATGCCTACCCAATTCTCCAGAAACATGCTTATAGGAATAAGCGATCTATATCAAGCGTAGTATACCGTAGTATTGTGTATGTCGATCCAGTATCGGATGTTCACGCGCTAGGCCTAGGGCTGGAATTGTGTCTGCCCCGTACAAAGCACATATCGGATGTCTGGCAACTAGTCTCTATAATCGGATATACATGACCTAGTCATAATATCCCGATAGCTCGAGCATTTAAGAGAACAAGTTTCGTATCCTATATGACCATCATCTCCATATGACTGGAGTAATACTTCCGTCTTAACATCACACCCAACACACTACGATTCTCAATATACCTAGCATTGGCATACACAGAACCTGTTAAAGCCCTGGACGACCTCAACCAAAGTATATTGATTGTCGTAAGTATTAGCGGTGCAAGTCTCAGGTTAAGACCAAATATACCTACCCTGATTGCAGACTCTCATAGACACATAGTCATACTACCAATGGGATTCCGCAGGGGTCTATCCAGGGCGAAGCTGTTTCCCGTACCATCGGTAAAGCACAACCTCCTATTACACTTGCATGAGTATCCTATACCCAAATATATGAGAACTATGTTGTTGTGCCCTCACAACCTGCACAAGTGTAATACTAGTCTTTTACGTATTTATCGATGTCCAATCTCGATAATACTCTGACTAGGGATATTTAATGATTTATCTTACGTGGACTGATATTGTCTCATATCATTCTCCATCCAGGAACAAATCATAGGGACCTCCTATCATTTATATATCTAGGTGATCTATTCACAAATGATAAGAGTGCAATCTCATTTGTCACATAGTTAATTTGTACAACAACACTGTGATCTATACAAATACTGACACTATGGGTCATAATTGTCCAACAATCTCCCACTTGGCCTATAGCCAGTCACTCGAGTGCTTGACACTCGAACTATGTACGGTTGGCTCAAACTACTGAGAAAATGCTTTCGTTAGTGGATTTGAATGATTATCATCTGATGCGATTTATTCGATCATCACATTACCGCGATGTATGATCCGAACGAATCAGATGATTATCAAAATAAATATCTGGATCGTCGATGAGACCATTAATTCTTTAGCATGTGCTGACGCCTAGCTCAGCTGCTAACAGAACTATATCTAATCTAATTAGATTTATTATCGACCCAAATGGCTTCTATTGCTGCCTCAGTTGCAGCAATAACTAGCCTTTGTTATTTATTCGGTAACAGTATCTTGCTTGGAAGATTTCCTGCTCACTGTTCCGTTATACTATTGTATAGTACCTTTGTTACGACTTATAGTAGTTATCATGAAAGCCAAGCTTTCACCGATTATATTTTATGGGAATATCATTTCCAAGAAATGATATATCATCATTACTCATGACATTTACTGTCAGTGCGCTCCCACTAACCTCCTTATATACACACGAATTATTTTCGTTTTGAATTAAATCATAAACTATTATGATTATATCAAAACGACAATTCCAAGAACCTAATGCTTGCTTCAATCCAAACATGGATCGAATAACCTGCAAACCTAGTTGCTTGTTATGGTTCGACAAAACCGTCAGGATGTTGTAAACATCCTCCGAAAGGTTTCCGTTAAGGAAAGCGATTTTGGCATTCAGCTGCCACATTTCATGAATGAAACATGCAGCATTAGCAAGCATTATCCAAATGGATTTACCATGGCAACAGGTAAAAGGTTTCGTCGCAATCAACACAATGTTGATAACTCTACCTTTTCGCTACAAGCCTAGCTTAGTACGATGGTATGTTGCCATCCATGTATGTCTTCCTTGAAGACTTATTTAGTACCAATAGGCACAATGCCTTACGGTACATCAACTAGTATCCAAACATAGTTGATATACATGGAATCCATATAGGACTTTATGGCACTTTGCCATAATAGAGAGTCGATACCTTGTATCACTTCCTCATACGTAGTGAGTTGGTATTCCTCAAAAGATTGACATCTTTATGAGGTGAGATCAGAAACCCATACCCCAGGTTGTTTTCTGATTCTCTCTGACTTACGTGGTTCTTGTGTATTCAAATATTATTGGAATAGTTTCATCCTTGATGAACTATTTGTGTTCCATTAAGGATTCGACGCCTGGAATAGTATTGCTATGATTCTCATCGAGTTTTACTATCCTCCCACTTACCACTGCATATCAGTATTCCTCTTAGGAAAACCGCATGGTGAGCAACAATCTAATTGTTCTCTCATGAGTTGTATAAGTACAATACTTAGGGTATCCCTAGGATTGTTGGACAAAATGACCCATAGCGTCACTATTTGCACAGATCATTGTGTTGTTGTAGCAAATTAACTATGTGACAAGGAAATTGCACTCTCATCATTTGTGATTAGATCACCATAGATATATAAATGAAGAGAGGTCCCTATGATTAGTACCTGGACTGAGAATGATATGAGACAGTATCAGTCCCCGAAGGTTTAATCATTAAATATCCCTAGCCGTAGTATTATCGAGACTGGACATCGATAATGCGGAATAGGCTAGTATTGCACTTGTGCGCGTTTGTGAGGGCACAACGGCATAGTTCTCATATATATAAGTGGGATACTTATGCAAGTGCGATAGGAGGTCGTGTTTCACCGACGGTACGGGAAACAGCTTCGCTCTGGATAGACCCCTCGGAATCCCATTGGTATTATGACTATGTGTCTATGGGAGGCCGAAATCAAGGTAGGTGTGTATAGTCTTAACCTGAGACTTGCATCGCTAATACTTACGATAATCGATAAACTTTGGTCTTGGTGGTAGGGGACTTTAAACGGGTTCTGAGTACACCACTTCTGGGTTTATCAGAGAGTCGTAGAGTATTGGGTGTGATGTCAAGATGGAAGCATCACTTCAGTCATATTGGAGATGATGTCACGCAGGATACGGTATTAGTGCTCTTAAGTGCTGCGCGGCCATCGGGATATTATGACAAGGTCATGTATATCCGATTATAGAGACTAGTTACCAGACATCCGACATGTGCTTCGTACGGGGCAGACACTTATCCAGCCCTAGGCCTAGCACATGATTATCCGATACTGGGCCGATATACACAATACTACGGTATACTACGCTTGATACAGATCTATATTCCTGTAAGAATATTTCTGGAGAATTGGGTAGGCATGGCGCTTTGCTAGAAGCCAACCTTGTCTTGTAAATCGATATAAACGTAGTACGAGGTACTTACGTGTTCGGACAGTCCGACGATCGTATTTACTGCCAACATATCCGGAGATCTCATGGGTCGCTTCCTGAAGATTCACCGATGACGTATGACTCGCACTTTGATTAATCTGGGATTAATTAGAAGAGAGAGATAGAATTAATCTGGGATTAATTCGATGAGAGAGAAAATTAATCTGGGATTAATTACAGAGATATTTTATCTCGATAAAATATAGTAAAGAGAGAGAACGATTAATTTGGAATTAATCGATAAAATTAATATATTCGATATATTAATCGAAATTGGATTTCGACGCGGAATTAAAATTAGATTTTAATTCGGGCGAACGAATTAATTAGAATTAATTCGTTAGCGACGTGAATAGTGAATTCGCTAGGCGTAATCACTTAATTACGACGCGACGGAAAATTCGTTAATTTGGAATTAGCGAACCCGAGCCCGAGAGTGATTGCGAGCGCATTCGCATTTCGAATTCGAGCGCGGCACGCGAGTCACATCAAGCGTCAAATCGTTAGTCGCATCAATCGTCAAATCAATTGTCACTTTGAGTGATGTGACTTGACAACATGTCACTTATATTAAAGTGATGTGATATGACTTAAAGTAAAGTAG
The DNA here is from genome assembly GCA_019454045.1 of Zanthoxylum bungeanum. Classification (NCBI taxonomy): domain Eukaryota; kingdom Viridiplantae; phylum Streptophyta; class Magnoliopsida; order Sapindales; family Rutaceae; genus Zanthoxylum; species Zanthoxylum bungeanum. Next base: position 383,775 of record SKCR01038415.1, on the reverse strand, counting down.
ATATGATGTGTGAAAAGTATAAAGCATTATTAGACTTTTGCTTTTTACTTTTAAATATATGATAATGATTTATATATTTATTTTGTTTTTTGAAATAAAATTAAAATATATAAACTTATTATTCTCTCTCTCTTGGACCAATTATTGTTCACGATTTTGGCAAATTTTTGTACCATTCACGTGACTCTCATTGGTTTTTGTTTGTTGTTCATGTTTTTGGCCTAATTTTGAGACCACATTCACGTGACCCTCCTCTCACTTTTCTTTTGGTCTTCACGGTTTTGAGAAAACAGGGAGCCAAAAAAACCTTCCCTCTTCTCTCTCTCGGTCTTGGACCGTTCTTCATCCTTTTTTTTCTGGTTTTCTGCCGATCAATAGGGAGAAAAGAAGTAATCTGGTGCAGATAAAAGTGCTAGCACACCTTGAGTAATACATAGGTGATAGGGAAGTGTCTTCTTGAGCTTGGAAAGCTTGAAGCTTGGAGCTTCAATGGAGTCATCCATGGCCGAAAATGGAGGAGACTTTCACAGCCCAAACCGTGCGTCCACTGCAGTTCCAGAAGCCATTGCCGAGCTTGGAGGGAGCTTAAAAACGCATGTTCTTCATCATCATAAAACCGTTCAATGTGATTTATGTTTCCGCCTTACTCCTTTGATGTGTTTATATGCGGTTTTTGTGCATGATTTGTTGATCTTGGGACTTGAATTGAACTCTTACAATGGTATCAGAGCTAATTGATGCATAAAACCGAATTAGAGTTCTTGAGCAAATTTGGGGCTTTTTGATTTTAGCTTGATTCTGTCTAATTGATTGTTTGAGAATGATTATATATGATTGAATTTGAGTTGTATGTAATCACTTTGATAAAAAAATTGATTGGATTGATTTTCCCCAATTTGCTTATTTTTGTCAAAACTTTAATTTGGGTAAACTCGATTTAGGCATGATTTGGTTGAATTGTTTGATGCATTATGCTTGAATGAGGTTGAATTGAAGTTGTGCATGATCAATTTCAAGAAAATTGGATTAGATCAATTTTCCCCAATTCTTTAGGTTGAAATGAAACTTGAAATTGGGTAAAATGTGTTTAAGCATGTTTTAATTGAATTGGATGTTTAAGTATGCTTAGAACATGTTTAATTGAGATTGTGTGTGATCAATTTCATGAAATTGGATTGGATTCAATTTTCCCCAAATTGGAGGCTTGGCCGAAAATGGAAGAACCTAATGTCTTGGTAATTTTGTTTTGTTTGATCATTGGATGACTTAAAACAATTGGTTAATGTTGTTTTGAAGTTCAATTGGATTGAATTTTGATTTGGAACATTTTTCCCTTTTAAAGTGGCTTGGCCTAATCTTAAGGAACATGAAATTCTTTGTGATTTTGTTTTAATTCATTGGATGAATTGAATTGATTTGGGAAATTAAGATTGTGGACTCAATTGGATTGAAACCGAATCGAATTGAAAAACCCCTAATTGCCGAGACTTGAAAGCATGTTAATTGGGTTTGATTTTAATTGAATTGTGTTGGACACTATTTGGTTGTTAAAATGCATGATTAATTAGGCTAATTGATGTTTTAGAATGTTAATTGGGTAATTGATTGTGTATTACACTTAGGTTAATTAATTGTGAAATTTGGAATTTTATAAGTTAATTAATTTGGGCTTGATTTTGGAAATTGGGCTTGTTAGGTTGTAATTAGGCTTTTGGGCTTTGTTGTAACAAAGTTGGGTTTAGGCAAAATTGGTTGGATCCAATTAGGCCCAAAACCGAATCCAAAAGGTCCAATTATGACTTAATGGACCTTAATTATTTAATTGGGCCTAATGGGCCAAAATTAATTTAAAGGCTTATGGGGTAACTCCCGGATTGGATTTTGGTTGTTCGGTTTGACCCGAGTTGACCAAAAGTCCACGCCTATAGAAATTAATTAAAAGCCCATTGGACTTTAATTAAATAAAACATTAGATGTTAATCGGGCTTTGAGACCCGTTGCGATTAAATTTGGAATTTAAGTCGTAAAGGTTCGTTAATAAAAGTGTAATATTTAATTTGGAATTAAATAATGAATTAGAATTAAAAACGTATTAAATTGGATTTAATTATGTAATTTAATTTAATTCGTAGAAATTGTACTTTGAGTACGTGTTTGCAATACGAGTTTGACTCGAACAAAATCAAATCTTTGTTTGAACATTGGATGATCACTAATAATCAAGATTAATTAATTTGATTGATTGATTGATAACATGCTTGTATGAATACATGGTTATGATGTTTGAATAATGCATATCGGATGGATATTAGTCGGGTTGGGCGATTTTGGAAATTGTAAATTTTGATTTATTAAATTGGACCTGCGTGTCCAGCCTTATCTCTCTATATTTCTTCTTCTCCTTCCACCTATTCCCCTCCATGTAAAAGAGGTTTCTTTAGAAGTGTAGTGTAACGGGTAGAGAAATATACAAGTGCTAGCGGGAGAGAGAAAGTGAGAGATTTGATCTAGGATCAATGTAAAATATCCATCCGCATATCATTATTATTTTATTTTCATATACGCTTTATTATGTATTTAGAATGCATGTTTAAGGGTGTATGATGATGAGACCTTAACAAAGATAATTAAATTGGTAGCCAATTTGCACGCGAAAAACCCTCGTTTTATATCAAGCGTCATTTCCTTCCATTGAGTGATTCTTGCTCAAGATCGGAGATTGTCAGGGGTCGTTTTTGACCAAAGTCAATCCCTTGTCAGTCAAAGATGTGCTTTAATCACGAGGCTTTGTTATATATCGGTGTCGTGTCCAAGTTGTGGTTTGTTTTTGACCAAAGTCAAGACCACTTCTTGTCCATAGACATTTGATTACGAAGCTTCCCTGTCAATGGGTCCACGCTTGACTGGGATCACTAGGTTTGTTTTTGGCCAAAGCCAAGGCCTAGTTGATTCAGAGGAGAGGAAAACGGGTAGGGTATATATTCGATATATAGGCATATATTAGATATATGTTTCGGACTTGGATGTCCACCTACTGGATCTAGGAGTTGGATGGGATCCAATTGATCTTCGACATCTACCTAGTTAATTATCATACAATTTTTTATTGACCAAAGTCAGGATTGTATGATACTTTAACGGGATCCTAGCCCACTAGGAAACACGGTTTGCCGAGTACTCCACAGAGGGTTAGAGGCTCGACGAAAAATAGTGGGAGGCAAGTATTGAATTTGCAACATTCGTTCAATTACTCGCCATACGCGCTCATTTAAATTATTTCGTCGCATATTAAATGTTAGTTGGACTAATATTTAAATTGTGTTTTAATAAAACAGTTGGACTGTATTATATTGATTATATATAATTGGATTATATTAATCAATATATTTGAATTAATTAATTTCAGTTTACAGTTGATTTTATAATTGGATTATAGTAATCAATGTAATTGAGGTTAATTAATTGGATTATATTTGATTATATAGTTGGACTATTATAATCATTATAATATATAGTACCACTAATCGTTGATTAAATAGTTGGACTATTGTAATCAAGATAAGAAATTGAAAAGTTGGATATTTAAAATATAATCTGGGATTAAAATATTTTAAATGATTTAATTTTCAAATTGGGAATAAATAATAGGTTACTTTATTTGATAAAATAACTTATTATACGTTTACACCCAAAATTAAGCAAATAGTAGAGCATAAAATCTTTGGAAGATTTATGTGATGATGACTTTAATGCTTAATTAAATACTTATAATAAATCTATCTTTAGATTTAAAAGTATTAAAATTGCAATTAATAATTCTTGGAGAATTAATTGACTATTCTAGTGGAGAAAAGTCAAAGTTTGCAATTGGGCATGTAGCACAAGGTGCATATCGTTTCAATATTCCAAAATCCAAGGCTTGGCCAAAGGTTTGTGAAATATCGAAAATGATAATTGACATATCCCGAAGTGACTACCATTTGGATATGGAAGACACGAAGGAATTAAAGAAAGGGCGAGGCTCTAACTTTAAAAATATTTGTCAAAGTTATGTTCACTACTAGTATTGAAATTAGATTTTAAATACTTAGTGTGGTACATAAAATATATATGATACCGAGATAAACACATTAGATGTGAATAACAGAATTTATATTTTGAATATAAATAAAATCTCAAACATATAAATTGACAAATAAATAGCTCAAATTGATTTGATCAATAGAGACTTATATGTGGCATTGTTGTCTAGGACACAATTTAATTAGACTCGTATATCCACACTTTTGAAGAGTGGATACTAGGACTGATTTGACTATTCAAATAAGGTCTGCGAATCTAGTTTATTAGGTAAAATACCTAAAATACTATTTACTTGGTAATAGTGTAAGTGCCACCGATCTGTTAGCCCCATTCATGGTGAAGTTAGTGGGCCCATATCTAGCTTGGCTAGATGTGTACATGAATATTTCGTGACCTTAACGGATGTGGCATCACGTTATGGTTATGTGTTTCTTTTGAAGAACACAAATACGAAACTTTGAGTTTCGACACGAAGTATACAAACAGATCGGCTGTAGTATTATGCCGCTACGGTAAGACCGTATTGGTAAATAATTAAGCAGTAAGTTTCATACGTACATGAAAGAGTACGGTATTCTTTCATATGAGGACTCCTCCCGAGACACGTCAATTGACGGTGTGTCAGAACTAAAAACCAAGTTTTGTTGGACATGATTAGGTTTTTCGCGAGTCGCTCTGAGCTACTGTTTCCTTCAACAGGATATGTATTAACAGTGCAAAACTTATTTAGAATAAGGTTCCATACTAATCTGTTTGACAGATATCATATAGGATATGAACAGGAAAGAAACGGGGTTTCTTACTCCTAATAATTTGGGTATGCCAGGCATAACGTTTGGATGATACCAAACTAAAGACCCAAATTGGATAAGTGCCAATATAGGTTATCCTAAGGGAAACCATAAGTATAGTACTTATAAATCCCACATGAGAACAATGTGATTGTTGCTCACCATGCGGTTTTCCTGAGAGGAATACGATATGCAGTGGTCAGTGGGGGGGAGTGTAGTGATGAATGAAAAAGAATAACTATTCAAAGCACGAAGTCCTTAATGGAACACAAACAATTCATCTATGATGAATCTGTACCATTAATCTTCAAATACACAAGAAATCGGGTAGATCGGATAGAGTCAGAAAACAACCTAGGGTATGGGTTTCTGATCTAACCTCATTAAGATGTCAATCTTATGAAGGTATATCCACCGACTACGTTTTGAGGAAGTGATACGAGGTATCGACTCCCTGTTATGGCAAAGTGCCATGAGTCCGAAATGGATTCCATGTATAACGACTATTATGGATACTAGTTGTTGTACCACAAAGCATTTGCCTATTGGTACATTATACGTCTTCAAGGAAGACATACATGGATGGCAACATACCAACGTACAAAGCTAGGCTTTTGACGGAAAGGTATCGTTATCAACATTGTGTTAATAACGGTTCAACCTTTTACCTGTTGTCATGGTAAATCCATTTTGAAGATGCTTGTTGATAACTGTATATTTCATTTATGAAATATGTCAGTTACAAATCAAAATCGCTTTCCTGAAAAGGAAACTTTTTGGAGAATGTTTATAACATCCTGACGATTTTTGTATAACCGACAAACAAGGTTTGCGGGTTATTCGATCCATGTTTGGATTGAAGCAGGCATAAGGTTCTTGGAACTGACGTTTTGAAATAATCATAATAATTTATGATTTGACTCAAAACGAAATAATTCTTGTGTATATAAGGAGGTTAGTGGGAGAGGGCACTGACAATGAAATTCCCATAAAACAATTGGTGAAAGCTTGGCTTTCATGGATATTCTTTCAATAGAAATTCTCCGTAGAATTCTGGGGAGTAACAACCTTTATTCAAGGAATAAAGATCTACTGGGATAGATTTGGAGTTGTTAACACTCTCTGGGAAATTGTACATTTAAAATGTACTTGTATTGGTGTCTCATACGCTTCGAGCATATGGAGTCACAATCAGGTCAATCCAAGTGATAGTCACTGGATTGAAGTTAAGGACATCTGTTAGTATCTTAGAGAACTAAAGATGTTGTCTTAAACTATGGAGAAGGAGAACTTGAAGTGACTGGGATCACTACTGCAAGTTTCCGAACAATTAAATACTACGGTACTATAAAGTTTGAATAACGGGACAGTGAGCTGGAAATATTCCGAGCAAGATAACTGCTGCCGAATAACAACAAATGCGGATTATTGCTGCTGAGCTGAGGCAGCAATAGAAGCCATTTGGATCGAAAATAAATCTAATTAGATTAGATATAGTTCTTTTAGCAGCTGAGCTAGGCGTCAGCACGAGCTAAAGAATTAAAGGTCTCATCGACGATCCAGATATATACTTCTATATCATCTGATTCGTTCGGATCATACATCGTGGCGATGTGATGATCGTGTGTAAATCGCGTCAAACGATAATCAAACAAATCCGCTGACGAAAACCTTTCCTCAGCAATTTGAGCGAACCGTACATAGTTCAGGGTGGGACACTTGAGTGACTGGCTATGTGCCAAGTGGGAGATTGTTGGACAAAATGACCCATAGCGTCACTATTTGCACAGATCATTGTGTTGTTGTAGCAAATTAACTATGTGACAAGGAAATTGCACTCTCATCATTTGTGATTAGATCACCATAGATATATAAATGAAGAGAGGTCCCTATGATTAGTACCTGGACTGAGAATGATATGAGACAGTATCAGTCCCCGAAGGTTAATCATTAAATATCCCTAGCCGTAGTATTATCGAGACTGGACATCGATAATGCGGAATAGGCTAGTATTGCACTTGTGCGCGTTTGTGAGGGCACAACGGCATAGTTCTCATATATATAAGTGTTGGATACTTATGCAAGTGCGATAGGAGGTCGTGTTTCACCGACGGTACGGGAAACAGCTTCGCTCTGGATAGACCCCTCGGAATCCCATTGGTATTATGACTATGTGTCTATGGGAGGCCGAAATCAAGGTAGGTGTGTATAGTCTTAACCTGAGACTTGCATCGCTAATACTTACGATAATCGATAAACTTTGGTCTTGGTGGTAGGGGACTTTAACAAGTTCTGAGTACACCACTTCTGGGTTTATCAGAGAGTCGTAGAGTATTGGGTGTGATGTCAAGATGGAAGTATCACTTCAGTCATATTGGAGATGATGTCACGCAGGATACGGTATTAGTGCTCTTAAGTGCTGCGCGGCCATCGGGATATTATGACAAGGTCATGTATATCCGATTATAGAGACTAGTTACCAGACATCCGACATGTGCTTCGTACGGGGCAGACACTTATCCAGCCCCAGGCCTAGCACGTGATATCCGATACTGGGCCGATATACACAATACTACGGTATACTACGCTTGATACAGATCTATATATTCCTGTAAGAATATTTCTGGAGAATTGGGTAGGCATGGCGCTTTGCTAGAAGCCAACCTTGTCTTGTAAATCGATATAACGTAGTACGAGGTACTTACGTGTTCGGACAGTCCGACGATCGTATTTACTGCCAACATATCCGGAGATCTCATGGGTCGCTTCCTGAAGATTCACCGATGACGTATGACTCGCACTTTGATTAATCTGGGATTAATTAGAAGAGAGAGATAGAATTAATCTGGGATTAATTCGATGAGAGAGAAAATTAATCTGGGATTAATTACAGAGATATTTTATCTCGGATAAAATATAGTTAAAGAGAGAGAACGATTAATTTGGAATTAATCGATAAAATTAATATATTCGATATATTAATCGAAATTGGATTTCGACGCGGAATTAAAATTAGATTTTAATTCGGGCGAACGAATTAATTTAGAATTAATTCGTTAGCGACGTGAATAGTGAATTCGCTAGGCGTAATCACTTAATTACGACGCGACGGAAAATTCGTTAATTTGGAATTAGCGAACCCGAGCCCGAGAGTGATTGCGAGCGCATTCGCATTTCGAATTCGAGCGCGGCACGCGAGTCACATAGCGTCAAATCGTTAGTCGCATCAATCGTCAAATCAATTGTCACTTGAGTGATGTGACTTGACAACATGTCACTTTATTAAAGTGATGTGATATGACTTAAAGTAAATTAGATATGATGTTTGAAAAGTAGAAAGCATTATTAGACTTTTGCTTTTTACTTTTAAAATATATGATATGATTTATATATTTATTTTGTTTTTTGAAAATAAAATAAAATATATAAACTTATTATTCTCTCTCTTGGACCAATTATTGTTCACGATTTTGGAAATTTTTGTACCATTCACGTGACTCTCATTTGTTTTGTTGTTCATGTTTTGGCCTAATTTTGAGACCACATTCACGTGACCCTCTCTCACTTTTCTTTTGGTCTTCACGGTTTTGAGAAAACAGGGAGCCAAAAACCTTCTCTTCTCTCTCGGTCTTGGACCGTTCTTCATCCTTTTTTTTCTGGTTTTCTGCCGATCATAGGGGAGAAAAGAAGTAATCTTGTTGCAAGATAAAAGTGCTAGCACACCTTGAGTATACATAGGTGATAGGGAAGTGTTCTTTGAGCTTGGAAAGCTTGAAGCTTGGAGCTTCAATGGAGTCATCCACGGCCGAAAATGGAGGAGACTTCACAGCCCAAACCGTGCGTCCACTGCAGTTCCAGAAGCCATTGCCGAGCTTGGAGGGAGCTTAAAAACGCATGTTCTTCATTCATCAAAACCGTTCAATGTGAGTTATGTTTCCGCCTTACTCCTTTGATGTGTTTATATGCGGTTTTTGTGCATGATTTTTTGATCTTGGGACTTGAATTGAACTCTTACAAGGATAACCTACAATTGGCACTTATCCAATTTGGGTTAGTTTGGTATCATCCAAACATATGCTAGCCATACCCAAATATTCAGGAATTAGAAACCTTGTTTCTTTCCTGTTCATATCTAATATGATATCTGTTAAACAGATATTATGGAACCTTATTCAAAATAAGTTCTGCACTGTTTTGCGTATCCGTTGAAGGAAAAGGTTTTAGCTCAGAGCGACTATGATTAGCCTTATCATGTCTAACACAATTCGGTTAATCATTTCGGACACACCGTCAAACTGACGTGTTCCGGGAGGAGTCCTCATTGAAAGAATACTATACTCTTTCAAGTATACGAGAAACTCATTGCTTAAGTATTTTCATCATGGTCAAACCGTGATGGTTTAATACTTTAGCCGATCTGTTGTCTATTTCGTGTTGAAACTGTGAAAGTTTCCGATTTGTGTTTCAAAAGAAACACATAACCATACGCGATGCCACATCCGTAAAGGTAACGAAATATTCATATCCACATCTAGACTAGCTAGACATAGGCCCACTTGCTTCACTATGAACTAGGGCTAACCGATCGATGGTACTTGCACTTTTAACAAGTAAATAGTGTTTTAGGCACTTTGCCCAATAAACTAGATTCGTAGACTTTATTTGATTGGAATCAAATTAGTCCGAGTACCCACTCTTCAAAAGTGTGGATATACGATTCTTGTTTAAATTGTGTCCCAGACAACAATGCCACATTCAAGTTTCAACCTGATCAAATCAGTTTGAGCTATTTATTTGTCATATTATATATTTTAGATATATTTATATTCTAAATATAAATTCTGTTGTTCACATCTAATGTATTTATCTCAATATCAAGTTTATATAATAAAACACTTTAGTGTTCTAGAATATAAAGGTATATCCGCAATAGATTATACACTGATATAGAGATAACGTTTCTAGTCAAACTAGTTACATTATAACAGTTTCCTAATTTACGTACATACCCAAATGGTAGTTCCTAAACTTAGGTATCTACGGTTAAAACAGTGACTTTTGTCCCGTTTTCAATTCGCAGATAAATCTCAATTGATGTCATTATCCTGCTCACAGCAGATTCTGAACATCAATACATATTATGTACCACACTAAGTATTAAAATCCAATTTTATACTAGTTGTGAACATAATGTTGACAAATATATTGAAGTCAGAGCCTTGCTCGTCTTCAATTCCTTCTTGGATATGTCCTTTTATCTTCCTAGAAGATTATAATGATTTTGCCTTTGCCCTTTTCAACATTCTAGTAGCCTTGGCCAAGCCCGGGTTTCTAGAATATCGAAGTAAGGTGCGCCTTGCGCTATTTGCCTAATTGCAAAGTTTGACTTTGTCTCCTTGAGAATAGTCATTAATTCTCTAAGAATTATTTATTGCAATTTAGTATTTCAAAGATCTAAAATAGATCCATGAAAATCCTTCAATTTCATTATCATACTTTAAGGATCTAATCCTTAGTTCCGATTCTGAAATTAAGGAGTCTACTTGACAAGTATAATGGATTAAGCACTTAAGTTATCATTACATAAATCTTCCAAAGATTATGCTCTACTATTTGCTTAACTCCAGGCTTAGGCTTAATATATTATTTTATCAAATAAAATAACTTATTATTTTCCAGGACCATCCTGAAATTTAATTCCCAATTTGAAAAATTAAAGTCGTTTAAATACATTTTCACCCAGGATTATGTTTTAAACACTAATCTTTCATTTATATCTTGATTCTAATAGTCCAACTATTTAATCAACGATTTGTGGTACTATATATTATAATGATTATTATAGTCCAACTATACAATCAAATATAATTTAAATTAATTAACCTCAATTACATTGATTACTATAATCCAATTATAGAATCAACTGTAAATTGAAATTAATTAATTCAAATATATTGATTACTATAATCCAATTATATAATCAACTATAATACAGTCCAACTGTTTATTAAAACAACAATTTAAATATTAGTCCAACTAACATTTAATTTTAACGACGAAATAATTTGTGATTGAGCGCGTATGGCGAGTAATTGAACGAGTATTGCAAATTCAATTCTTGTCTCCCACTATTTTTCAGCGAGCCTCTAACCCTCTGTCGAGTACTTGGGAAACCGTGTTTCCTAGTGGGCTAGGATCCCATTAAATATCCTACAATCTTGACTTTGGCCAACAAATTGTATGATAATTAACTAGGTAGATCTCTAAGATCAATTGGATCCAATCCAATTCGAAGATCCGGTAGGGGGACATCCAAGTCCGAAATATATATATTATATATGCCAATACATCCAATGTATTACCTAATATTTTTCCTCTGAATCAACTAAGCCTTGGCTTTGGCACAACAAACTTAGTGATCCCAGTCAAGCGCGACCCATTGACCATGGAAAGCTTCGTAATCAATGTCGATGGACAAGAAGTGGTCTTGACTTTGGCCAACAAACCACAACTTGGACAAGACACCGATATGGAACAAAGCCTTCGTGATTCAAACACTTCTTCGACAGACAAAGGCCTTGATTTTGGCCAACAAACCAATGCCGTCTCGGATCTTGAGTGAGAATCACTCAATGGAAGGAAAGACGCTTAATATTTTTTTGAGGGTTTTTCGCGTGTAAATTGGCAACCAATTTATTATCTTTGTTAAGGTCTCATCATCATACACCCTTAAACATGCATTCTAAACACATAATAAAGCGCATATGATAAAATAATAATGATATGCGGATGGATACTTTACATTGATCCTAGATCAAATCTCTCATTTTCTCTCTCCAGCTAGCACATGTATTTACTTCTACCCGTTACACTACACTTCTAAAGAAACCTCATTTACATTGAGGGGAATAGGTGAGAAGAGAATACAAAGAGTATGGAAGTGATAAGGCTGGACACGCAGGTTCAATTAATAAATCAAATTTATTACAATTTCTAAAATTGCCTTACCCATCTAATATCCATCTGATATACATTATTCATGCATCGCAACCATGTATTCACACAAGCATGTTATCAATCAATCTAATCAAATTAATTAATCTGATAATTAGTGATCATCCAATGTTCAAACAACGATTTGATTTTGCTCGAGTCAAACTCGTTTTTCGAATAAGTACTCAAAGTACAAATTCTTGAATTAAATTAAACTACATAATTAAATCCAATTCAATTTGTATTTAATACTAATTCACTATTTAATTCCAAATTAAATATTACACTTTTATTAACGAACTTTTACGACTTAAATTCCAAATTCAATCGTAATGGGTCTCAAAGCCCGATTAACATCCAATGTTTATTTAATTAAAGTCCAATGGGCTTTTAATTAATTTCTTAAGGCGTGGACTTTTGGTCAAACCGATAACCAAAGTCCAATCCGGGATTTACCCCATAGGCCCAGAAATCAATCTTGGCCCATTATGCCCAATTAAATAATTAAGGTCCATTAAGTCATAATTGGACTTTATGGATTCGGTTTTGGGCCTAATTGGATCCAACCAAATTGGCCTAAACCTAACTTGGTACAACCAAGCCCAAAAGCCCAATTACAACCTTTAAGGCCCTATTTCCAAAATAAGCCCAAATTAATTAACTTATAAAATTCCAAATTCCATAATTAATTAACCTAAGTGTAATACACAATTAATCACCCAATTAATATTTCTAAAACATCAATTAGCCTAATTAATTATGCACTTTAACAACACATAGTGTCCAACACATTTTTATCAAAATCAAACCCAATTTACATGCTTAAAGTCTCGGAAATTAGGGGTTTTTCCAATCCGATTCGGTTTCAATCCAATTGAATCCGCAATCATCATTTCCCAAATCAATTCAACTCATCCAATGAATCAAACAACAAAAATCACCATGAATTTTATTTCTCTATATTTTCGGCCAAGCCAACTTTTAAAGGGAAAATTGTTCCAAATCAAATTTAAATCCAATTGAACTTCAAAACAACATTACCCAATTATTTTAAGTCATCCAATGATCAAAAAACAAAAAATTACCAAGACAATAAGTGTTTATCATTTTCTGACATGCCTTCAAGATTGGGGAAAATTTGATCCAACCAAATTTCTTGAAATTGATCATGCGCAACATCAATTCAACCTCATTCAAGCATACTTAATCCAACTATTCAACCAATTCATGCTCAAATCGAGTTTACCCAATTTCAAACCCTAAATTTTTCATGCTTGATCAAAGCCCAAGATACCATTGTTGGTTTCTAGATTAGGTCCCAAGATCATGAAATCAAGCAAGAAAACGCATGAATACACATCAAAGGAGGTGCGGAATATACTCACAATGAACAGATTTTGCGACCCGAAGAACACAAGTCTTCAAGCCTCTCAAACTCGCGGCAGTGAAGCTTCCTTGGCTGATGGACTGCTCGGTTTTGCTGCTTCTTGCTCCTTGAAGATTCGGCCATGGTAGACACCATTGAAGCTCCAAGCTTCAAGCTTCCAAAATGGTTCCATGCTCACGAAATGGCTGCCCTAACACCTTAGGATGACTCATGGTGTGTGCTAGCACCTTTGTTTTGCAACAAAACAACTTCTTGCTTCTCTTATCTCTCGGCAGAACCAGAAACGTGGAGAAGAAGAAGATGGGTCTCTTAGACCATGAGGGAGAGAGAGGAGGGAAAGAAGTAATACTGAATATGAGAGAGAGAGAAAATGAAAAATGTAAATGGGTTTTTATATTTTCAAAAAAATAATAAAACCATTTACTAATTTTCAAAAACAAAAAAATTCAAAAGCAAAAAGCATAATTAATGCTTTCAACTACCACATCAATCAATCACTCAAATTGTCACATCACTCAAAGTGACATGTGATTTGACGCTTGATGTGACTTGCGATTTGATGCTCGATTTGACTTGCGGGCCGCACTCAAATTTGAAATGGGAATACGCTCACAAATAATCTCGGGCTCGGGTTCGCTAATTCCAAATTAATGAATTTTCCATCGCGACGCAATTAAACGATTACGCCTAGCGAAATCACTATTCACGTCACTAACGAATTAATTCTAAATTAACTCGTTCGCCCGAATTAAAATCTAATTTCAATTCTGCGTCGAAATCCAATTTCGCATAATATATCAAATATATTATTTTAATCGATTAATTCCAAATTAATCGTTCTCTCTCGTTAATTAATATTTTATCCCAGATAAAATATCTCTGTTATTAATCCCATATTAATTTTCTCTCTCTTCTAATTAATCCCAGATTAATAAAGTGCGAGTCATACATCATCGGTGAATCTTCGAGAAGCGACCCATGAGATCCACGGATATGTTGGCAGTAAATACGGTCGTCGGACTATCCAAACACGTAAGTACCTAGTACTACGTTTGTACCGATTTACAAGACAAGGTTGGCCTCTAGCAAAGCGCCATGCCTACCCAATTCTCCAGAAACATGCTTACAAGAATAAGCGATCTATATCAAGCGTAGTATACCGTAGTATTGTGTATGTCGATCCAGTATCGGATGTTCACGTGCTAGGCCTGGGGCTGGAATTGTGTCTACCCCGTACGAAGCACATATCGGATGTCTGGCAACTAGTCTCTATAATCGGATATACATGACCTAGTCATAATATCCCGATAGCTCGAGCGTTTAAGAGAACAAGTTTCGTATCCTATGTGACCATCATCTCCATATGACTGGAGTGATACTTTCGTCTTAACATCACACCCAACACACTACGATTCTCAATATACCCAGCATTGGCGTACACAGAACCTGTTAAAGCCCTAGACGACCTCAACCAAAGTATATTGATTGTCGTAAGTATTAGCGGTGCAAGTCTCAGGTTAAGACCAAATACACCTACCCTGATTGCAGGCTCTCATAGACACATAGTCATACTACCAATGGGATTCCGCAGGGGTCTATCCAGAGCGAAGCTGTTTCCCGTAACATCGGTAAAACACAACCTCCTATTACACTTGCATGAGTATCCTATACCCAAATATATGAGAACTATGATGTTGTGCCCTCACAACGTGCACAAGTGTAATACTAGTCTTTTACGTATTTATCGATGTCCAATCTCGATAATACTCTGACTAGGGATATTTAATGATTTATCCTACGTGGACTGATACTGTCTCATATCATTCTCCGTCCAGGAACAAATCATAGGGACCTCCTATAATTTATATATCTAGGTGATATAATCACAAATGATAAGAGTGCAATCTCCTTTGTCACATAGTTAATTTGTACAACAACACCGTGATCTGTACAAATAGTGACGCTATTGGTCATAATTGTCCAACACTATCATCCACTCAACCTCACGGCTTCATCACAAAGATAAACCCTAAGGCATTTTCTTCTCCCTTTGGCTTCCTCTCACGGCAGCAAAAACAAAAAAAATAAAAAAACCCTAGAATCCTCTCTCTAGTCACTCTCTCCATCTCACGCCACTCACCCTCTCTGTAACCATCTCCCTATCTCTCGCCTCTCCCCTTCATTTTTTTCTCATCCACGGCACAAACATAACAAAAACACTCATAACCCTCCCTGCTCCTTCTTTCCCCCATAACCACACGGCCACAAAAACAACAAAAATAAACCATGATAAATTCACGTCACCTTCTCCTCTCTATACCCCTCTCGCCACTCATCCTCTCTCTCTCGACAAAAAGAAACAAAAGGTAAAACCCTAAATTCACGTCACTATCTCCTATCTCTCTCTACATCACGCACCTTCACTCATCAACTCTCACGGCAACAAAAACAAAATAATAACTCAGACCTCTCAAACCCTAACACATACACACACCGACTAGACACCCTCACCGATCAAAGCAAAACAAAAACGACAAGCAGTGCCCTCACCGACCAAATAAACAACCCTACACGTGAGACACAGCCCACTCACACAAAGATACACTCGGCTGACCACTCTCAAAACACCACTCATGAACTGCACTGCCTCATTCTCCCTCTCGCCTCACTCAACCCTCAACAGCCACGCACTTGGCTTGACGTAGACACACACGTCACCTCAGGCCTCTCTCACCCCACCAACAAACAAACCAAAGCCACGCATAAACCAGCCCTCGAGCACACAAACAAAGCCACAACAAATAGCTCACCGACCCAAATAAAAAACAACAAAATCAAAACAGCCCTGGATGTGAACATGCTGCCATCTGGACATAAACAATCAAGCCAATAAACAAGATCAAACCAGCCACGTGAACAATACAAACAACCCATACACTGTGTCCATAAAACATTCCAAAAATCACCCAAAATACAGCCAAAATAGTGAAACAAAACAGTCCTTAAATAGTCCAAAAATCAGCCAACAAACCGAGACAAAAACACCCCAAAACAGTCCAAAAACCATCTTGAAAATCAGCCCTCGAACCACCCAAAAAATAGTGAACAAAATAGAGAAACATCGGGTGAAAATAGAGAAAACAGCGAGTGGAAACAGTGAACCAGTTAAAAAGAAAAAACAGAAGAAACGTTAACCCTTTCGGCGACGTCCCAACGCACTCTCGAGAAACGACTTAAAAAGTAAGACCTGAGGGAACCCTTTGTTATATTTTATTTTGTCGTCCTGGAAACGGCATGTTTGGTTGGACGTGAAATACGTCCAACCGGGCATGCGAAGTCCTACATTGAAAACGGCCAAATTCTTTAGTCACATATTTTATTATTCGTCATTTATTTCATGTTATTTGTCTTTTTACTATTTCGTATTTAATTTGCATTTATGGTTGTTTTATTATTCCGAATTCATTTTGTGTTAGTTATCTTCCCTGTTATTTCGCATATTTGTCTCTTCGGTCATTTATTGTTATATGCATTATCATATTCCATGTATGTCAACATTGGGTTAATGATTGCGTTGTGTTAATGCTTGAGTGTTGCCTCTCGTGGTATATCAGATGGAAACCCAGACATATATTCCATAGCCGAATCCGAATGGACGGTAGTGCGGTCTGCACTTGGGATACAACTCTACGTACAGCTTGGGAAACGCTCATGTATATGTTTATGTCATTATAGATGTCGTTTTCATAATCTCGTTTGAACGCGTTTACGAACGCTACTTGAACGCGTGCATTCTGCCTCACTCCGTTCGAACGCGTTTACGAACGCTACTCGAACGCGCACACACCGGACATATTCTTTCCTAATGTTTCATGCATGTTTGCCTCTTTGGTTATTCCTTTCTGCATCATGTGCTTAAGTATCTCTTTTTAATGTAATATGCTTCCATTGTATCTATTAATGTTCAAGGGTATGCAAACTTGTGTGTTGATTAAATAATCTTGCATGTGTTGCACAAGACTTGGTTACATTATAGTATAAATCTGTTCATTACGATTGGCATAAGTAATGGACCATTCCGAACCCAACGGTTTGAGGTCTTCCCTTGTGAGAGGTAAGTGCGGCCTTAAATCATTTCCCAGTTCACACTGGGTGGCGACTCCATTATTCTCCGATTTAGTCACCCGCGGGCTACTCCGTACTCCCAACGGGCCGCGAGCCCAGAAAACATCGTCGTACCTTTATGGCCGTGTCCACAGTCTGGCGACTCCACAGGGATAGAGAATCAGCCCCGAAATAATGTCTTGTAATGTTTGTGATTTTTTCTTTAGTTGACCTTGTCTCATATATTTTGCATACCTCTTTTTACATCGATGGCGTCAGGTATCGTGAAGTCACTTTTACTCGAAGCGGTGGATCGTTAAATGGTGTCATCACTCGTCGGCACGTACCTTAGGGTATAAAAAAGGTGCGTTCACTTGGTCATTCGAACCCTTGAGTGCGGGGACCTAGTTATTGGGAAAACCCTTCGCCGGCGGGAGCCTTTATCAATACTCCCATAAAACTGCATAAGAACCATTGTTGTATGACCCATAGAAGCCACCATTTATGCTTGTGTTTGGGACCATCATCATTTGGATTCATTTGGACTTCTTGTCATGAGATGTGAACTTGTTGGGCTATTTAAACTGGAACGAGTTTGTGTCTTATGACGATTGGGCCAAAAGCTTCTAAAATGCCGATGGGCCACTTTGTGTTTGGGCACCCTATCATTTGAAGTTATTTAGCCACTTTTAAGACACAGGGGTTAAGATGATGCGTGTATGCATGAGATGTATGAGATGCAAGTGGTTATCAAAACAACATATATCATTCCGACCTTATATCTCCCACACTCGTGGTAAGTTCATTTATGTCCTAGGTATGGCTTATTTTATGCACCAATGTGGGGTACACAAAATCGTTCTCTCCTATGCTACAAAGGCGAACCTTGGCTACCTCGATCCTTTTCCATCGATAAAAGACAAAGACCGCCCATTTACAACATGGACTAAGCCTATTATGGGGATCGTCCCATTATCTAGAAACGATGAATTGGGCCTTCGGTGATCACGGTCATGGGGATGAACTTGGAAGCATCCAAAGTATACAAATATGTCGTAACAAGGCGTATCCTTTCTGGATGAAAGTCAGTACAGATATCAGACTCATGCTTCTGGCATACTTGGATCATGTTTGGATTTTCTAAGCCCATCAAGGTTTTCATACAAGTTGGCCCATTATCATTTCGAAGCATTCAATCACATCATTGCGAGGTGCAAACTTGTCCCAGTTGCAAAAGGCCCAACAAGTTTACACTTTTGCATCATAGATGTCCGTTGTGTTAGAAAAGAAAGACTTGTCAAATAGAGTTTAACAAACATGGATATCAGGAAAAGGAAGCCGAGAAACAGAAAACTTTATGGTAATAATAGAAAGACCATTGGGGGGCTTCAGCAAAAAAAAAAGAGAAAAAAAGAAAAAGAAAAAGAAAAAGAAAAATAAAAAAAAGAGAAAAAAAAAAAGAGAAAAAAAAATTTGTTTTTAGTCCTTAATAGTTAGGCATAAGTTTGATGATGAAATTGATTACTTCGGGGTGAGATATTAGAAACCATAAGTTCTTGATGCGCTTTTATATGATACTTTGAGTAATTGATCTATGTTAGACTCGTAAACACTTAATTTTAGGTTTTTAGCAGTGAAAACCCGAGTAGTCGACAATATGACTAGTTGAAAAAAAATTATAGGTCGGTGAATGACCATTCGCCTAAATGTCTATCCTGATTTTCTTGTGTTATGATGTGTGGTATGGTTGAAAATAAAAGAAAAGTCTCGAAAAAAATATGAACCATCTATAACCGATAAGCGTGAAGCTACCCATGGGCGAGTATTAGGACCACCATGAGGAGAAATGCTACCTTAAAGGGTAGGTGTGTTGAAAAAAAAAAGAAAAAGAAAAAAAAGGAAAGGAAAGAAAGAAAGAGAGACAAAAGAAAAAGAAAATCATACCACAGTGAGCACAGAAAAGCAATTGCAAAACATAATTGAGAAATCTAGGTTGGTTTGACCCATCGATCCCAATTTCTTAAACGAAATCATTGAGTTGGCTTAACTAAGGATCAAGACATGAATGAACCTTTACACACACACACACACTTTGAGTCTGCCTTAGATCATTTATTCAAAAACTCGGATATGAATTGCATTGAGTGCTTTGAAGATTCTTTGGTCTCATTACTAGACTTTCTTTGAGGACAATAATATGTATAACTATTGGGACTATTTCGTAGCATGTAATATAGTATGTTGATACGGAATACCACATCACGTGGTCCACCTTGACCTAGTGTAAACAGCGGAGAGCAGAAAACTAAATCAAGTCTGGGGGTGACTACTCTACTACCCCGCAGATAAGAGATATAACGGGAACTTGAGCCATGAGACCAAAAAGAAAACTGAGTAGAACTAGCAGAAGGAAATTGTAAGCAGGCCTGGGGGCTACTAAAGCCATTTGTATGCAAATGGCACCAAGGAGCACAAGGAAGGCCTAACCCATCGGAATAGGAAATACATCCATGCATACATGCATACACGTCACATACACGTATTTTTTGTTTTATTTTTGTTCGCAGGTTTTGAAGAAAAGGAAAAAGCGGCAAAGACAAGCAGTTTCGGGAATAGATCTCAGGGCCGAGGCCTACATTATCAGCAGTTTCGGTAATGGATCCCATGGTCGAGGCCCATATTATCAACAGTTTCGGGAATGAATCCCAGGGTCGAGGCCCACCATATCAGTAGTTTGGGGAATGAATCTCAGGGTCGAGGCCCACATTATCAGCAGTTTCGGGAATGGATCCCAGAGTCGAGGCCCACATTATCAGCAGTTTCGGGAATGAATCCCAGGGTTGAGGCCCATCTATCAGCGATTTGGGGAATAAATCCCAGGGTCGAGGCCCACATTATCAGCAGTTTCGGGAATGAATCCCAAGGTCGAGGCCCACATTATCAGCAGTTTTCGGGAATGAATCCCAGGGTCGAGGCCCACAATATCAGTAGTTTCGGGAATGAATCCCAGGGTCGAGGCCCATATTATCAACAGTTTCAGGAATAAAGCCCACTCTCAACACAGTCAGGGAACAAAGCCCACAATCAGCACAATTCGGGAATAAAGCCCACACTCAGCATAGTTTGGGAACAAAGCCCAGGGAATAAAGCCCATAATCAACACAGTTCGGGAATAAAGCCAACAATCAGCACAGTTCGGGAACAAAGCCCACTCTCTACACAACTCGGGAATAAAGCCCAGGGAACAAAGCCCACATTCAGCACAACTTAGGGAATAAAGCCCACAATCAGCACAGTTCGGGAACAAAGCCCACTCTCTACACAGTTCGGGAATGGCGCTTCGGGAATGAGGACTAGCAAGCCGGGAAGGGACCATCACATCAACAACTCCTCGGGAATGAGGACTAGCAAGCCGGGAATGGTGCTCCAAGAATGGAGCACGGTTCGGGAATGGACCACCACCATCACATCAGTGACACCTCGGGAATCAGGATTAGCAAGCTGAGAATGGCGCTCCAGGAATGTAGCACGGTTCGGGAATGAACCGTCACATCAGCGACACCTCGGGAATGAGGATTAGCAAGCGGGGAATGGCACTATGGGAATAGAGCATGGTTCGGGAATGAACCATCACATCAGCGACACCTCGGGAATGAGGATTAGCAAGCCGAGAATGACGCTCCGGGAATGGAGCATGATTCGAGAATGAACCATCACATCAGCGACACCTCGGGAATGAGGATTAGCAAGTCGGGAATGGCGCTCCGGGAATGGTGCACGGTTCGGGAATGGACCATCACATCAGTGACACCTCGAGAATTAGAATTAGCAATCCGGGAATCGAACTCCGAGAATGGAGCACGGTTCGGGAATGGATCATCACATCAGTAACACCTCGGGAATGAGGATTAGCAAGCCGTGAATGGCGTTCCGAGAATGGAGTACAGTTTGGGAATGGACCATCACATCAGCGACACCTCAGGAATGAGGATTAGCAAGCCGAGAATGGCATTCCGGGAATGGAGCACGGTTCGGGAATGAACCATCACATCAGTGACACCTCGGGAATGAGGATTAGCAAGCTGGGACTGGCACTCCGGGAATGGAGCACGATTCGGGAATGTACCATAACATCAGCAACACCTCAGGAATGAAGATTAGCAAGCCGAGAATGGCGCTCCGGGAATGGAGCACGGTTCGGGAATGGACCTCCACAATCACATCAGCAACTCCTCGGGAATGAGGACTAGCAAGCCGGGAATGGAGCACGGTTCGGGAATGGACCACCTCTCAAGTAATGGTTCAGGAATGGACCAGGGGTCGAAGCACCTCACCACCACATCAACTCAGTTTGAAGCATCTCAGAACAACATGTAAGTTAGGCAACATCTAGCGTGCTAGGTAAGTAAAAATGCATGCATGACTTTGATAGGATTGTCACTGTCACACACTGCACAAGCCCATCAAAGTGGGGGCGACTGTAGACACTGCAATTTTGCATAAGAGCCCAATGATGAGCCTCGTATAGAGGCACTACTGATGAGTGATAAATGTATCACTATTTCGCACTCATTTAACTTAATATTTTGTATAGTTTCTTGAGTTTTGTGAACGTTTTGATGTATTTTGTGTTATTTTGCAGATAAATAAAGTTTGGAAAGCATTGGAGACAAATTGGGGCTAAAATAGACAAAAAAACAAACAAATAGTATTTTGGTAATTTTGGGCGTCCCGACACAAAGGGTATTTTGGTAATTTTGGGCATCCCGACACCAAAATAAAGTTTCAGGACATTCTGGAGGTGATTTGGAGCAAAACTGTGAAATTTGGCAAAAAGGGTATTTTGGTAATTTTGGGCGTCCCGACACCGAGGGTATTTTGGTAATTGCACCGCATGCCACGTGTCAAAAATTCAACGAGCCGTTTTTTTTAGCCACCATGCCACATGTCAAAAATTCAGCGATCCAAAAAAAAAATATAATAAAATAATAAAAAAATAAAAATCAGAAAAATAATAATAAAAATTTGGATTTTTTTTTGCCTATAAATAGATTTTGAATTTCTTATTTTCAATGTACCAAAATCCTCTGAAATACTTATATAAAAGAGAGTTCTTCTTATTTTCTTCTTATATTCAGTTTTATTTACGCTTTGTAGTAGTAATTCTATCCATCCATGATGGGGTAACTTCTCTATGCTGAGGTAATAAGGTAATACTTTTACTTTTGCTATTTAGATTAATCTCCCTTAAAATATAATATATAAACTATTTAAAACCTGACTTAATAAAGGATACCGCCATTCTGGTCGGTTGGTTATTCAATTTAATCTGGTTAAACCTGACTTAATGAGGATACCGCCATACTGGACGGTTGGTTTAATTTTTGTTCCGCCTTTATGGCTGGTTTATTTTAATTTGATTTAATAAGGATACCGCCATACTGGACAATTAGTTTAAAATATCACAAGGATATATATTATATTATGGGAGATATCTAAATAGTAAATAATAGAAGTTAATTCCTTTTACCTTGGCATTTTATTTTTCCGCATTTACTTTTTAGTAATTTTTATGTCTTTTTACTTGTCCTAACTATGTATTATAACTAAGTTAGTTTTCTAGGTTGTGATGAAATCTAATATCACCGGTTTATAAGAGGGTATTTTATAATTTGAGTAATTTAAAGGTTTACTTATTAAGTTTTAAATGCTTCTTGTTGTTTGATCACCAATAAGATTGATGTGGTAAATCTAAAATGAACTAGACATAGAGATTTTAAGTTTTAACCTTTGACTTAATAGCCCACGATCTTCTTTGAGGATAGATAACCCTTTAATAGATTTCCTTACAGGATAGGAATATACCTGTCGGGCGGGGGTAACCATAATTGGAACTTAAACTTAATGAATCCAAAAAAATTTGGTTGACATAGACATATGGTTCAATTGGATTAAACTGGGTATTTCTGTCTGACCATCGACAGATGCTTTCACATAAATTCATGTTCCAGGTTAGTAAACTGATTTATTACACAAACTTAAAATAATCACTTCATCTTTTTAAAGATATTAGAATGATTCACAACCCTAGATCTTTGAGTCTTTTATTTTCCTTAGTATTTTATTTTGTCGTTTTTTCTTTTTATTTATTTAGCAAATCTACAAATCAAATCATTCAAGCAATCATTTCACTTCTCCCTCAATTAGATATTTGTAAATAAATAGACTCAATAATTAATAACAACAGTAGGAATTAAGTCCTCATGGGATCGATATTTTTATACTACTTGAACGATACGTGCGCTTGCGTTATACGTGTGTGTTTACGCCGGTCAAGTTTTTGGCGCCGTTACCGGGGAATTATTTTTCTTGAGTTATTAATTTTGAAGCTATCTAATTTACTTATATCTAATTTTCTTTATTATTATTTATACTTTTTATTTCGTTCTTTTGTTTTCAAGTGATTGAAAAAATGGAACATTTTGAAACATTACGAGCTTTACTAGAAAAAGATACACCCCAAATCCGGGAGCAACAGTCTAGTTTTCTGAGGCCTGTTGTCCAGCCCAACAATTATCACTGGAATTCAGAACCAAGCAATTCTACATTTGCTCAACAGAACGAAATAAGGAGATGTGTAATTTGTGATGGCAACCACCCGAGCGATCAATGTATTTACCTTTCAGAGTGGCAGAATTATTGGAATCATTCAAGGTACGAAGAATCATCACATTTTCCATCTTATCCACCATCCATCTACGATCTTCATCAAGAACCAGATCCATCAGAGAAAGATCAGTTGAATGACATGCTAAAAGATTGGCTCGAGAAACGAGAAGCTCAATTTGATGTACAAATTCAGAGTCAAGCAGCGTCTATACAGAGGATGACAAATCAAGTTAGAGAATTAACAGATAACCTGAATCACATTTCTCATGGAGCAAATTCAAATAATACTGAAGAAGCCTTTCAATATCCTGAGATTCATCATGACATCATAACAGAGGACGAGGTTGAGCAGTATCAAGAATCAGAGGTATTAGTTCAGGAGCCTGCACCAACAAAGTCTCAATTTGATTTTTATTATTCTGACTCTGACGAGGATGAAGAAACTGAGCTTTTTGTACAAATTGCACCAACAAGGAAGGATGAAACTTTCCATCCTCAGAATGAAGATCTCGGAGCATGCTTTGCAACGATGTTTGAAGAAGATCTTCCTGAACCATCCATTCCAGTCATATCAGAGGATGAAGACCTAAATCTGACATTTATTTTCATCCTCAGGTTGACAATTTTGAAGCATGTATTTCACAGATGACAGATGAAGAGCTGAATACAGAAATTTTAAAATACATCTGTGAAGAAAAGGTGGAGCAAGAAGTAGAGCAAATGGAGGAGCAACTGTCAGACCAAATTAAAAATTTAGAGCATTCAGGCGAAACATCACTGTATTGGGGTGTACAAATCAAAGATATCACCCAGAAGATTGACAGAATGGAACTTCCATTCCAAGTCAAGCACCATACGAGACCTCCTGATTTTCTTTCTTTCTTTTCAGGAACCAATGGAGCAACAAAGATTAAAAAGGTGGCACGAGCACTGAATGAGACAAAACTCTTTTTGCTACCTTACCGTTGGAAAAGACCTTTCAAAAGCAACACACATGGGAATGTCTTTAATCGGACATCCAAAACGACGCTGAAACCGCCTTGACATATAGATTTTAGTCACGTCTGGCTGAAGACGAAAAATTTAGCGCTAGCAGGGAGGCAACCCATGCAATTTGTTGTAATTTTTGTTTTCATATTTCATGTTGTAGAATTTTTAATTTTGTGTGTTGTTTTGTAGGGAAAACCATAAACGGAGCATTTTAAGACAGAAGGAATGGTGTTTGGCAATCATAAAGATGAGAACCAATTCATTAGCGATGGCTGAGTAAGGAATGAAATCTTGAGACACATCCTAATGGATTTATATACCAAACGAGTGGCGTATTGCGTACACAATTCCGTTGCCTTAATTATTGCTTTGATTTGCTTTCTGTTGTAATTATCTTTATTTTCGTAGACAGGATCCAGACTTTTTGACCTTTCATGATTTCTTTTGTTTAGTTTTGCTAACAAGCTTCTTTTGGAAGATACTAGTGCTATTATTACTCACCCTTTTTTAGGTACTATAAATTCAGCCCGTTATTGCACTTTTGAAGGCATCCAGAGTTGAGAAAGAAATACATAAAACATGGAAGCCACTTCAAGAAGACGAGTTGAAAACATTTGTGTGTTTTGCGGTAGTAGTGTTGGTACTAAACCACAATACGTAGAAGCAGCAAATGAATTGGGTCGAGTCTTAGCTGCAAGGAATATGCACTTAATATATGGCGGAGGAAATCTTGGACTAATGGGGATCGTTTCAAAGGCTGTACAGGAAGGAGGCAGTCACGTTTTGGGAATCATCCCAAAACCCTTAGCAGAGGCAAATCTTATTGGATCATCAAACGGAGAGGAACTGAACGTTCCAAGTATGTCTGAACGACTGGTAGAAATGATTAACCGTGCTGATGCTTTTATTGCTTTACCAGGTGGCTTGGGCACATTGGAGGAAATATTTATAGTTCTATCTTGGGCGAACTTGAACATACATCAGAAACCAATTGGGCTGCTTAACGTTGATGGATTTTATGATTTTCTTTGTGTGTTTCTTGATGATGCCCGAAGAAATGGGTTCGTGTCAAAACCTATGAAAGAACTCCTCTTTACTGCCAGAACTGCTCCGGATCTAATAGACCAACTCTTAGCCTATGAACCACAAATTGACCCTGTCCTTTCAAAGATAAATTGGTCCGAGGACGATCGTGGTAAGAGGCGTCGAATAAATCTGGATCTTAACCTTTAATTTTCCTGTAGAATTTCAGCTAACTAGGTACTATCTTCTAAACTCTTCTTCTACTATTTAAGACATTGGGGACAATGTCTCATTTAGGTTTGGGGGTGAGGAATAGTTAATAGTATCTTGCTTTTATTGTATTTTTATTTTTAGTCCAAAATTTTTCGAAAAATACAAAAAAAAAATTAAAAATTAAAAATAAAAATTAAAAAAATAAAAATTTCAAAAACAAAGGCATATTTAAAGCTAGGTGATGGTTTGGTGTCTTCCTTCACTCACTACCTCTCTATAAGGAAAAGCTGTGAAGGCACCTAGATAATCATTCACCAATAGCTTGTTGTGATAGACTAGTTTGGAGGACTCGTTTTTTATTCCTGTCACCAAGCGATAAGAGCCTAAGAGGCTTGGGTACTTAAGTGAGCCTCGCTCCACCCTCCCTCTGGGGAATCTACAACGGGAAGTCCATTCGACAGTTAGTCACACACCATGACCAGTAAAAATTATTTCTTTATGGTTTTGTTTTTATGTTGACTAAAAATGTGAAATTGGTAAGAGATAGTTGTGTAAGGAATTCTCACTCCTGATACGTATTTCAAACCCATTTTTCAAAACAAGTTAATTTTTGTTTATTTCCTTCTGAATTATTTAATTTTTAAATTCTCCATAAAACTGACTAAAAAGGATCTTCATATACTTAGTTGGCAAGTATTATCAACATGCATAGTAACATACGGACACGAGTTAAAAATTGAAAAGTTTGTAATATCCAGTACTCTAGTTCATTTGGAGGAAGCATCTCAAAAAAGTGATGGAATAAAAAAATATATATATATATACATCTGAGATCCGAGTTATTAAGTCTGTAAGGGTATTTTAATACCTAGTTCCCTAAAACCAACTGGTTTGGGAGTCATTGGCCCAAAGCTCGTTACATGGATCAAAAATGATGAAAAATTTATATATATGTATATATATCTGAAGTCTGAGTAATTAAGTCCGTAGGGGTGTCTTAACACCTGGTGCCTTAAAGCCATCTGGTTTGGGAGCCACCGACCTAAAGCTCGCTACATAGATAGAAGGTATTGTATATAAATAAAAAATAGAGAAGAAATCAAAGAAAAAAAATCAGAAAAATCAGAAAATTTATTCCATTACTACAAAAGATGTGAAATCTGATAAAACTTTAGGACAAAAATATTACTCTCTTATCAACTGCACTTATGACTGTTGTGGGCAAAAATGAGTTGTTTAATATTTTGTTAACTGTGTATATGGGGAATGATAAAAATAATCGGAGAATTTACTTATTCAGTAATTTAGAATGAAACAAAACAACTAGTAAACTTGGAGTAGAAGTTTCACCTAATTAGTCACTAACATCTTTATTCTCTTTTTCACTTGTCTTTTTGCTTTTGTGTGCATTAGTTTCACTACCTTTTTACTTTTATAAAATGTTTGTGGGTATCATTGCTGTAAACCCTCACGAGACTATAACTCGTCCACTAGAGACACCTAGGGTTTTTAAAGGCTTGTTGCATATGCTAAATGCAATCGTGATCCCTACGAAAGTGGCTTAGTTAAAATTTTATTATGTTATTTTATTTTGCTCGAGGACTAGCAAAATGTTAGGTTTGGGGGTGTGATGAGTGATAAATGTATCACTATTTCCCACTCATTTAACTTAATATTTTGTATAGTTTCTTGAGTTTTGTGAACGTTTTGATGTATTTTGTGTTATTTTGCAGATAAATAAAGTTTGGAAAGCATTGGAGGCAAATTGGGGCTAAAACAGACAAAAAAACAAACAAAGGGTATTTTAGTAATTTTGGGCGTCCCGACACAAAGGGTATTTTGGTAATTTTGGGCATCCCGACACCAAAATAAATTTTCAGGACATTCTGGAGGTGATTTGGAGCAAAACTGTGAAATTTGGCAAAAGGGTATTTTGGTAATTTTGGGCGTCCCGACACCGAGGTTATTTTGGTAATTGCACCGCATGCCACGTGTCAAAAATTCAACGAGCCATTTTTTTTAGCCACTATGCCACATGTCGAAAATTCAGCGATCCAAAAAAAAAATAATAAATTAATAAAATAATAAAAAAAATAAAAATCAGAAAAATAATAATAAAAAATTGGATTTTTTTTTGCTTATAAATAGATTTTGAATTTCTTAGTTTCAATGTACCAAAATCCTCTGAAATACTTATATAAAATAGAGTTCTTCTTATTTTCTTCTTATATTCAGTTTTATTTACGCTTTGTAGTAGTAATTCTATCCATCCATGAGGGGGTAACTTCTCTATGCTGAGGTAATAAGGTAATACTTTTACTTTTGCTATTTAGATTAATCTCCCTTAAAATATAATATATAAACTATTTAAAACCTGACTTAATAAAGGATACCGCCATTCTGGACGGTTGGTTATTCAATTTAATCTGGTTAAACCTGACTTAATGAGGATACCGCCATACTGGACGGTTAGTTTAATTTTTGTTCCGCCTTTATGGCTGGTTTATTTTAATTTGACTTAATGAGGATACCGCCATACTGGACGGTTAGTTTAAAATATCACAAGGATATATATTATATTATGGGAGATATCTAAATAGTAAATAGTAGAAGTTAATTCCTTTTACCTTAGCATTTTATTTTACCGCATTTACTTTTTAGTAATTTTTATGTCTTTTTACTTGTCCTAACTATGTATTATAACTAAGTTAGTTTTCTAGGTTGTGATGAAATCTAATATCACCGGTTTATAAGAGGTTATTTTATAATTTGAGTAATTTAAAGGTTTACTTATTAAGTCTTAAATGCTTCTTGTTGTTTGATCACCAATAAGATTGATGTGGTAAATCTAAAATGAACTAGACATAGGGATTTTAAGTTTTAACATTTGACTTAATAGCCCACGATCTTCTTTGAGGATAGATAACCCTTTAATAGATTTCCTTACAGATAGGAATATACCTGTCGGGCGGGGGTAACCATAATTGGAACTTAAACTTAATGAATCCAGATAATTTGGTTGACATAGATATATGGTTCAATTGGATTAAACTGGGTATTTGTGTCTGACCATCGACATATGCTTTCACATAAATTCATGTTCCAGGTTAGTAAACTGATTTATTACACAAACTTAAAATAATCACTTCATCTTTTTAAAGATATTAGAATGATTCACAACCCTAGATCTTTGAGTCTTTTATTTTCCTTAGTATTTTCTTTTGTCGTTTTATCTTTTTATTTATTTAGCAAATCTACAAATCAAATCATTCAAGCAATCATTTCACTTCTCCCTCAATTAGATATTTGTAAATAAATAGATTCAATAATTAATAACAACAGTAGGAATTAAGTCCTCGTGGGATCGATATTTTTATACTACTTGAACGATACGTGCGCTTGCGTTATATGTGTGTGTTTACGCCGGTCAACTACCCAATAAGTTGTGGAAGTTGTGGGAAACGAATATCGGAAGGGAAAATTCAAAAATAAGTACATCCTCAAAATTTAATTCGCTTGTTTGATCTCGGGTTCGCTCGATTGATCCCCATTTTTAAATGTTTGCCTCGGCCCAAAATCCCTGCAATCTACACCAACCCACACGCCCAAGCCCACACACAACCAACTCAACTGCCCAAGGCCCACCAAATCCCATCCAAAATACTTAAAACACATTTAACACATGTTAAAATTTAAATCAAATCCCCTTCCTAATTTAAATCAAATCCTCTTCCTAATCTAAATAAATCACCTTCCAAATTAAATATATTCCCCACCAAAATATACAATATTCTTTCCCCAAATAAACTAATTAAATGCATCCCCTTTTTTTTGAATAATTTGTTCCCTTTTCAAGCCTTGCATGCACAACAAAATCCTAGCTCCCCATTATAAAAGGAGGACTAAACCAAACCATTCCCCTCTCATTGGCTCCTCACACATACAACCCTCCTCTTGGCTATTCTCTCTCACGCCCATCCACTCAACCTCACAGCTTCATCACAAAGATAAACCCTAAGGCACTTTCTTCTCCCTTTGGCTTCCACTCATGGAAGCAAAAATAAAAAAAATATAAAAACCCTAGAGTCCTCTCTCTAGTCACTCTCTCTATCTCACGCCACTCACCCTCTTTCTAACCATCTCCCTATCTCTCACCTCTCCCCTTCATTTTTCTCATCCACGGCACAAACATAACAAAGACACTCATAACCCTCTCTACTCTTTCTTTCCCCCCATAACCACACGGCCACAAAAACATCAAAAATAAACCCTGATAAATTCACGTCACCCTCTCCTCTCTCTACCCCTCTCGCCACTCATCCTCTCTCTCTCGGTAAAAATAAACAAAAGGTAAACCCTAAATTCATGTCACTCTCTCATATCTCTCTCTACCACACGCACCTTCACTCATCAACTCTCACGGCAACAAAAAACAAATAACTCAGACCTCTCAAACCCTAACACATACACACACCGACTAGACACCCTCACCGATCAAAGCAAAACAAAAACCACAAGCAGTGCCCTCACCGAAAAAATAAACAACCCTACACGTGAGACACAGCCCACTCACACAAAGATACACTCGGCTGACCACTCTCAAAACACCACTCATGAACTGCACTGCCTCATTCTCCCTCTCGCCTCACTCAACCCTCAACAGCCACGCACTTGGCTTCACGTAGACACACACGTCTCCTCAGGCCTCTCTCACCCCACCAACAAACAAACCAAAGCCACGCATAAACCAGCCCTCCAGCGCACAAACAAAGCCACAACAAATAGCTCACCGACCCAAATAAAAAACAACAAAATCAAAACAGCCCTGGACGTGAACATGCTGCCATATGGACGTAAACAATCAAGCCAATAAACAAGATCAAACCAGCCACCTGAACAATACAAACAGCCCCTAAACCGAGTCCATAAAACATTCCAAAAAT
Organism: Zanthoxylum bungeanum; assembly: GCA_019454045.1. NCBI lineage: Eukaryota > Viridiplantae > Streptophyta > Magnoliopsida > Sapindales > Rutaceae > Zanthoxylum > Zanthoxylum bungeanum. Next base: position 352,579 of record SKCR01038415.1, on the reverse strand, counting down.
CACCCAAAATACAGCCAAAACAGTGAACCAAAATAGATCTTAAATAGTCCAAAAATAAGCCAACAAGCCGAGACAAAAACACCCAAAAACAGTCCAAAAATCATCCTGAAAATGAACCCTCGAACCACCCAAAAAATAGTGAACAAAACAGAGAAACAACGGGTGAAAATAGAGAAAACAGCGAGTGGAAACAGCGAACCAGAAAAATAGAAGAAACGTTAACCCTTTCGGCGACGTCCCAACGCACTCCCGAGAAGCGACTTAAAAGGTAAGACCTGAGGGCACCCTTTGTTATATTTTATTTTGTCGTCCTGGAAACGGCATGCGAAGTCCTACATTGAAAACAACCAAATTCTTTGGTCACATATTTTATTATTCGGCATTTATTTCGTGTTATTTGTCTTTTTACTATTTCTCATTTAATTTGCATTTATGGTTATTTTATTATTCCGCATTCATTTTGTGTTAGTTATCTTCCCTGTTATTTCGTATATTTGTCTCTTCGGTCATTTATTATTATATGCATTATCATATTCCATGTATGTCAACATTGGGTTAATGATTGCGTTGTGTTAATGCTTGAGTGTTGCCTCTCGTGGTATATCGGATGGAAACCCAGACATAAATTCCGTAGCTGAATCTGAATGGACGGTAGTGCGGTCTGTACTTGGGATACAACTCCACGTATTGCTTGGGAAACGTTCATGTATGTGTTTATGTCATTATAGATGCCATTTTCGTAATCTCATTCAAACTCGTTTACGAACGCTACTCGAACGCGTGCATTCTGCCTCACTCTGTTTGAACGCGTTTACGAACGCTATTCGAATGTGCACACACTGTACAAATTCTTTCCTCATGTTTCATGCATGTTTGCCTCTTTGGTTATTCCTTTCTGCATCATGTGCTTAAGTATCTTTTTTTAATGTAATATGCTTCCATTGTTTCTATTAATGTTAATGGGTATGCAAACTTGTGTGTTGATTAAATTATCTTGCATGTGTTGCATAAGACTTAGTTACATTATAGTATAAATATGTTCATTACGATTGGCATAAGTAAGGGACCATTCCGAACCCAACGGTTTGAGGTCTTCCCTTACGAGGGGTGAGTACGACCTTAAATCATTTCCCAGTTCACACTGGGTGGCGACTCCATTATTCTCCGGTTTAGTCCCCCGCGGGCTACTCCGTACTCCCAACGGGCCGTGAGCCCGGACATCGTCATCGTACCTCTGTGGCCGTGTCCACAATTATCTTTTAAATGTATTATGCATGTGCATTTTAATGGATTAATGTCTTTTATATCTTTTAAAGTCCATCCAATTCTTTGTTTATGTTCTTTCAACACATTTAACAACATACCTTTTTGATCGCTTGTTAGAGAAAAAGAAATTATCGCATGATAAGTTTGTTTATCTCCAAGAAATGTATATTTAAATCCTTCAGGCAAAGTCTTCAATTCCAATTTGGGTGCTTCTTTATATTTCTCTTCTTCAAGTGTTCTTAGTTCCTCAAAATTTTATTTCATTCCATCGTCTTCCAATACCTGTGTTGAATCAAGTAAAGAAAAATCATTAGAAATATCTGAATCTAATTGCATACTTGATTTAAGAAAATTAACTACACAGATTTTCATAAGGCCTAATTCACTCTCCTGAATATGTTCTTCCAAAATTGGTTTAATTAGTTCCATGTTCTTATTTTCACAGACCTCATCGTTAGGTTATTTGCACATATTAAAAACATTAAACTCCAACGTCATATTACGAAAGGAAAAATTCATGATTCCATTCCTGCAACTAATTAAAGCATTAACGGTTGCTAAAAATGGACAACCAAGTATTACAGGAACTGACTTGTAACTGTTTTCTATAGGTTGTGTTCCTAAGATAATAAAATCCACATGATATATGAATTTTTTGACTTGTAATAATATATTTTCCACAATTCATTTCGGTACCTTAACTGATCTATCAGCAATTAAAAGAGTAGTTGAAGTTGGTTTTAACTCACCAATATTAAGTTATTGGTAAACAAAAAATGGAAGAAAGTTGACACTAGCTCCAAGATCAAGCAATGCATGTTAAATTTTGGGATTTCCTATAATACATGAAATATTTGAACAACCACGTTCTTTGTATTTCAATGCATTATCAGTTGAAAGAATGGAACTTACCTATTTACCTAGAAAAGCTTTCTTTCTTACCTGATGTTTTCTTTTAACGGTACACAAGTCTTTCAAAATTTTGTATAAGATGGTATATGTTTGATGGCATTTAACAATGGAATATTGACCTTCACCTCTTTGAATATTTCATATATATCTGAGGAATGGTTGAATTTCTTTGTTTTCAATGTTTGAGGAAATAAGGGTGTATTAGAAAAATCATTATCATCAACGATGGATAATAGTTCGTCAAACCATTCCTTACCCTCAAAAGTTGAATCTTTAAGACGTTCAAGAATAGGTCTGTGGATGACCTTACCACTGCGAAAAGTAATAACAGATTTGACTTGGTCTATGTGTTGACTACCAAATCTACTCTTGTGAGAGTTTTGATGACTCTTGGGATTTCGCTGTGGTTGTGCAGGAAACTTTGCTTTCTTATTAATGGTCAATGTAGATGTGATTTTGGAAAAAATATCTTTCAGATCAATCAATTTTTTTGCATATTTTGGTTATTGATGGCTTCTTGTTTCTCAATGAATGCATGCAAGGTATCCTCAAGGGTTTTCCTAGGTGATGGGACATATGGTGCATAATTTTGAGAATTTTTGAAAATTTTATAACGACACGAAATTACATAACTCAACTACAATAGTAACTTGGCAACTTAGATAATTTTTCTCCGAACCTTAATTCAACATATGTGGGGTATAAATAAAGTTGGATTAAGATTAACCCAAGTCTAGGCCTAACTAGAATTCCACATTTATAGCATAAGTCCCCAAAATTCTAGAGAAACCTAAGGATTTCAAGAATTTTCTTTATTAGTTTAAGTCATTTAAAAGAGAGGAAGAAATGAAGAAACTTCTCATTCTCCCCCCTCCCTCCTTGCCGTGAACTTCAAAAAGAAAAGAAGAAGAAGAATTTCATTTTTCCTAGTCATTTTCCAAGAATAACCTAGAGTAACCCTCCACCAATCAAACTTAGGAAGGAGAAAAAGAAGCTTGGAAATCCTATTGGTGAAGAAAAATTGAATTTAAAATAAGAAAGGCTTGACCCAAATCTTGAGATATTGTTGTTTTAATAGATTGATACTTGATGAGTGTTGCTAGCTTGAGTATGATGATGTATAGATGGTTATTGAGTCAAGAAATTTATGTTTTGTTAAACCCCTAATTATGAAATCCCTAGGAATTGAGCTAAAATGGGGGCTTGAGAAATTGATACTATGATGAGATTATATGGTATTTGGGGATTTAATTGATGATATTTTGGTGTGTTTGTTATGGTTATAGCTTGTGTGGTGTTGTGGAAGCCAAGTGTGAAGATGGAGTTAAATTTGGCTCCTGACAACAGCCTGGCGTCGCGATGCACACACCCAGTGTCACAATGTGTACTAGAGAACTTCCCTTGATGTGGCTCTTTATTGTGAGCGTCGCGATGCCGAAACACTAGCGTGAAAGCAGATGAGGCTTACTGCCTCGCTACTGTTTGGTGGAAGTCACAACGCTCAGCTCTTAGCGTTGCGACGTGTGAGAGAGTCACGACGCCAAACCTTTGCATCGTGATACAAAGAATAGAGGTTGCTCATTACGTCACCTGATTGGGTGAGCGTCGCGACGCCCATGACTAGTGTCGCGATGCATGACCAGATTTCCTGGATCAGTTTTCATCAATTCCAAATTTATCCTAAGATGTTATGGGGCACTCTAAGGGTATCGTATAAGGGTGTAAACTCACATTAAGTCGTGTCATAAGCATAAAACATCAACCATGTATTGCATATGGTTTTCTATTTATTACAAGAAAACCAACGATTTCTTTAGCCCTAAATCAACATCACGGCACTTGGAAATCACCTATGTCGTGTACCGCACCCGACTTACCGTAACACTGTGAGTGGAATATTTACTCAGAATTTTGTTATGATTTTTAAATGGATTTTCATTAAAGCTTATTGAACTTTGGTTTCATTTGTTTTGAGATAAGTTCTATACTGAGATGAGAGTTATGAACTAAACAGAAACATATTTAATACAGTTTGTTATCTAATATATGTTTTGAGTATGAAAATGATTTCTAGACATGGTTTTCATGATTTTCGGGAGGCATGGGGGAAAAACCCACCTCAGATGTAACTTTGTACTGTGATGAAATTGACGGATACATATATTGTGTGCACAAGTAGTTAAAGACTATGGATGGTTGATGTCTATAGGTCCCAGATTTTTGAGTTAGGAGGGTATCATAGATCCGCACCCCCGGCTCTAGATTTATGGCTTGGGGGACAGCGAGACGTAGTGCCCTAAAACAAACAGATTATTAGTAAGGAGGAAGCTCCCGAGCGCCATATTATCAGCAGATTCACAGATAGACATTTTAAAAAAAATGATTTATCACTACAGCTTTGAAAGGAAAACCCGATTTATATTTTATAAATTCAGATATTGATTCACTGTTTCTGAGCATCCATTAATACTTTTGAACCAAAAGTTTAATAGGAGATGCACTAGAAATCATAGTTGATGGAGTTCATACGAGATTAAAGACCTAAAGGGTTCAAGGAACTGAGATAAGGAGAAAATTTAAGTAACAGAGTATTCTTCGTAAGGGGAATAACAAATGGAGTATAATAGGACTATGCGAGAAAGTAGCCCTTAAGAAGTTTCTTAGTAAAAAGGTAATAAAGTAAATAGACAGAATATAATCAGGAGTATAGTCGAAAGAGATAATTCAGATAGTTCCTAGCATCATTACTTTAGTATGTGAGCCCAGTATCAGATATGTATAAGGAAATCTTAGGACTATAAAAGAGTAGTATATGCAACTACAGCAAGTGTAACTTGTGAGATCACCATAACCGAAAATGACTCTTGGACTAACCCCTTCCTCCCAAACCGCATTAGATAACACCAGTACTGATGGACCTCGATGATCCTCCCGAAGATATTTCCAGAAACGGAAGGATCCGTGATGGAAGAACACTGAGATACAGAATACAGAACCTTCAGATATAGTACAAGAGTAGAATATGAGAGGAAAATAGCTCTAAGTAAAGGATTTGGAAGAGAAACTACCTAGATGAAACGATGAAGGGAGAAAATAGTAGTTAAGCAATAACGGTATACAAAAAAACAGTGCTAGATATGACTAGGGACATGTAAAAAATGATATCCTTAAGATAAAGAGACAAAAACATAGACCACAAAAGTTTTAGGTATAGAACAGAGCAGCATAGTAAATTATAAAGGCATAGCAGGGAGCCTCTAGATACTAGTATAAGACCAAAGTTCTATTAAAGATATATTGGAGGAAGATAACAAGGACCAAGAAGTTGAGACTTAGGGTAAAAAGGGCTAAAAAGACTAAACTTACAAATATTATCGAGACCATGACAATACCTAACAGAATCAGATCGTGAGAATAACTAGGAATGAGACATCTTAGAGTACTATCAGGCAAAGAGATAGAATCAGAGAAAAATGACGGTTAACAAGAATTACACTAGCTACAAATTTGAAAAGTACGAAAAGCCAGTACATAGAAACGAATCGTCAACATCTATGTTAATCGTAAGGAATACAATTTAAAGACGAAGCATACATACACTTAAGCCTAATTTAGGTACTTTGTATCCTTAATATTAGAGACTTCAATAAACAGTAACAGTAAGTTAGAAATGTATTAGCAGTTTGACCAGGATCCAAGGAGCCTTAAGCCACGCAGATAAGCAGAGTTAAGAGAACTTGAAGGGCGTAGCCGATAAGCAATTGAAACTTAGCAAAGAGGAAATAGAGAATTGAGTAGATAATTCTATGCGAATTAATGTTAGGAGACTTTGGTATCATTGGAGAAGTGGGAGCACTAGTTGCGAAGAATTTAGTTGCATATTCAGTAAAGTCACATGACATCAATGCGATTTTGTTACGAATGTATCGAATTGGTATAAATATCCCATATAGACTAGATATTATTATTGAGGATCAAAGATTCAATTGGAATAATTGTGTGTACAATCATATTACAACAAGTGCATCAATTCGTTCAGGATCTTACAAGTTGATTAGACTTGGGTGGAAGCAATAATCAGGCGAGCGGAAATCTAGGAAGTCTTAAATAGTATTCAATCCTTAAAGAAAAGAAGGAAATAAAGTAAAATACAGTCATAGAGTATCAGATAGAAAGAAGTAATTCACGTGGGTACCAGTTCGAAGGAAACCTAAGTTCAGACTATAAGAGATTGATGTCTTCTAGCACATCTCTTGGATGTTGTAAAGTGAGAGATATATGAACTTATGTATAATAAGTTTCGTGAAGGATTTACACCTATATGTAGACAAGATATAGTACATGGCCCTTGCTTCCACACGAGAAATATAGGTTCCAAAGGGACTTTCAAAGGGTTAAGCTTGTAGTCATAAGAATCAAATAGAGAATACCAGGACAAGAGATACTCAGGAGTCGTAGTATTGAGTTCTTAAGCAGAATAGCAGAAAGCAAGTAAAGAAACATAAAAGTAGCAGAGATCGGATATCTTCAAACCAAGAAGGACTGAAGAAGTTCAACATTAGAGGGGATTCGAGGACGAATCTTATTTAGGGGGATAATTTATAATACCCAGGTAATCTTGACGACTATTACGATTGGGACACATGATATATGATATAAATAATCATGTTCGAACATGTACACACTCATGGAATGACTTTTTGGACATTCATAAAATTCATTACTGTTCCGATACGAAATTCATTCCAAGATTAAATCCAGACAACCCATGTTATTTTGGCCATAATGTTTTTGTACGATTTCCGATTTTTATGAACTTTATATCTCCGGAAATTTAAGACCAAGACCTACAATTTTCACGTTGGAAATTTTTCCAAATTCGAATAAAAAATAAGTCAAAATTTGATATTTCCGCTGCTCTTATAGTAATTCGAGTGAGATCTAAAATATGGTAAGGTGGCACAATCTTGGCCACTCTTTTCATCACAAAAAATCAGCCATTTTCTCTATAAATAGAGAACTATTCATCATCCCTCTCAAAAGCCAAAAATGTGATTGGCCTAGAAAATTATTCCCTAAATTTCTTCATCTCTCAATGCCATTCTTGAAGGTTGAGGTGATAATCTCAAGTTCACTCCTCAAGAGGGTAAGCTTCTAACTCTATTTTTTTCATTACTTTTCAGTTTGGGTAAAGGAACTAGAGCCCTAACTTCGCACCTTGTATGCCTTAGAGCTTGAAGTGGCTTAATTGACTTTGAAAGTGTTGTTAGCATGCATTATGGGGAGTTTCTTAATAGTAATAGCATAGAATGGAGTCTTTTGTGTATGAATGAGTTGGGGGAATTGTATATTGAGATTTGATAATATTTGAATAAATGATGTTAAGTTGGGTTGATGATATATAATGGTTTATGGCAATTTAAGTGGGAGTTTGGGTAGTAGTATTGGAATTGCTTAGGCTTTTTCATGGAAGAAGTGAACAATAGTCCTGCAAATGGGCGAGGGTCACGATGCCAATGGGCTTGTGTCGTGAGGCGTAACAAGGAAAGACTCATTGCCTCGGTTCTGGGTTTATAGGTATCGCGATGCAGAAGCAGGGGAAACTCACTGCCTCAGTTCTGATTTGAGGGAGTTCCGATGTGTAATCAGATATTCACTGCCTAGCTATTTGTCGAGCGTCGCGACGTCTAGAAGGTAGTACCGCAACTCGTGACCTATTTTCCAAAACATAGTTCTAGTCATTCCAGTTTCGTTTTAGGATGTTAGATGCCACCCAAAGGGTTCATATCAGCGTTTATATACGCATTATGTTATGTTACAAGCATAATTCACGACTTGAGTACTAATTAAGTTTAGTAATCATAGATCATCGCAGGAACCGTAATTCTTTCAACAAAGTGAAATAATGATAGTTGGACTCCAAATCAGTGAGTGAACCCTTCTACCAAACTGTGTTTACTTATATGCTTTTGAATCCAAAATTACTTTTGAGCAATTAGGGCATTAGCCAAGATTACTTTCAGTTGTATATTGAATGAGAAGGTTTTGAGAAATGATTTTCAAAGTTTGAGTTTTCTGATTTCTCAAGGCATGGGGAAAAAAACTCACCTCAATATGTAACTTGATAAAGATATGGAATTGAGGGATACCGATATCGTGTGCACACGCAGTTCAGGACTAGGGATGACTAATGTCCCTAGATCCCAGATTTTAAGCACTACATGCAACCCGCGCTGAAAGTGCACTAGGTGCGCAAGGGTCTGAAAATTTTGAAATTTATCCGGTTTTTATCCCGAGTGATTTTTCCGGATCCAGAATTATTTCTGGTTTTCCCTAAACACTTGAAAAATAAAATAAAATATTTTATTAATTTTAAAAATACACCCATGCTTGATATCCAAGGGTTAGACCCACTTCTACTGCGCGGGACACCGATCCGACCCTAGGGGTTCCATAACTGCCCCAACACTTAAAGCATGCTTTGTACATATGTCCGATAAGGAGCTAGACGAAGAAATTCGAAGGTGCATCTATGAGGAAGTGGGAGCCTATTGAAAAGATCATGACATAAGATGAAAAATCACAACATAGGGAAGTTAGCATTATTGATACCACCTATAAGCTTGACATCCTACAAGACCTCATGATGATCTATTATTCCAGTCAAGATCTCCAATGGATAAATATTTGAAGAATGTGGCATCGGCATTGAGTAAAGAAGAATTCTATTTGGCACCTTATTTTTGGAAAAGGCGCTTGAACAAATAATACATCTGGCATTATCCTATCTAGGACATTCAAAGCCACATTGAAGCCTCATTGGAGGAAGATATTCAGAGAATGTCTGGCTGAAGACGTTAAACTTAGCACTAGCGGGGAGGAAACCCACAAATTTAATTTTTTTTTCCTTTAATTTGGTTTTATTTTATTTTTTATGCTTTTTACGTGTGTAATAGTTTGCATGTTTATCAATGCAGGTACTAGCGCAACCCACACAGTGCGCGTAACCAAATTCTGACTAGTATGAGCCTGATCAACTCCATGAACAGTAGTGTTGTTCCTCATGCTTTGTTTCTTTACGCTTATCTTACATTGAGGACAATGCAAGTTTTAAGTTTGGGTGTGTGTGCATGTTAGTGTTAGTTCCTGCTATTCAATAAAAAAATCAAAAAAAACATAAAAAAAAACATTAAGTCATGTGGTATTGAAGCATAAGTCTAATTATGAGTGTGTTTACTTTAGGATGAAATCTTGGAAAACAATAAGTTCTCAATTTACTTTTAAATGATGCCCTGAGTAGTTGATCTAGGTTAGTCTCGTATGCACTTAAAAGTAGGTTTCTAGCAGTAAGGACCTAGGTAGTTAACAAAATGACTAGTTGAAGAAATTATTTGAAGATAAATGACCATTTGCTTAAAAATTTGTCTCTATTTGTAATTATTTATGATATATGTTATGGCTATAGCAGAAAAAAAAAAAAAAAGATCGTTTGAAAAAAGAATGAAAAAGAGTAGGAAAAAATCAATACTTTGAAAAAAGTGATAATCCACCTATAACTGATAAGCGTGAAGCTATCCATAGGCGAGTGTTTGGACTACTATGAGAATAAATGCTACCTTAAAGGGTAGACGAATCAAAAGATTAAAAAAAGTCTCATACCATATAGAGCTCAATGGGCAAATACATAATACTTTTGAGATATCTAAGTTGGTTTGACCTATCAGTTCTTAATTTTTAAGATGAAATCACAGAGTTGGCTTTCTTAGGATTCGAAATGTGACTGGACCTTTTCACACACACATTGCGAGTCTGGTTTAGATGATGTATTCAAGAACTTGAATTTGAGTTGTGTTGGATACTTTGAAGATTCTTTGATTTTATTGGTAGACATTATTTTAGGATGATACTACGTGTAACTACTAAGACTGTTTTATGTATTTTATTATTTTTGCATAAATGTATATGCATGTGAATGACGTTTGTGGGTGTCATCGCTGTAAACCATCACGAGACTATAACTCGTTCACTAGGGCCGCCTAAGGGTTTAAAGGCTTGTTACATATGTTTAATGCAATCTTGATCCCAATGAAAATGGCTTAGGTTAGTTTAGTTTTTAGTTTGTTTATTTTATCTTATTTTTATTTATTTTGCTCGAGGAATAGTAAAATGTTAAGTTTGGGGGTGTGATGAGCGGTTAAAATACATATTTTCCGTCATTTTATCTTAATATTTTATGGTTGATATCAAGCATTATGAGTGAATTGATTTTTTTCTGGATGTATTTTACAGGTCAAAATAATATCATGATTCAATGGATTCAACTAGGGATGAAAACGATGAGATACAGAGTAAATCCGAGTGTATTTCAGAGTCAAAATGCGCGTCCTTATTATAGTCACATGTCGAGACACGTGCAAGACAAAAAATCAAACATAATGTAATTTCAAATTTGTTTTTGAGACAAATTCACGCGGGCCAAGTTGAGGAAAAGAAGTTGCGACGGGTTTTGCATGTCGCGACACTGCCAATCCAACCCTAGTTCGCAATGTATCCAATTTTTAAGTAAGAAACACCCTCTGAATCTTCTATATAAGTATAAGTTAATCCCAAAACCTATTATCAAGTCTCATAACATATTTTGGAGCCTCCAGAGCATAGAAGCACACATAGACCTGTTGGTTTCTAAGGCATTCCCAAGATCATATTTAAGCATAAAATATGTGAATACATAAAGAAGTATGGCAGAATCATACTTACAATGAACGGCTTATGGATGCGTCAAATTTAAAAATTTATTCTCCAAGTTTCGGCCAAGCACCAAGTTGGGGAATGAGATCCAAGCTCCAAGCTTTGTCCTTTGATTCCAAGCTATTGGGATGGTTTCCCTATCACCTTGGAAGATTCCTTTGAGTGCTAGCTCTTGAAATTTTTGCCACAAAAATTTCTATCTTCTCCTTGCAACTCTCGGTATTGAGAGAAAATGAGAGTGAGAGTGTAATTTTGATGAAAACCGTGAGAGAGAGAGAGATTGAGTGAGTTGTGTTGACTTGGTTTTTGATTTCAAAAATCTAATAATCATATACCAAACATTTGGTATTAGTCAATCAAGCCATCATGTTTAGGAAATGTGTAAGGCAAGTCATCATCATTCTCACCAAAACCCATCACCAAAAGTAACTAATGTGACAAGTGATGTGACAAGTGATGTGACATGTGGGCCCCACTTGATTCAAAATTCGAGTGGGCCCACGACACATCCCGGGCTCGAGTTCGCTAATTCTGAATTAACGAGTTTTCCGTTGCGACATAATTAAATCAAATTTAATTAAATAATTATGCCTGGCAAAATTACTATTCACGTTGCTAGCGAATTAATTCTAAATTAATTCGTTTGCCTGAATTAAAATCCAATTTTAAATCCGCGTCGAAATCTAATTTCGTATAATATATCGAATATATTATTTTATCGATTAATTCCAAATTAATCATTCTCTCTCTCTTCAAATAGTATTTTATCCCAGATAAAATCTCTCTGCAATTAATCCTAGATTAATTATGCTCGAATCATACGTCATCGGTGAATCTTCGGGAAGCGACCAAAGAGATCCCAGGATATGTTGGCAGTAAATCCGGTCGTCGGACTATCCGAACACGTACGTACCTCGTACTACGTTTTTACCGATTTAAGAGACATGGTTGGCTTCTAGCAAAACACCGTGCCTACCCAATTCTCTAGAAATATTCTTAATGGAATATATAATCTATATCAGGCGTAGTATACGTAGTGTTGCGTATTGCGATCCAGTATCAGATGTCACATGCAAGGCCTGGGGCTGGAATAGTGTCTGCCCCGTACGAAGCATATATCAGATTACAAGCTACTAGTCTCTTTAATCGGATAATCATGACCTTGTCATATTATCCCGATGGTTGCAACCATTTAGAGTACCAGTTCTGTATCCCTGTGTGATCATCATCTCCATATGACTGAAGTGATACTTCCATCTTGACATCACAGCCAATACACTATGATTCTCAATAAACCCAGAAGAGGCGTACACAGAACCTTTTAAAGTCCTGGACAACCAAAACCAAAGCGTATTGATTGTCGCAAGTATTAGCGATGCAAGTCTCAGGTTAAGACCAAATACACCTACCCTGATCGGACTCCCATAGACACATAGTCATACTACCAATGGGATTCCGTGGGGTCTATCCAGAGCGAAGCTGTTTCCGTACCATCGGTAAACACAACCTTCTATCACACTTGCATAAGTATCCAATAATTAAATATATGAGAACTATGTCGTTACGCTTCCATAACATGTACAAGTGCAATACTAGTCTATTCCGCATTATCGATGTCCAGTCTCGATAATACTACGACTAGGGATATTTAATGATTAAACCGTTATTGATTGATATTGTCTCATATCTTATAATCCGGACTAATCATAAGGACTTTTATCATTTATTTATTTAAGTAATCAAATTACAAAATGATAAAATGCAATTTTCATTGCTACATAATTAATTTGTACAAAAACAACAATGTCTTTTACAAATAGTGACGCTATGGGTCATAATTGTCTAACAATCTCCCACTTGGCCTATAGCCAGTCACTCAAGCATCTAATACCTGAACTATGTAATGTCGCTCAAACTTTTGCTGAGGAATATCTTTCGTCAGCGGATCTGCAATGTTGTCCTCTGATGCGACCTTCTCGATCTTCACATCACCACGATGTATGATCTCACGAATCACATGGAAACGCCGAAGAACATGTTTGGATCGTTGATGAGACCGCGTTTCCTTAGCCTGTGCTATAGCCCCGTTATTGTCACAATACAATGGAACAGGCTCAGCTGCTAACGGAACTACTCCTAATCCAATTAGGAATTTACGGATCCAAACTGCCTCTTTTGCTGCTTCAGCTGCAGCAATGTACTCCGCTTCTGTTGTTGAATCGGCAACAGTCTCTTGCTTGGAAGATTTCCAGCTTACTGCTCCGTTATTCAAATAAAATATGTACCCGAATTATGACTTACAGTCGTCTTTATCGGTTTGGAAACTTACGTCGGTATACCTAGTTACCTCAAGTTCTCCATCTCCAAAGATTAAGAAAGCATCCTTAGTTCGTCTAAGATACTTTAGGATATTCTTAACCGCCATCCAGTGACTATCACCTGGATCAGCCTGATAGCGACTACACATGCTCAAAGCATATGAGACATCAGGTCGCGTACATATCATGGCATACATGATCGATCCGACTGCCGAGGCGAACAATATCCGACTCATGTTGTCTCTCTCATCTTGAGTTTTAGGACACATGTCCTTAGATAGAGTGACGCCATGTGACACTGGCAACAGTCCCCTCTTGGACTGATCCATGTTGAATCTCTTCAACACTTTGTCTATGTACGTGCTCTGGGAGAGTCCATGCAGCTTTCTAGATCTATCCCGGTAGATCTTTAATCCTAGAATAAAGGCTGTTTCTCTCAGATCCTTCATGGATAATTTTAATAAAGCCAAGCTTTCACCGATGTTAACATGGGAATTTCATTGCCAATAAGCAATACATCATCAACATAAAGGATAATGAATGTCAGTGCGCTCCCACTAACTTTCTTATATACACAAGGATCATCCTCGTTTTGAACGGAATCATATTCTTTTATGATCTCATCAAAACGTTGGTTCCAAGAACGTGATGCTTGCTTCAATCCATAAATGGATCGATTTAACTTACAAACCTTGTTTTCAAGTCTTGGTATGACAAAACCGTCAGGCTGTTGCATATAAACATCCTCCAAAAGGTTTCCGTTAAGGAAAGCGGTTTTGACGTCCATATGCCAAATCTCGTAATCGAAATATGCAGCAATATCAAGCATTATTGTAGGCACTGCATATTTGCATATAAGTCCATATGATGAGTCTCATTTGGAAACACTACCTTTTAAGTCGCGGGAAACGGACGTCGGAAGGGAAAAGTCAGAAATTGGGATTTTTTTTGGATTTAGTTCGCTTGTTTAGCTTCGGGTTCGCTTGTTGGACCTCCGTTTTAAAACACCTTTAGCCCAAAACCCCGCAAACAATTTAACCTTGGCCGAAAACCCCCGCAAACCATTTAAGCCAAGCCCACACGCCCAAGCACTTAAAACACATCCAAAAATACAAAATCACATATTTAACACATGGGAAATTAAAACAAATCAAATAAAATCTAAATAATTACATGCCTAATTAAAGTAAACTAAATATATGACCTTCCAAAACAAGCCAAATCTTGTCCCTAATTAAAAAGATGTTTTCCTTATGAAATACTAATTAAGATATCACCTTTATTAGCAAATCTTTTCCTATTCAAACAAGGTAAACCCCATCCATTTGCCTATAAAAAGAACCCTTCATCACACACCCAAAACGCTAGCTTATTCACGGAAAAACTACAAAAAAAATAAACCCTAAGACTCTCACGGCAGTAACCAAAAAACCACACTCACCTCTCACGTACCCCTCACAAACAAGCACTGACGCCACTGACCAAAACTGCCCATTTGCTCCACTCAGCCAATTCACTTCATCTGCCCATCACTCAACAACACGTCCTCAACCCCTCTTCAAAATCAACGCATCAACTGCCTTCACCATAACCCTTCACTCAGCCTGCGCGCCACAAGCCCCCTTGATCGCGTAACAACAACTCCACACTCCACTCAACGCCATCTGCCCCCTTCACCAATCATTCTTCACGTAAACACATCCCTGACCAGCAAAAAGACACACGTCCCTCACCAGTACCCTAACGACACCACTCACGCCTATAACAGCCCTTGCTTCACGCAAATGAGCCTTTTCCACAACAGCCCCTAAATCTACGCATAAGGTCTCCTCACAAACTGCCCAGTTCACACGCATATAGCCCCTCACAAATCCCTTCAAACTGCCATGAAAAATCCCCCTAAAAACTACGCAAAACAGTCCATAATTTGCCCCAAAACTGCAGCCCTATCACCCTCAAAAAACCGTAAAAACAATCCGTTAATACAGCAAAAATAGTGACTAAAACACAACAGCAAAACCGCAGCGAAACGGAGTGAAAACAGTAGCCCGAGCGGTGAAACAGAGAGGAAAGACGTGAACCAGTGAACCAGAGGAGTTGGGAGCATCAACCCTTCCGAAAACCGTGTACCGTACTTCCGAGAGATGATTTAAAAGGTTAGACCTGAGGGCACATTTCTTATTTATTTTCATTCATCTTTTAATTGTTTTATTTATTTTCTTCGCATGAGAGTAGCTTATGGATGCATGTTGTGGCCTTTGAAAGGATGGGAAAATGTGTCGTCTCTTGTGGTAAATAGGATGGAAACCCAGACGTAAATTCCGTAGCCGAATCCGATTGGACGGTAGTGCGGTCTGTACATGGGAAACAACTCCACGTACCATTTGAGCAAACGGCACATGTTTCACTTTGCTTTTGTATCTTGTTCGTTTATTATTCGCATTTTATTATTCCGCCATTTACTTTACGTACGTTGTGTGTTTATGTGTTGATGATATAGTGCGCATGGGCAAATCAAGTTGGATTATAGGTCCTCCATTTTGAGGGATAAAAAGCCTAAGGGCTACCTTTGCCACAACGTTTTGCCGCGCCGGAAGAAGTATGTTTGGTTGAATGTGAGATGTGTTTAACCGAGCATACGAAGTCCTATATTGTTGTCTTTTTTTTTTATGCATTGTGATGTAATGCGCATGGGCTTATTATGTTGGTCTAAAGGTTCTCCATTTGGAGAAAGAAAAGCCGAAAAGGCTACCTTTACCACGATACTTCGCCACGCCTTTTATTATTCCGCCACGTACGTTGTGTGTTTGTGTATTGATGATATAGTGCGCATGGGCAAATCAAGTTGGATTAAAGGTCCTCTATTTTGAGGGATAAAAAGCCTAAGGGCTACCTTTTCCACGACGTTTTGCCGCGCAAGACGAAATATGTTTGGTTGAATGTGAGATGTGTTTAACCGAGCATAGGAAGTCCTATTTTGTTGTCTTTATCTTATATTCATTGTAATGTAATGCGCATGGGCTTATTATGTTGGTCTAAAGGTTCTCTATTTGAGAGAAGAAAAGTCCAAAAGGCTACCTTTACTATAATACTTAGCCGCGCCTTTTATTATTCCGTTATTTGCTTTATGTATGTCATCTCCCTGCATAATCATGCATCATATTGCAATGCGCATGGGCAAATCAAGTTGGATCAAAGGTCCTCTATTTTGAGGGATAGAAAGCCGAGGGGCTACCTTTGCCACGATGTTTTGCCGCACCGGACAAAGTACGCTCGATTGAACGTGAGATACGTTTAATCGGACACTTGAAGTCCTATATAGATGTGGGCATACGTCGCATCTCATTTCTTTCATTCTCATTGTCTATCTTTTGCAACGCATCATTGCACGTTCATTTTAATGTTCAATTACCTCTTTAATTATCTCTTTACACCATGTGTTTAATCGCCTCTCTTTAATATGCATGCTTGTACAATCGTTTTCCATTTGTGTTTCCATGATCATCAATGTAATGCGTTTGTGAAATTATGTGTTTATCGTTATTTCAATATACCTTTATGCATGCAAGCTTAGGTATAGGTTATATGCAGATAGGTTATATGGAAACGTAGATACGAGCTTTGTTTCTATGCATGTGAACTTAGAAATAGAATACCCTTGGAAATATATGTTGCTAGATTCGATTAAATTATTGCACAAATCATATCATTACAAGTGGCATAAGTAAGGGACCATTCCGAACCCAACGGTTTGAGGTCTTCCCTTGCGAGGGGTGAGTGCGGCCTTAAATCATTTTCCCGGTTCACATCTGGTGGCGACTCCATGTTATTTCTCCGGTTTAGTGCCCCCGTGGACTACCTTGTACTCTCAACTAGGCCGCGAGCCTAGAACATCGTCGTCAATTTCTGTGTCTTACAGTCTGGCGACTCCACTAGGGATAGAGAATTGGCCTCGAAATAATTTCTTATAATGTTTGTGATTTGTGCTTTAATTAACTGTGTTTACCGTTGGTTGAAAGGGGTTTAATCAAAGGCACTTTTTAAGGCTAAGTAATGGTTTGGTGTCTTCCCTCATTCACTACCTTTCTATAAGGAAAAGCTGTGAAGGCACCTATGTAATCATGTACTCATAGCCTACTGTGATGGACTAATTTGGACGACTCGTTGTTTATTCCTGTCACCAAGCGATAAGAGCCTAAGAGGCTTGGGTTTTTAAGAGAGTTCGCTCCGCCCTCCCTCTGGGGAATCTACAACGGGAAATCCAGTTGTGGGCAATCTTTCGCCAGCGAGAGTCTTTGTCTACACTCCCGCAAACCCACACGTAGATCGGAGTTATATGAGCTATAGCAACTATTTCCTTGTGCTTGTGGACCATCCTCATTTGGATACAGTTGGACTTCTTGTCAGAAATGCGAACTTGTTGGGCCATTTAAACTGGGACGAGTTCGTATCCGATGACAATTGGGCCAAAAGCTTCTGAAATGTTGATGGGTCGCTCTGTAGAAATTATTGCTTTATGCTTCAATGCTTGTGGACCATCCTTATTTGGATGCAGTTGGACTTCTTGTCAGAAATGCGAACTTATTGGGCCATTTAAACTGGGACGAGTTCGTATCCTATGAAAATTGGGCCAAAAGCTTCTGAAATGTCGATGGGCCGCTCTGTAGAAATTATTGCTTTATGCTTGAATTATCTCTTTATGCTTGGGACCATCATCATTTGGATGCAGTTGGACTTCTTGTCAGAAATGCGAACTTGTTGGGCCATTTAAACAGGGACGAGTTCGTATCCTATGACAATTGGGCCAAAAGTTTCTAAAATGCTGATGGGCCATCCTGTGTTTGGGCCCCTTATCATTTGAAGTTGTTTAGTCATGTTCTCGCAAATGTGTAAACCTGTTGGGCCTTTTCAACTGGGACAAGTTTGCACCACGCAACAGTGTGATTGAATGCTTTAAAATGGTAATGGGTCGATTTATATGATCCATACATCGCACGTATCTCATGCATCTCATGCATACACACATCATGTTAACTCTCTTGTGTCTTAAAAAAGCCATCATAGATATCTGTTGGGTTAGGGAAAAAGGAAGACTTGTTAAAAGGCCAATAGCAAACATGAGCAAATCAGAGAATGAAACATCCTGTATGGATCAGTTGGAGACCAATCTCACCAAGGTTACTGAACAGTTGCAAGCCTTAACTGCTGCTATGGCTAATATGGCTGTGCCCTGTACTGGGGGAAACTATGAGAATGAGAGGTGTGAAGACTCTCCGACTAGATTGAATGATGATATCCCGGGTTTTGATGATGATATGGCCGAATATGCCGCGGGAAGAATAGCCGGGTCACAGGCCGAATTACAGAAGCTCCGAGATCAGATAGAATCATTACCCGCAAAATGAGGGGTAAACATGAATATTTGCTAGATTATGAGGCAATGACCTTTGAAGAACAGCTGCCGGCTCAGTTCAAGATGCCTGATATGGCTAAGTTCAACGGGAATGGGGATCCGAGGGTCCATCTCCGACAGTATATTTCAATTATGAGTTCAGTGGGCCTGTCACAGCGCCAAGTTCAGAAGATGTTCAGGATGTCGCTTGAGGGGGCACCCGTAGTGTGGTACCATAGCCTTGAGAGAAAGGTTAAGGAAGATTGGAGGGAACTGGTAGAAGCTTTTCTGAAACAGTATGTTACAGATCTAGAGATCGATTTGTCACTCAGGGACTTAGAAAACACCAAGCAGAAGCCGGAAGAAAGCTTCAAAGAGTATGTAGACCGCTGGAGAAGCCAGCTTCTAAAGATGCAGACTCGGCCCTCGGAGAAGGACCAGATTAAGATTATTATCAAGGGTACTAAGCCCTCAATCTATGGCAAATTGAGGAGGATGACCTCCATGATTGCTGATTTTCGACAGTTAAGGGAAAATGTCATGGACATTGAAGAGGAAAAAACTGAGAACAGAAAGTTTTATGGCCAGAATAGAAGGACTTTTGGGGGGCCTTCTGAGACCAAGCCCGCTACTGCTGAGGTCGCTACCGTCAGAAACAGGCGGTTCTCCGATCTTTGTAGACCTTTGTCAAAGGTGTTTGAAAAGCTGAAGATGCAAAAACTTCTAAAACCTTTGGAACCTAGGCCATTTCCGAACCCTGTGCCACCGTACCTCAACCTAAACCTGTAATGTTACTTCCACCAAGAAAAAGGCCATGACACCGACAACTGCACCCGCCTTAGGCATGAGATCCAAAACCTTATTGACTCTCATAAAATACCCGATCCGGAAAAAGAACAACCCAACACACACAGGAACCCTCTACCCAATTACCACTTCATTCCACCACCCACCTACATGATCAACTCCGACTTGCCCGAAAGCTTTATCCTCCAAACTCTCAACCACCCAGTTTCTTTCATGGGGATAGGGAACGACAGCAGTAGAGAACCATAGGCCGATGAAGAAGGCAATGCTGCGAATGATGAAGCTATTCCTCCTAGTTTATTTGATCTTACATTTTTAATAAAGACATTGATTTTTGTTCGAACCTTTTCTTGATGAAAATAAAGACGTTCATTTCATTTACCATGTCAGTCTTCCTCTTGAAGACCCATTTGCAACAAATAGGCTTTACGCCTTCTGGTGCATCAACCAGTGTCCAAACTTGGTTGGTGTACATGGAATCCATTTCGGAATTCATGGCATCTTGCCATAAACCGGAGTCGATACCTTGTATCGCTTCCTCATAGGTAGTTGGCTCGTCTTCCTCAATAAGATTAATATCCACATGAGGTGAGATCGGAAATCCATACCTCTCAGGTTGTTTTCTGACTCTCTCCGACCTATGCGGTCCTTGTGTTTTCGAAGATTGTGGTACAGTCTCATCCCTGATGGACTATTCATGTTCCGTTAAGGATTCTGTGACAGGAACCGTATCACTTCGATTTTCATCGAGTTCTACTTTCCTCCCACTTATTACTGTATTTAGGAATTCCTTCTCAAGGAAAACCGCATGTAGAGCAACAAATATTTTGTTCTTTTGTGGGTGATAGAAGTAATATCCTTTGGTTTCCCTATGATATCCTACGAATAGGCATTTATCCGATTTGGGTTCAAGTTTGGTACCTTCCAAACATTTGACGTATGCCCAGCAACCCCAAATCTTCAGGAAAATGGGAAACCCGGTTTCTTTCCTGTCAATATTTCATATGGAGTCTGTTGAACAAACTTTGACAGAACCTTATTCAAAATAAGTATTGCACTGTTCAATGCATATCCCCATAAGGAAATAGGTAGCTCTGTGAGACTCATCATAGACCTTACCATGTCTAACAAAGTTCGGTTTCTCCTTTCGGACACACCGTTTAATTATGGTGTTCCGGGAGGAGTCCACTGTGAAAGAATACCATATTCTTTCAAGTAATCAAGAAACTCATTGGTCAAGTATTCGCCACCACGGTCCGACCGTAATGTCTTAATACTTTTGCCGGTCTGTTTTTCTACTTCGTGTCGAAACTCTTTGAATTTCTCAAAAGTTTCCGACTTGTGTCTCATAAGATACACATAACCATAACGAGATGCATCATCCGTAAAGGTTACGAAGTATTCATATCCACCTCTAGCCTGGCTAGACATGGGCCCACAAACGTCACTATGAACAAGGGCTAACAGTTCGGTGGCACGTGCACCTTTACCGTTAAAAGGTGATTTAGGCATCTTGCCTAATAAACAAGATTCGCAGACGTCATATGAATTTGGATCAAATCCGTCCAAGTACCCATTCTTCAAAAGTGTGGATATACGTGTCTTGTTTATGTGTCCCAGACGACAATGTCACATGTAAGTTTCATCTTTGTTACGTACTTTAAGCCTTTTGTTTGTTACATTATATGTTTGAGATTGATTCATATTCAAAATATATAGACCATTATTTACATCAGCAGTGCAAATTTCCATATCATTTTTATACATAAAACACCCAGTGTTTCTAAATACAAAAGTATACCAAGATTGGGCTAACATAGATACAGAAATAATATTCCTAGTCAAACTAGGTACATAATAACAGTCTGTAAGTTTAAGTACATGCCCCGAGGGCAGTTCCAAAACAAAAGTGCCAGTGGCCAAAATGGCGACCTGTGTCCCATTTCCAACGCAGAGGTCAATCTCTTCTGAGGCCAGTCTCCTGCTAATTTGCAGATCCTGCACATCAGTACATATATGAGTTCCACAACCAGAATCAAAAATCCAATTTTTAAAACTAGTAGTAGACATGTTTATTTCTATAACAAACATACCTGAAGCCGGTGCCTTGCCCGCTTTGATTTCCTTCATGTGTGCCTTGTACTCGCGGCAGTCATGCTTCCAGTGACCCCGCTTGCCGCACTGGAGACATACATCTTGGGATTTGTCCTTAGGTTTCCCAAAACCCTTTGACGATTTGGCCTTGCCCTTCTTATTAACACCTCCACTCGGCTTGGGCCAAGCCCTCGGAGTCTGAGATGTTGAAGCATAGTGTGCCTCGCGCTTCTTGCCCTTAAGGAGCTCCTTTTCTGCCTCACGTTGAGTGGACATCAACTCTCCAAGAGTTTGGTCTTGGTTCAACATGTTATAGTTCATGATGAACCTACTCCAAGTGTTGGGGAGAGACTGTAGGATCAAATCTACTGAAGTCTCAGCCTCGAAAACTATGCCCATCTGTCTGAGTTGCTCAATGTCAGCAATCATCTGTGACACATGGTGCTCAACTGACGTACCCTCCGACATTCGAGCACGGAAGAGTTTCTTCTGCAACTCATATCTTTGCGATCTAAGGTTAGATCGGTCAAGATCATGCAACTTCGCCATCATCTCATAGGGATCCAACCCCTTGTTTTGACGACGGAATTGAGGAGTCATAGCGGCAAGCATTACCGATTGAGCATTCACATTGTCATCGCTATGAGTCTTCCAAAGCTCTAGCTCAAGCAACTGATCAGATCGGGGCTTAGGCCCAAGAGGTCGCTCTATAGTGTAGAGTAACTTCTCGGATCCCAGAATAATTCTGAGATTCATATCCCAGTCCTGAAAGTTTGTGCCATTAAAGACGTTGTCGCCAATGACAATATCCATAATGCTAACTTCCCTATCATTTTAACCGCAATAGTCCAACTATTCGATTAACGATGTATGGGTACAGTCTAATTGTTACAAGAAAAATAATAATATATTAGTCCAACTAATAAAATAATTGAAGAAATAATTTTGAAAGCGCGTAATGCTAAGTATTTGAACGAAATTGCAAATTCAATACTAGCCTCCCACTATTTTTCGGCGAGCCTCTAACCCTTTGTTGAGTACTCGGGAAACCTAGTTTCCTAGTGGGCTAGGATCCCGTGAAATAACACACAACCTTGACTTTGGCCAACAAGCTGAATGATATTTAACTAGGTAGATCTCTAAGATCAATTGGATCTCATCCAATTCCTAGATCCGGTAGATGGACCTCCAAGTCCGAAACATATATACAATATATACGCGTTCGTATGGCGTTTGATAACGCGTTCGAACGGAAATGAAACAGAATGCTCGCGTTCGTATGGCGTTTGATAACGCGTTCGAACGGAAATAAAACAGAATGCTCGCGTTCGTATGGCGTTTGATAACGCGTTCGAACGGGAACAGACCTGATGCATGAAATGAGACGCAATACATAAACAACAAAATAAAGGGGCGCGGCGAAGTACTGCCGTAAAGGTGGCCTTTTGGGGGGCTCTTGATCTCTCAAAGAGAGGACCTT
This sequence comes from Zanthoxylum bungeanum, assembly GCA_019454045.1. Classification (NCBI taxonomy): domain Eukaryota; kingdom Viridiplantae; phylum Streptophyta; class Magnoliopsida; order Sapindales; family Rutaceae; genus Zanthoxylum; species Zanthoxylum bungeanum. The sequence continues at coordinate 329,562 of SKCR01038415.1, read as the reverse complement.
TAGACCATCATACTAAGCCCATGCGCGTCACATCACATCATGCATATAAACATAAAGACAATCATATTATTCTAAGTATGTCCGATTGAACGTATCTTGTATCCAACCGGGCACACATCAACCGGCGCGGCAAAGTAGTGTCACAAAGGTGGCCTTTTCGGCTCTTGGTCTCCCAAATGGAGGACCTTTGGACTAACTCACTAAGCCCATGCGCTCGATTGAATCATACATAAATAAGCAACATGTTGAATTCAAATAAAGAAAACTAAATAAACAAAAAGCAACACAACGAGAGAGAGATGGTGCCGTTTACTCAAGCGGTACGTGGAGTTGTGGCCCGAGTACAGATCATATTACCGTCCATTCGGAATCGGCTATGAAATTTATGTCCGGGTTTCCATCCGATATACCGCGAGAGTTGACACATCTCTCATTCATCCAATACCCACAACATGCATCCATAAACGACTCTCATGCGAATAGAATTCAATAATAATAATAAAAAGAACGAATATAAGCTAATGAAAATGTACCCTCAGGTCTAACCTTTTAAATCACCTCTCGGATGTACGGTGCACGATCGTCGGAAGGGTGGATGCTCCGCAACTCTCCCGGTTCACTAGTTCACTGTTCTCGTTCGTTGTCTTTACTGTTTTGAGTCCGTTTTGCTACTGTTTCCTTGTGGTTTCGCTGCCGTTTCCTCTTTATCTTTTGCTTACTCTTTTTAGGTGTCTTCTTCCTGTAATTTTTATGTGTGTTGTGTGTGAGTTAGGGACTAGCTAGTAGCTCTAGCCTGAGAAGGTTGGTGAAGGGTTCTTTTTATAGGCAAAGGGTTGGGCTTGACAAGGAAATGGATTTGGCTAATTAAAGAGGGATTTGATTTGGTTTGGTTAAGGGAAGTCAAAGATTGAGGGGGGACAAATCTTGGCTAGATAGGGAAGGTTGAATATTTGATTGGCTTGGATTAGGAATACAATATTTTAAGTTTGGGAATAATCTTATTAGATTGGGAATATAATTGGTTGATTGATTTTAATTAGGTATGATTATATTTTGATTTAGTGTGTGATTTGTTTAATTTAGGCATGATTTTAGTTTAAGTTGGTAATTGTTTATTTTATGTTTGGTATATGTTTTATTTAATTATTTAATTAATTTAGTTATTATATTATTTAGTTAATGTTTTAATTAATATTTATTTATTTAAATTGGGATGTGTTTTATGGGCTTTGGGGGGCTAATTGGGCTGGATGTGAGGCTAGCAGCAAAACCAGAATTACCGACACCGTTCGAACGCTTCCTCGAACGCGGCACGAACGCCCGCAATCCGTTTGACGTTCGAACGTAAACACGAACGTAGCACGAACGAAAACAGTGAACCTTGTTTATTCTGAATTTCCCCTTCCGATGTCCGTTTCCCGTGACCTCCGTGACTTAAAAGGTAGTGTCTCCAAAATGAGACTCATCATAGGGACTCATGTGTAAAAATGCAGTGCCTACAGTCGCCCCCACTTTGATGGGACTTGTGTAATGTGCAACAGTGACAATCCTATCAGAGTTATGCAATGCATTTCTACTTACCTGGCTCGCCAGCTGCCACTTGACTTACCATGTGTTGAGTTGCTTTGATTTGGTGGTGAGGTGCTGCGACCCTTGGTTCATTCCCGAACCGTGCTTCCATTCTTGGAGTGCCATTCTCGGCCTGTTCCTTCCTGAACTGTATTGAGATGAGGCTTTATTCCTCCCGAGCTTTATTCCCGAACTGTTAAGATGAGGCTTATTCCTCCGAGCTTTATTCCCGAACTGCTGACTGTGTAGAGATAGGGCTTTATTCCATGATTGTTTGGACTGTGGGCTTTATTCCCGAACTGTATTGAGATGAGGCTATATTCCCCTGTATTTTGTTCCCGAACTGTTGCGATGAGGCTTTATTCCTCCCGAGCTTTATTCTCGAACTGTTGAGATGAGGCTTTATTCCTCCCGAGCTTTATTCCCGAACTGTTGAGATGAGGCTTTATTCCTCACGAGCTTTATTCCCGAACTGTTGAGATGAGGCTTTATTCCTCCGAGCTTTGTTCTCGAACTGTGTTGAGATGAGGCTTTATTCCTCCCGAGCTTTATTCCCGAACTGTTGAGATGAGGCTTTATTCCTCCCGAGCTTTATTCCCGAACTGTTGAGATGAGGCTTTATTCCTCCCGAGCTTTATTCCCGAACTGTACTGACATGAGGCTTTATTCCCCTTGAGCTTTGTTCTCAAACTTATACTGATATGAGGCTTTCTTCCCCTGGGCTTTGTTCCCTGACTGTGTTAACTGTGGGCTTTGTCCCCGAACTGTATTGAATGTGGGCTTTATTCCCGAGTTTGTAGGCTTACTTCCTGAACTGTACTGAATGTGGGCTTTATTCCCGTACTGAGCTGAATGCAGGCTTTCTTCCTGAACCGAACTAGATGCAGGCTTTATTCCTGAACTGTTACTGTAAGGTGGTCCATTCCCGGACCGTTACTGTAAGGTGGTTCATTCCCGAACCCTTACTGTGAGGTGGTTCATTCCTAAACCGTGCTTCCATTCTTGGAGTGCCATTCCCGGCTTGTTCATTCTTGAACTGTCCATTCCCGGACCATATCTCCATTCTCGGAGTGTCATTTCCGACTTGTTCATTCTTGAACTCTGCTCCATTCTTGGATTGTCATTCTCGGCTTGTTCATTCTTGAACTGTCCATTCCCGGACCATATCTCCATTCTCGGAGTGTCATTTCCGACTTGTTCATTCTTGAACTCTGCTTCATTCTTGGATTGCCATTCTCGGCTTGTTCATTCTCGAGCTGTCCATTCCCGGACTATATCTCCATTCTCGGAGTGCCATTCTCGACAGAACTGATCTGATGTAATGTGGGCCTCGCCCCCAGAATGCCATACCCGGCAAGACTGATACTGATGTAATGTGGGCCTCGACCCTGGGACTCATTCCCAAACTGTGTTTGATGTGGGCCTCGACCCTGGGACTCATCCCCAAAACTGATGTTGAAGTGGGCCTCGGCCCCAACTGCTACTGTCATGGGCCTCGCCCCCAGATTGATGCTGATGTGGGCCTCGACCCTTGGGACTCATCCCCAAAACTGATTGCTGAAGTGGGCCTCGGCCCCAACTGCTACTGTCATGGGCCTCGCCACCAGATTGATGTTGATGTGGGCCTCGACCCTTGGGACTCATCCCCAAAACTGATTGCTGAAGTGGGCCTCGGCCCCAACTGCTACTGTCATGGGCCTCGCCCCCAGATTGATGCTGATGTGGGCCTCGACCCTTGGGACTCATCCCCAAAACTGATTGCTGAAGTGGGCCTCGGCCCCAACTGCTACTGTCATGGGCCTCGCCCCCAGATTGATGCTGATGTGGGCCTCGACCCTCGGATTCATTCAAAATTTTGCTGATGCGGGCCTCGGCCCTGGGATTCATTCCCTGGATCCATTCCAAAATTCTGCTGATGTGGGCCTCGACCCTGGGATTCATTCCCTGGATTCATTCCAAAATTCTGCTGATGTGGGCCTCGGCCCTAGGATTCATTCCCTGGATCCATTCCAAAATTCTGCTGAGGTGGGCCTCGACCCTGGGATTCATTCCAAAATTCTGCTGATATGGACCTCGGCCCTGGGATTCATTCCCTGGATTCATTCCAAAATTCTGCTGATATGGGCCTCGGCCCTAAACTGATATTGATATGGGCCTCGCCCCCAGACTGATACAGATACGGGCCTCGCCCCTGTGACTCATTTCTGAAATTGCTGACATGGGCCTCAACCCCGGGATTCATTCCAACACTCTGACGATGTGGGCCTCGACCCTGGGACTCATCCCCAAAACTACTACTCATATGTTACTGATTCTGGTTGTCTTGTCTTTGCCGCTTTCTCTTTTTCTCTTCTGAAACCTGTTATTACAAAACAACAAACACAAAAGGGATGCAAAATGTGTTACGTGTATGCATGCATGCATGATCGGGTTTCCTATCCCATTGAGCTAGGTCTTCTGCCAGTATTCTTGGTGGCTGCTTGGTCTTTTGACAAGTCTGTCATCTTCCCTAACCAACATGCATCTATGATGGCTTTTAAATCAAAAGGGAGTTAACATGGTGCATGTATGCATGAGGTGCATGTGATACATGTGATGCATGTGATACAAGAAATATATCAACTCTTTAAAATTTGCACACAAATCGGCCCATCATCATTTTAGAAGTTTTTGGGCTAACTGCCATAGGAGTGGACTCGTCCCAGTTTAAATGGCCCAACGAGTTCACATCTCATGACAATGAGTCCAACTAAATCCAAATGGTAATGTTCCGAACACAAACACAAGGTGGCTCATCAACACTTAGAAGCCTTCGGCCCAATCGTCATAAAATACGTTCTTGTCCCAGTTTAAATGGCCCAACAAGCCCATATCTTATGACAAATAGTCCAAATGAATCCAAACGATGATGTTCCCAAACACAAGCATAGAAGAGAGATAATGCAAACATGACATAATAATTTTTACAAAGTGGCCCATCAACATTTTAGAAGCTTTGGGCCTAATAGTCATAAGGTACGAACTTGCCCCAGTTTAAATGGCCCAGCAAGCCCGCATTTCTGACAATAGTCCAACTGCATCCAAATGAGGATGGTCCCCAAGCACATATTCAAAGAAATAATTGTTACTTTAGCCAACCCGGTCTATGGGTGGGTTAGTAAGAGTATAGACAAAGGCTCTCACCGGCGAAGGATGGCCCACAACTAGGTCTCCCCACTCAAGGGTTCGAGCAACCAAGTGAGCGCACCCCTTTTTATACACTAAGGTACGTGCCAATGAGCTATGGTGTGTGACAGACTGTCAAATGGATTTCCCGTTGTATATCCCCCAGAGGGAAGGTGGAGCGAGGCTCACTTAAATACCCAAGCCTCTTAGGCTCTTATCGCTTGTTGTCAGGAATAAACAACGAGTCATCCAAATTAGTCTATCACAATAGGCTACGAGTAGATGGCTATCTAGGTGCCTTCACAGCTTTTCCTTCTAGAAAGGTAGTGAATGAAGGAGGACACCAAACCATTACCTAGCCTAAAAATGCCTTTGATTAAACCCTCACTTTATCCACTATAGACACGGTCAATTAAAACATAAATCCAAACATCACAAGTCAATATTTCGGGGCCAATTCTCTATCCCCAGTGGAGTCGCCAGACTGTGGGACACAGGACCTGGGCGACGCCGTTCCTAGGCTCGCGGCCTAGTTTGGGAAGTGCTGAATAACATGGAGTCGCCACCCGGTGTGAACCGGGACAAAGATTTAAGGCCGCACTCACCCCTCGCAAGGGAAGACCTCAAACCGTTGGGTTCGGAATGGTCCCTTACTTATGTCACTTGTAATAAAAGGATTTATGTGATAATTTAACTAGGCTTAAATAACATTTATTTCCAAAGATATCATGCTTCTAAATTCATATGCATACATCAACAAGTTCATCACAACATGCAACATCACATGGCAATCTCATGAACATATTTCAATCCTATGATATGGAAAACTAAGAACAACATAATCATGCTTGAGTACTATCTCATGAACCTATTAACCAAATAACATGCTAACAGCCTAATCATGCTTGAATACAAATAATACAGTTGGCTACATAACACAAGAAAGATCAACCAAGAGGCAATTATGCATGAATATGATAAGACAAACTCAGTTCAGTGTGTGCGCGTTCGTGTAGCGTTCGTAAACGCGTTCGAACGGTAAACAGAAAGTTCGCGTTCGTATGGCGTTTGATAACGCGTTCGAACGGAAATGAAACAGAATGCTCGCGTTCGTATGGCGTTTGATAACGCGTTCGAACGGAAATAAAACAGAATGCTCGCGTTCGTATGGCGTTTGATAACGCGTTCGAACGGGAACAGACCTGATGCATGAAATGAGACGCAATACATAAACAACAAAATAAAGGGGCGCGGCGAAGTACTGCCGTAAAGGTGGCCTTTTGGGGGGCTCTTGATCTCTCAAAGAGAGGACCTTTAGACCATCATACTAAGCCCATGCGCGTCACATCACATCATGCATATAAACATAAAGACAATCATATTATTCTAAGTATGTCCGATTGAACGTATCTTGTATCCAACCGGGCACACATCAACCGGCGCGGCAAAGTAGTGTCACAAAGGTGGCCTTTTCGGCTCTTGGTCTCCCAAATGGAGGACCTTTGGACTAACTCACTAAGCCCATGCGCTCGATTGAATCATACATAAATAAGCAACATGTTGAATTCAAATAAAGAAAACTAAATAAACAAAAAGCAACACAACGAGAGAGAGATGGTGCCGTTTACTCAAGCGGTACGTGGAGTTGTGGCCCGAGTACAGATCATATTACCGTCCATTCGGAATCGGCTATGAAATTTATGTCCGGGTTTCCATCCGATATACCGCGAGAGTTGACACATCTCTCATTCATCCAATACCCACAACATGCATCCATAAACGACTCTCATGCGAATAGAATTCAATAATAATAATAAAAAGAACGAATATAAGCTAATGAAAATGTACCCTCAGGTCTAACCTTTTAAATCACCTCTCGGATGTACGGTGCACGATCGTCGGAAGGGTGGATGCTCCGCAACTCTCCCGGTTCACTAGTTCACTGTTCTCGTTCGTTGTCTTTACTGTTTTGAGTCCGTTTTGCTACTGTTTCCTTGTGGTTTCGCTGCCGTTTCCTCTTTATCTTTTGCTTACTCTTTTTAGGTGTCTTCTTCCTGTAATTTTTATGTGTGTTGTGTGTGAGTTAGGGACTAGCTAGTAGCTCTAGCCTGAGAAGGTTGGTGAAGGGTTCTTTTTATAGGCAAAGGGTTGGGCTTGACAAGGAAATGGATTTGGCTAATTAAAGAGGGATTTGATTTGGTTTGGTTAAGGGAAGTCAAAGATTGAGGGGGGACAAATCTTGGCTAGATAGGGAAGGTTGAATATTTGATTGGCTTGGATTAGGAATACAATATTTTAAGTTTGGGAATAATCTTATTAGATTGGGAATATAATTGGTTGATTGATTTTAATTAGGTATGATTATATTTTGATTTAGTGTGTGATTTGTTTAATTTAGGCATGATTTTAGTTTAAGTTGGTAATTGTTTATTTTATGTTTGGTATATGTTTTATTTAATTATTTAATTATTTAGTTATTATATTATTTAGTTAATGTTTTAATTAATATTTATTTATTTAAATTGGGATGTGTTTTATGGGCTTTGGGGGGCTAATTGGGCTGGATGTGAGGCTAGCAGCAAAACCAGAATTACCGACACCGTTCGAACGCTTCCTCGAACGCGGCACGAACGCCCGCAATCCGTTTGACGTTCGAACGTAAACACGAACGTAGCACGAACGAAAACAGTGAACCTTGTTTATTCTGAATTTCCCCTTCCGATGTCCGTTTCCCGTGACCTCCGTGACTTAAAAGGTAGTGTCTCCAAAATGAGACTCATCATAGGGACTCATGTGTAAAAATGCAGTGCCTACAGTTACAATACATAGTTAAAGCTGATAAAAACTTAAAAGACATAAAATTAAATTGCTGAAAAGTAATTGTAGAATAATGAATTGCAATAAAAAAAATGAAATGCTAAGATAAAAGGAAATAACTTCTACTATATACTATTTAGATATCTCCCATAAAATAATAATATATATATACTTGTGATATTTTAAACCAACCGTCCGGAATGGCGGTATCCTGATTAAGTCAAATTCAAATATACCAGCCATAAGGCGGAACAGAAATATAAATTTAAACCAACCGACCTAGAATGGCGGTATCCTCATTAAGTCAGGTTTAACCAGTTTAAATTGAATAACCAACCGACCTAGAATGGCGGTATCTTTTTATTAATTCAGATTTTAAATAGTTTATATATTATATTTTAAGGGAGATTAATCTAAATAGTAAAAGTAAAAGAATTACCTTATTACCTCAGCATAGAGACGTTACCCCCTCATGGATGGATAGAATTACTACTACAAAGCGTAAATAAAACTGAATAAAAGAAGAAAATATGAAGAACTCTCAATTTATTTATAAGGATTTCAGAGGAAGAGGTACATTTGAAACTAAAAATTCGAAATCTATTTATAGGCAAAAAAATCTAATTTTTTATTATTATTTTTCTGATTTTTATTATTTTATTATTTTTCTGATTTTTATTTTTTTTATTATTTTTTTTTGGATCGCTGAATTTTCGACACGTGGCATGGTGTGCTAAAAATGACGGCTCGTTGAATCTTTGACATGTGGCATGGTGGTGCAATTACCAAAATACCCTCGGTGTCGGGACGCCCAAAATTACCAAAATACCCTTTTTGCCAAATTTCACAATTTTGCTCCAAATCACCTCCAGAATATCTTGAAACTTTATTTTGGTGTCGGAATGCCCAAAATTACCAAAATACCGTGTCGGGATGCCCAAAATTACCAAAATACCCTTTTTGCCAATTTTCACCAAATTTCACAGTTTTGCTCCAAATCACCTCCAAAATGTCCTGAATCTTTATTTAGCTGCAAAATAACACAAAACACATCAAAATATTCACAAAACTCAAGAAACTATACAAAATATCAAGTTAAATGAGTGGGAAATAGTGATACATTTATCACTCATCACACCCCCAAACCTAACATTTTGCTAGTCCTCGAGCAAAATAAAATAACATAATAAAATTTTAACTAAGCCACTTTCGTAGGGATCACGATTGCATTTAGCATATGCAACAAGCCTTTAAACCCCTAGGTGTCCCTAGTGGACGAGTTGTAGTCTCGTGAAGGTTTACAGCAATGATACCCACAAACATTTTATAAAAGTAAAAAGGTAGTGAAACTAATGCACACAAAAGCAAAAAGACAAGCGGAAAGAGAATAAAGATGTTAGTGACTAATCAGGTGAAATTTCTAATCCAAGTTACTAGATGTTTTGTTTCATTCTAAATTACTGAATAAGTAAATTCTCCGATTATTTTTACCATTCTTCATATATACAGCCAACAAAATATTAAACAACTCATTTTTGCCCACAACGGTCATAAGTGCAGTTGATAAGAGAGTAATATTTTTGTTCTAAAGTTTTATCAGAATTCACATCTTTTTATAGTAATGGAATAAATTTTCTAATTTTTCTGATTTTTTTTTCTTTGATTTTTTCTCTATTTTTTATTTATATACAATATCTTCCATCTATGTAGCGAGCTTTAGGTCGGTGACTCCCAAACCAGTTGGTTTTAGGGCATCAGGTGTTAAGACACCTCTAAGGACTTAATTACTCAAACTTCAGATATATATACATATATATAAATTTTTCATCATTTTTATCCATGTAACGAGCTTTGGGCCAATGACTCCCAAACCAGTTGGTTTTAGGGCACTAAGTATTAAAATACCCTTACAGACTTAATAACTCGGATCTCAGATGTTTTTTTTTTTTTTTTTTTTTTTTTTTTTTTTATTCCATCACTATTTTTTTAGATGTTTCCTCCAAATGAACTAGAGTACTGGATATTACAAACTTTTCAATTTTAGCTCATGTCTGTATGTTACCATGTATTGATAATATCTGCTAACTAAGTATATGAAGATTCATTTTAGTCAGTTTAATGGAGAATTTACAGATTAAATAATTCAAAAGTGAATAAACAAAAATTAACTTGTTTTGAATTAGGTTTGAAATACGTCTCAGGAGTGGAAATTCCTTACACAGCTATTTCTTACCAATTTCATCTTTTTAGTCAACATAACAACCACATATTTCTACTAGTCATAAAACTATAATTTACATTTTTTTTTTCAAAGGCTCTCGCTGACGAAGGATTGTTCACAACTAGGACTCCCCACTCAAGGGTTCAAGCGACCAAGTGAACGCACCTTTTTTATACCTTATGGTACGTGCCAACGAATTTATGGTGTGTGACTAACTGTCGAATGGACTTCCCGTTGTAGATTCCCCAGAGGGAAGGTGGAGCGAGGCTCACTTAAATACCCAAGCCCCTTAGGCTCTTATCGCTTGTTGTCAGGAATAAACAACAATCCTCCAACTAGTCTGTCACAACACGCTACAAGTGAATGATTATCTAGGTGCCTCCACAGCTTTTCCTTATAAAAAGGTAGTGAGTGAAGGAAGACACCAAACCATCACCTAGCTTTAAATATGCCCTTTGTTTTTATTAATTTTTTAATTTTAATTTTTTTTTCGAAAAATTTTGGACTAAAAATAAAAACACAATACAAACAAGATAAAAGGAGAATTAAGAAGATAATACCTGGTTAGCTGAAACTCTACAAAAAATTTAAAGGTTAAGATCCAGATTAATCCGACGTCTCTTACCACGATCATCATCGGACCATTTTATCTTTGAAATGATAGGGTCAACTTGTGGTTCATAGGCTATAAGTTGGTCTAGTAGATCTGGAGCAGACCTGGCAGTAAAGAGGAGTTCTTTCATAGGTTTTGACACGAACCCATTTCTCCGAGCATCATCAAGAAACACACAAAGAAAATCATAAAACCCATCAACGTTGAGCAGTCCAAGCGGTTTCTGGTGTATGTTCAGGTTCGCCCAAGATAGTACTATAAAAATTTCCTCCAATGTACCCAAGCCACCTGGCAAAGCAATAAAAGCATCAGAACGGTTAATCATTTCTACCAGTTGTTCAGACATACCTGGCACGATCAGTTCCTCTCCGTTTGATGATCCAATAAGATTAGCCTCTGCCAAGGGTTTTGGGATGATTCCCAAAACATGACTGCCTCCTTCTTGTACGGCCTTTGAAACGATCCCCATTAGTCCAAGATTGCCTCCGCCATATATTAAATGCATACTCCTTGCTGCTAAGACTCGACCCAATTCCTGTGCTGCTTCTATGTATTGTGGTTTAGTACCAACAGTACTACCGCAAAACACACAAATATTTTCAGCTCGTTTTCTTGAAGTGGCTTCCATTTTTTTACTATGGATGTCTTCAAAAGTGCAATGATGAGTTGAATTTATAGTACCTGAAAAGGGTGAATAAAATAATAGCACAAGTATCTTCCGAAGGACGATTAGTAGCAAAATAATAAAATAGATTGTGATAGTCAACAAGATCTGGATCCTGTCGGAGAAAACAATAAAAAAAATCAATTACTAGAAAAAGACAAAGAGATATAATATGTACAAGAAAAGTAACGGCTTGATTGACATCTATGCGTCAGGAACAAGCTTCCCATCCAATTTTCTTATAAATTGGCAAACAGGGTCTTTTTGAGTCAGATTCCCTAGACTTAATTGTTGTCTTTCTTTTTGGAATTGTGTGTGTAATTTGTGAATGGCTATATGAACATATCCACTGGGATGCGTCTCAAGAGTCGAAGAAATATCATCTAAAGACTCCTTACTCAAGCCATCCCTAATGAATTTAATTTTATCTTCACGATTATCGGACACCATTCCTAAAGAAAGAACGACAACGAGTATTGCAATTCCAACGCTCACATTTGTAACAAACACCTATTTGCTTAGCTCTACTTTTCTTTGCATAGGTGCTTCTTCCAAAACCAGGTAAATAAAAACTACAAGTCTCAGAAAACTCACCTTCTAGACGGATACGTGCTTCGATTACCCAACAAATATCAGTAGGAATACCTTTGATCATTAGTAGTCTCATTCGTTCTAAGCGAGCTTTGTAAACTTTCATCAGAGATTTTTGAGGGAGAGAAGGAAATTGCTTGTGAAGACTTGCGAGAGCTTCTTCCATCTTGAAATGTCTTAAACTGCAAAAACTAAACACACAAAATTAAATTATACCAATCACAATTTATACACAAATTGCATGGGTTGCCTCCCTGCGAGCGCTAAGTTTTAAGTCGTCAGCTAGACGTGACTGCCTGAACTTTATGCTGGATCTGAAAGTGACACTTTCTTTTTGTCGCTCCAACGGTTCTCCCCAGTAGTGCTTAACACGCCTGTTCTTAACCTTGAAAGTTTTGTTGGAGTCAGGATCATGTATCTCAACGGCTCTATCTGGTAAAACTTTGGTGATCACAAATGGACCTGACCACCGTGATTTTGGCTTCCAAGGGAAGAATTTCCCCCTTGATTTGTTTAACAGTACCTTCTGCCCTGGTTCTAGTTGTATGCGCACTAACTTCTCATCATGTATTTTCTTTGCCTTTTCTTTGTATAATTTGGCATCCTCAAAAGGTTGTTTATGAAATTCCTCCCATTCATTGAGCTGGTGGATCTTTCTCTCTCTTGTTGCTTGTTGTGCAAGAATTGGCTCTTTCAGTACAAAAGACGCTTTATCTTCAGGCTCCACAGGCAATTGACATGTTTTAAGTTTATCAGTAGAACTTTGCATTGCTTTGGAGTTCTGAATGGTACTGTGTATCACATCAAGTCTGAAACATTCCTCCTTCTTTTCATCGTCTGGGAAATTCATGACTTTGAAAACATTGAATGTTAATTCCTGGTCTTGTACCCTCATGGTTAATTCTCCTTTTTGTACATCAATAATGGTTCGACCTGTAGCCAAGAATGGTCTTCCAAGGATGATTGGCACGTCTGTGTCTTCCTCCATATCAAGGACAATAAAATCTGCTGGGAAAATGAATTTGTCAACTTTTACTAACACATTTTCAACAACTCCTCTTGGAAATGCGAGCGTTCGATCAGCAAGTTGCAATGAAACTGAAGTAGGCATTGCTTCTCCAATCTGCAGTTTCCTGAATATAGAAAAGGGCATTAAGTTAACACTTGCACCTAAATCACATAAAGCCTTACCAAAATTATGTTCTCCTATGATGCAAGGAATGGTGAAACTTCCAGGATCTTTCAACTTTGGGGGAAGTTTTCTCTGAATGATGGCGCTGCATTCTTCTGATAATGCTACTGTCTCATAATCTCCCAATCTCCGTTTTCGTGAAAGAATGTCTTTCATGAATTTAGTATAACTGGGCTTTGTTCCAAAGCTTCTGCAAATGGAATGTTGATGTGCAGCTTTTTGAAAACCTCCAAGAATCGAGCAAAATGCTTGTCCAGTTTACTTTTCTGAAGGCGTTGAGGAAAAGGTGGAGGTGGAGTGATCTGTTCTTTTTCCTTTGCTTCTTTTTCCTCCATCTGTTTCTCTGCTTCTTTTGGAACTTCCTCAATTGTTGTTTTGGCTCCAACATCTTTGTTGATTTCAGTACCACTTTTTAACATGATGGCATTACATTGCTCTTTCCCCATGTTCCTTGGATTTGGTTCTGTGTTGCTGGGAAGGGTACCTGGCGGTCTGTAACTCTGAGCATTGGCCAGTTGTCCAATTTCATTCTCTAGTGCTTTGATGGAAGCAGATTGGCTTTGAAACATATCATCGTACTTTTTTAACTGAGCCAACACTTCTGCTATTCCTGGTTCATTTGTCTGCTCCTGGCCTTTGTTATGTTGCTGAAATCCAGGTGGTGGATAGTTCTGTTGTTGGCCTGAATTGTTGCTCCATGAAAAATTGGGATGATTCCTCCACCCTGGGTTGTAGGTGTTGGAATATGGATTGTTCCCCTGTCTGTTGAAATTGTTGACATAATTCACCGTTTCTTCATGATTTTGTTCTTTTGCTTCTCCATATGGTGAATTTATGGTTCCAATGTTACTTTGCTTGCCCAGAGTCTCCATGAATTTGCATATCTGATCCAGTTTGGTACTGACTGCTGAATTGGCTCCAACCTCATAAATTCCAGCAATTCGTTGAATCATGCTCCTTTCTGTTGGCCACAATGAATTGTTGTTGGCCATTTCTTCAATTAGGTCCCAAGCTTGTTCTTCTCCTTTTGCCATTAATGCTCCTCCGGCAGCAGCATCAATTGTGGTTCTCATAATTCCAGAGAGTCCATTATAGAATGTTTGGACTTGAAGCCATTTTGGAATCTCATGGTGAGGACATTTCCTGAGCAAATCTTTGTACATTTCCCAAGCTTCGTAGAGAGTTTCTGATTCTTGTTGTACAAAGGATGTGATGTCATTCCTCAACTTTCCAGTTCTGGCTGGTGGAAAGTACTTTGCAAGAAATTTGGTGGCTAAAGCGTTCCAAGTGGTGATGGAACCAGCTGAAAGTGAATGTAGCCAAGCTTTAGCTCTGTCCTTCAAGGAGTATGGAAAAACACGCAGTCGCATTGCTTCTTCAGCTTCTCGGTTGTAATTGAAAGTACCGCAAACTTCCAGGAAGTTGCTGATGTGGGCATTAGGATCTTCAGTTGCATTCCCTCCAAACTGTACTGATTGTTGTATCATCTGAATGCAAGTTTTGATGTCACCTGCATTTGCTGGTAAGGGAGGAAGTACAATACATGAAATGAGTCTGTCAACCACCGGAATTGTTCTGTCTCGAATAGGAATTGGTGGTGCAACTTGCAAAGGTTCAGGTTCCATGTTAATAATTGCTTCTTGGCCTTGTCGCCTTTCTCTTCTCAATTGTCTGATGGTTCTTTCAATTTCTGGGTCAAGCGGTTGTAGTTCAAAGCTTCTGGTTCGTCTCATTAAGATTGTGATAACCTGAAACACAATAAAACGAAAGTAATAAGAAAAAGGAAAAATTAGACACAAGTAACGTATCTAACCTTTAAACTAATAGTAAAAGATAAAGAAGTCCCCGGCAACGGCGCCAAAAACTTGACCGGTGTAACACACACGTATAACGCAAGCGCACGTATGGTTCAAGTAGTATAAAAAGATATCGATCCCACGAGGACTTATTACCTATTCTATTAATTTTATGAGGTTAAGTGATTACTGATATCTAACAAGTTGTTTGATTAAAATGACAATGATTCTAGATTTAAAACAAGTAAAAGAATTGAGAGTAGATTAATGAGAATTAAAACTATCTAGGGTTGTGAATTCTCCATACTTATTAAATGATGAAGTAGTTAAATCATAGTTGGGTAAAATATTGAGTTATTAATCTGGAATACTAAATTATGTAAAAGCCTCTTTCGAACGATCATTTACAAATACCTAGAATAATCAAATTGAACCATATGTCTATGTCAATTAAATTACCTAGATTCATTAAGATTGAATTCCAATTATGATTACCCCCGCCCAACAGGTATATTCCTATCCTGTAAGGAACTATTAAAGGTTTATCTATCCTTAAAGAAGATCGTGGGTTGTTAAGTCTGTGGTCTTTAACTTAAAATCTCTATGTCTAGTTCATTTTAAGTTTTATTTAGTCAATTTTATTAATGGCCAGTTAATAAAAGGCATTAAGATTATGACTCAACAAATAACTCTTTAATTACCCAAACTATAATCTAACCCTTTTTTAAACCAGTGATATTAGATTTTATCACAACCCTAGATATTTAACTTAGTTACAATACATAGTTAAAGCTGATAAAAACTTAAAAGACATAAAATAAATTGCTGAAAAGTAATTGTAGAATAATGAATTGCAATAAAAAGAAATGAAATGCTAAGATAAAAGGAAATAACTTCTACTATATACTATTTAGATATCTCCCATAAAATAATATATATATATACTTGTGATATTTTAAACCAACCGTCCGGAATGGCGGTATCCTGATTAAGTCAAATTCAAATATACCAGCCATAAGGCGGAACAGAAATATAAATTTAAACCAACCGACCTAGAATGGCGGTATCCTCATTAAGTCAGGTTTAACCAGTTTAAATTGAATAACCAACCGACCTAGAATGGCGGTATCTTTTTATTAATTCAGATTTTAAATAGTTTATATATTATATTTTAAGGGAGATTAATCTAAATAGTAAAAGTAAAAGAATTACCTTATTACCTCAGCATAGAGACGTTACCCCCTCATGGATGGATAGAATTACTACTACAAAGCGTAAATAAAACTGAATAAAAGAAGAAAATATGAAGAACTCTCAATTTATTTATAAGGATTTCAGAGGAAGAGGTACATTTGAAACTAAAAATTCGAAATCTATTTATAGGCAAAAATCTATTTTTTTATTATTATTTTTCTGATTTTTATTATTTTTTATTTTCTGATTTTATTTTTTATATTATTTTTTTTTGGATCGCTGAATTTTCGACACGTGGCATGGTGTGCTAAAAATGACGGCTCGTTGAATCTTTGACATGTGGCATGGTGGTGCAATTACCAAAATACCCTCGGTGTCGGGACGCCCAAAATTACCAAAATACCTTTTTTGCAAATTTCACAATTTTGCTCCAAATCACCTCCAGAATATCTTGAAACTTTATTTTGGTGTCGGAATGCCCAAAATTACCAAAATACCGTGTCGGGATGCCCAAAATTACCAAAATACCCTTTTTGCCAATTTTCACCAAATTTCACAGTTTTGCTCCAAATCACCTCCAAAATGTCCTGAATCTTTATTTAGCGGCAAAATAACACAAAACACATCAAAATATTCACAAAACTCAAGAAACTATACAAAATATCAAGTTAAATGAGTGGGAAATAATGATACATTTATCACTCATCAGTCGCGACGCCAAGACAGCGTCGCGACGCTGGAATAGTTCGACGTGGCACGCTGAGGAGGCGACACGTGGCACGGCGGCTGACTGTTCACGCGACACGTGGCAAGGCGGCTAAGACTCAATTATTGTGATGACGTCATTGATGACGTCATGCTGATGTGGCGCTGCTGTGACAAGGCGGCTGACTGTTCAATTGTCGGCACCATAGGATTGCGACACGTGGCGACACGTGGTCACGCTGTGATTGGCTGATGCTGACGTGGCAAGTTGACTTGGTTGACCTTGTGACGTGGCGGATGACGTGGCGTGACACATGGCGAAGTTGACTTTTTGACCGATGACATGGCTGATGACGAGGCGACACGTGTCAACTCTGAGTGTCGGCAGCGTATGATGATGACACGTGGCACGGCGCACGTTAGCAGATTGGCTGTGATGGTGACACGTGGCACGGCGCACGTTAGCAAAGTCAAACTTCTCAAATTCTGATCCGTTGACCTGGCGCATGTTAGCAGATTCGGCGTATTATGGGCGTCGCGCCGCTGAAGGTCTGGGCTTCGCGACGCTGGAATTTACCAAAACGCCCTTTTTTCGCCAATTTTACTGTTTTGCCCCAAATCACCTCCAGAATGTCCTGAAACTTTATTTATCTACAAAATAACATAAAACACATCAAAATATTCACAAGACTCAAGAAACTATACAAAATATTAGGATAAATGAGTGGGAAATAGTGATAAAATACCACTCATCACACCCCCAAACATAATTTTGCTAGTCCTCGAGCAAAACATAGAATAAAATAACATAATTAAAATTTAACTAAGCCACTTTCGTAGGGATCACGGTTGCATTTAGCATATGCAACAGCCTTTAAACCCCTAGGTGTCCCTAGTGGACGAGTTGTAGTCTCGTGAGGGTTTACAGCAATGATACCCACAAACATTTTACAAAAGTAAAAAGGTATTAAAACTAATGCACACAAAAGCAAAAAGACAAGCGAAAAGAGAATAAAGAAGTTAGTAACTAATCAGGTGAAAGTTCTACTCCAAGTTACTAGTTGTTTTGTTTCATTCTAAATTACCGAATAAGTAAATTCTCTGATTATATTTACCATTCTTCATATACACAGCCAACAAAATATTAAACAACTCATTTTTGCCCACAACAGTCATAAGTGCAATTGATAAGAGAATAATATTTTTGTCCTAAAGTTCTATCAGATTTCACATCTTTCTGTAGCAATGGAATAATTTTTCTGATTTTTCTGATTTTTTTCTTTGATTTTTCTGAATTTTGACTATTTATTTATATACAATACCTTCCGTCTATGTAGCGAGCTTTGGGTTGGTGGCTCCCAAACCAGTTGGCTTTAGGGCACCAGGTGTTAAGACACCCCTACGAACTTATTACTCAGACTTCAGATATAAATATATTTTTTTGTAGCATATTCGATCCATGTAGCGAGCTTTGGGCCAGTGACTCCCAAACCAGTTGGTTTTAGGGCACTAGGTGTTAAAACACCCTTACAGACTTAATACCCGGATCTTAGATACTTTATTTTTGTACATCAGAAATTTTTTTTTTTTTTATTCCATTACTATTTATAGATGCTTCCTCCATTAAACTAGAGCACGGAATATTACAAACTTTTCAATTACAGCTCATGTCTGTATGTTTCCATGTATGTTGATAATACCTGCCAACTAAGCATATGAAGATCCATTTTAGTCAGTTTATGGAGAATTCACAAATTAAATAATTTAAAATGAAATAAACAAAATTAACTTATTTCAAAAAAGGTTGGAGATACGTCTCAGGAGTGGAAACTCCTTACTCGGCTATCTCTTACCAATTTCACCTTTTTAGTCAAAATAAAAACACAAAAATGCAAAATATTTTTGTAATTTTTGAAAATTTTTCAATTTTTTTTTGTATTTTTTGAAAAATTTAGGACTAAAAATAAAATAACACACAAACTAAAAACAAGATACTAATCAACTAATTTCCTCCCCCAAACCTAAATAAGACATTGTCCCCAATGTCTTAAACAGTAGAAGAAGAGTTTAGAAGGTTGTACCTGGTTAGCTGAAAATCTACAGGAAATTAAAGGTTAAGATCCAGATTAATTCTACGCCTCTTACCACGATCGTCCTCAGACCAATTTATCTTTGATATGATAGGGTCAACTTTTGGTTCATAGGCTATGAGTTGGTCAATTAGATCTGGAGCAGTTCTGGCAGTAAAGAGGAGTTCTTTTAAAGTTTTGACACACGAACCCATTTCTTCGAGCATCATCAAGAAACACACAAAGAAAATCATAAAAACCCATCAACGTTGTACATCCCAATTGTTTCTGGTGTATGTTTAGGTTCGCCCAAGATAGTACAATGAAAATTTCCTCCAATGTGCCCAAGCCACCTGGCAAAGCAATAAAAGCATCAGCACGGTTAATCATTTCTATCAGTCGTTCAGACATACCTGGTACGATCAGTTCCTCTCCGTTTGATGGTTCAATAAGATTTGCCTCTGCCAAGGGTTTTGGGATGATTCCCAAAACGTGACTGCCTCCTTCCTGTACGGCCTTTGAAACAATCCCCATTAGTCCAAGATTGCCTCCTCCATATATAAGTGCATATTCCTTACAGCTAAGACTCGACCCAATTCTTGTGCTGCTTCTATGTATTGTGGTTTAGTACCAACAGTACTACCGCAAAACACACTAATGTTTTCAACTCGTCTTCTTGAAGTGGTTTCCATTTTTTACTCTGGATGTCTTCAAAAGTGCAATGATGAGTTGAATTTATAATACCTGAAAAGGGTGAGTAAAAATAGCACAAGTATCTTCCAAAGGACGATTAGTAGCAAAATAGTAAAATAGATCGTGATAGTCAACAAAATCTGGATCGCTGAGTGAGAAAATAAAAGAAACCACAAAACACATCACAATTATTAGGAAAAGACAAAGAGATATAATATTTACAAATAAAAATAACGGCTTGATTGACGTCTATGCGTCAGGGACAAGCTTCCCATCCAATTTTCTTATAAATTGGCAAACAGGGTCTTTTTGAGTCAGATTCCCGAGACTTAACTGTTGTCTTTCTTTTTGAAATTGTGTATGTAATTTGCGAAAGGCTATGTGAACATATCCACTGGGATGCGTCTCAAGAGTCGAAGATATATCATCTAAAGACTCCTTACTCAAGCCATCCCTAATGAATTTAATTTTGTCTTCGCGATTAACAGACACCATTCCTAAAGAACGACAACGAGTATTGCAATTCCATCGTGCACATTTGTAACAAACATCCATTTGTTTAGCTCTACGTTTCTTTGCATAGGTGCTTCTTCCAAAACCAGGCAGATGTGAAATAAAAGAGTCAGAAGACTCACCTGCCAATCGGACTCGTGCTTCAATTACCCAACGAATGTCATTGGGAATTCCATGGATTGTCAGTACCTCATCCGTTCCAAGCGAGCTTTGTAAACTTCCATTAGAGATTTTTGAGGGAGAGAAGGAAATTGCTTGTGAAGATTTTCGAGAGCTTCTTCCATCTTGAAATGACTTAATCTGCAAAAACTAAACACACAAAATTAAATCTCACCAAATCACAATATATACAAAAATTGCATGGGTTGCCTCCCTGCGAGCGCTAAGTTTAATCGTCGTCAGCTAGACGTGACTTTTCGAACGTTTATGCTGGATCTGAAAGTGTGACACTTTCTTTTTGTCGCTCAAATGATTCCCCCCAGTAGTGCTTGACACGCTGACTGTTAACTTTGAATGTGTTGTTTGGTATTGGGATCCAGTAACTCAACAGCTCCATATGGTAAACCTGAGTGATCACAAATGGTCCGACCACCTAGATTTTAACTTTCCAGGGAAAAGTTTTAACCTCGAGTTGTACAACAACACCTGCTGCTTTGGTTCCAACTGTCTGTGCACTATTTTTCGGTCATGCCATTTTTGGTATTTTCCTTGTATAATTTGGCATTGTCATAAGCCTGTAGGCGAATCCTCCAATTCATTGAGTTGGTAAAGTCTTTTCTCTCCTGCAGCTTGTGAGTCAAGATTCAACTTCTTCAGTGCCCAGTACGCCTTGTGTTCAAGCTCAACTGGTAGATGGCATGCTTTCCCAAACACCAATCGATATGGGGACATACCAATGGGTGTTTTATAAGCTGTTCGGTAGGCCCATAATGTATCATCCAGTTTTGTTGACCAGTCCCTCCTTGTTGATCCAACGGTTCTTTCTAGGATTCTTTTGATCTCCCTGTTTGAAACTTCAACCTGTCCATTTGACTGTGGATGGTAAGCTGTGGCAATCTTGTGAGTAACTCCATATTTGGATAGGAGTGCATCAAAGTATCTGTTGCAGAAATGTGAGCCACCATCGCTGATAATTGCCCGAGGTGTTCCGAATCGAGTGAAAATGTTCTTTTTCAGGAATTTGATCACCACTTTTGAATCATTGGATGGCAGTGCAATTGCTTCGACCCATTTGGAGACGTAGTCTACAGCAACCAGGATGTACAAGTTTCCAAATGATGGAACAAAGGGTCCCATGAAATCAATACCCCATACATCGAATATTTCCACTTCTAGAATGTTTTGCAACGGTCCTTCGTTTCTTCTGGAAATATTTCCCATTCTCTGGCACCTGTCACATTGAAAAGCAAAAAGATAAGCATCTTTAAAAAGTGTGGGCCAGAACAAACCTGATTGAAGGACTTTGGCAGCAGTTTTGTTTCCGCTGAAGTGTCCGCCGTATGGTGATGAATGACAGTGTTGCAAAACACTGTTGACCTTCTCCTGTGGAACACACCGTCTCAATAATTGATCAGCACAACGTTTAAACAGGTACGGTTCATCCCAGACATAGTGCTTGACTTCTTTGAAGAACTTCTTCCGTTGCTGAGTTGTCCATTCCAACGGCCATTTTCCTGACACAATGTAGTTGACATAGTCAGCATACCAAGGGACTTCCTGTTGTTTCATGGCGAACAGCTGTTCATCTGGAAAAGTTTCTTTGATTGATAATTCTTTGCCAGCTGTTTTCTCATTCTCGAGCCTCGATAAATGGTCTGCCACCTGGTTTTTTTTGTTCCTTTCCTGTCTCGAATCTCCACGTCGAATTCTTGCAGAAGAAGTATCCAACGGATCAATCTGGGTTTGGCATCTTTCTTTGTGATAAGATATTTGATTGCTGAATGATCTGTGTAGACTACCATTTTAGGACCCAGCAGATAGGAGTGGAATTTGTCAAAAGCGTACACAACTGCGAGCAACTCCTTTTCAGTGGTTGTGTAGTTGAGTTGAGCTTCATTCAGAGTTCTGCTGGAGTAGTAAATGGTGTGGAAAATCTTTGCTTGCGTTGTCCCAAAACTGCACCTACAGCAAATCACTAGCATCACACATTACCTCAAATGGAATGGTCCAGTCTGGTGCTACAATGATGGGGGCAGAACCAGCTTTTGTTTTAAGATCTCGAAAGCTTCCTGGCATTCTTGGTGAAGTTGAAAGACACATCCTTTTCCAAAGATTGCAAAGAGGTTTGGCAATCTTGAAAAGTCTTTGATAAATCTCCTGTAAATCCTGCATGTCCAAGAAAACTTCGAATCCCTTTGACAGATGTTGGTGGAGTTAGTTTTTCAATTGTCTCTGTCTTTGCTTTGTCTACCTCAACCCCTTTTGTGAGATCCGGTGTCCAAGAACAATGCCTTCTTGCACCATGAAGTGGCATTTCTCCCAGTTGACCAGGTTTGTATCTTCGCACCTTTGTAACACCTGTTCCAAATTTTGCAAACAATGGTCAAAAGAATCTCCAAACACAGAAAATCATCCATAAAAACCTCCATACTCTGCTCCAACATGTCTGAGAAGATGGCCATCATGCAACGCTGAAATGTAGCAGGGGCATTACATAATCCAAATGGCATCCTGCGGAAAGCAAAAGTACCATAGGACATGTAAATGTAGTTTTCCCTGATCTTCTGGGGCAATAGCAATCTGATTGTACCTGAATATCCGTCAAGAAAGCAATAGAACTCATGTCCTGCCAATCTGTCTAACATCTGGTCAATGAATGGCAGCGGAAAATGGTCCTTTCTCGTGGCTTTGTTCAGCTTCCTGTAATCCATGCATACTCTCCATCCAGTCACCGTTCTTGTTGGAATCAGCTCGTTCTTTTCATTTGTGACAACAGTAATTCCTCCTTTCTTTGGTACACACTGCATAGGACTTACCCAAGTGCTGTCTGATGATGGTAAATGATGCCAACATCTAACCATTTGATGATTTCTTTCTTCACGACTTCCTTCATGATTGGATTGAGTCTCCGTTGATGCTCCACTGTGGGTTTGTACTCATTGTTCATCAAGATTTTGTGCATGCAAAATGATGGACTAATGCCTCGAATGTCTGCTATAGTCCAGCCAATGGCTCTTTTGTGCTCTCGTAACACTCTCAGTAGTTTTTCTTCCTGATCCTCCAATGTTAGTGAAGAAGAAATAATAACAGGTAATTCAGAAGAGTTTCCAAGAAATGCATACCTGAGATGGCTTGGAAGTAACTTTAGTTCCAGCTGCGGTGGTTCTTCAATCGAAGGTTTGATTCGATCTTTCTTTGGCAGTTCCAAGCTTTCAACTGGTGGTATTGCTTTGAATCGGAATGGTTTGTCAAGGTAGTTGATACATTCCAGGATTTCAGCATCTAGCTCGCTGTCAGTCATATTGGTGATGCAAGCTTCAAGTGTATCCGTGGGATTTGGCTCAGTATCCTGAATGATACTATCAATACATCAACTCTGAAGCATTATTCTTCTTCTTTTCATCGCTCGGAAATTTCATAGCTTTGAAAACATTAAATGTCACTTCTTGGTCCTGCACTTTCATGGTTGTTCTCATTTTTGCACATCAATTACAGTTTTACCTGTAGCCAAAATGGTCTCCCAAGAATGATAGGTATTCTTTGTCTTCTTCCATGTCAAGAATGATGATGAAATCTGCTGGAAGGATGAGTTTGTCAACTTTGACCAGCACATTTTCAACGACTCCTCTCGGAAATGCGAGCGTTCGATCAGCAAGTTGCAAAGATACCGAGGTAGGCATTGCTTCTCCAATTTGCAGTTTCCTGTAAATAGAAAAAAACATTAAATTAACACTGGCACCTAAATCACATAAAGCCTTACCGATGTAATGTTCTCCAATGGTGCAAGGTACAGTGAAACTGCCAGGATCTTTCAACTTTGGGGGAAGCTTCCTCTGAATGATGGCGCTACATTCTTCTGTCAAAGCTACTGTCTCATAATCTCCCAATCTCCGTTTCCGTGAAAAAATGTCTTTCATGAATTTGACATAACTGGGCATTTGTTCCAAGGCTGCAAATGGTATGTTGATGTGCAGCTTTTTGAAAATCTCCAAGAAACGAGCAAACTGCTTGTCCAATTTGTTCTTCTGAAGACGTTGAGGAAAAGGTGGTGGTGGAGTGATCTGTTCTTTTTCCTTTGCTTCTTTTTCTTCCATCTGTGGAACTGCATTCTTGGAATCTCTCAATTGTTGCCTTGGTTCCAATATCTCTTGTTAATCTCAGTACCACTCTTTAAGGTAATGGCTTGACATTGCTCCTTTCCTCGGTTCCTTGGATTTGGTTTGTGTTGCTGGGAAGATTACCTGGTGGTCTGTAACTCTGAGCATTGGCCAGTTGTCCGATTTGATTCTCCAGTGCTTTGATGGAAGCTGATTGGCTCTGAATCATGGCTTCATATCTTTTTAATTGAGCTAACATCTCTGCCATCACTGGTTCATTTGTCTGCTCCTGGCCTTTGTTCTGTTGCTGGAATCCAGGTGGTGGATAGTTCGCTGTTGGCCTGAATTGTTGCTCCATGAAAAATTAGGATGATTCCTCCACCCTGGGTTGTAGGTGTTGGAATATGGATTGTTCCCCTGTCTGTTGAAATTGTTGACATAATTCACCGTCTCTTCAAGTAGGTGTGGTTCTGGTGAACTTGTGGATCCAGTGGTAAGAGTCTCCATGAATTTGCAAATCTGATCCAGTTGGTGTTGACTGCTGTATTGGCTCCAACTTCATAGATTCCTGCAATTCTTTGAATTATGCTTCTTTCTGTTGGCCAAGGAATTGTTGTTGGCCATTTCTTCAATTAGGTCCCAGGCTTGATCTTCTCATTTTGCCATCAAAGCTCCTCCAGCAGCAGCAGCATCATTGTGGTTCTCATCAGTCCAGAAAGTCCATTATAGAAAGTTTGGACTTGAAGCCATTTTGGAATCTCATGGTGAGGACATTTCCGGAGCAAATCTTTGTATCTTTCCCAAGCTTCGTACAAGGATTCTGAATCTTGCTGCACAAAGGATGTGATGTCATTTCTCAACTTTGCAGTTCTGGCTGGTGGAAAGTATTTTGCAAGGAATTTGGTGGCTAGAGTGTTCCAAGTTGTGATAGAACCTGCTGGTAATGAATGTAGCCATGCTTTTGCTCTGTCTTTCAAGGAGTATGGAAAAATTCTCAGTCTCATTGCTTCTTCTGATGCTCGGTTGTAGTTGAAAGTGCCGCAAACTTCCAGGAAGTTGCTGATGTGAGCATTAGGATCTTCAGTTGCATTTCCCCCAAACTCAACTGTCTGCTGAATCATCTGAATGCAAGTTTTGATGTCACCCACATTTGCTGGTAAAGGAGGAAGTACAATACAGGAAATGAGTCCGTCAACCACCGGAATGGTTCTGTCTCGAATGGGAATTGGTGGTGCAACGTCCAAAGGTTCAGGTTCCATGTTGACTAAAGCTTCTTGGCCTTCTCGCCTTTCCCTTCTCAACTGTCTAATAGTCATTTCAATTTCTGGGTCAAGCGGTCGGAGTTCAAAGCTTCTGGTTCGTCTCATAAAGTATCTGAGAACCTGAAACACACGAAAAACAAAGATAATAAGTAAAAAGAAATTAGATACAAGTAAAGGTATCTAACATCTAAACTAATAATAAAAGATAAATAAGTCCCCGGCAACGGCGCCAAAAACTTGACCGGCGTAAACACACACGTATAACGCAAGCGTACGTATCGTCAAGTAGTATAAAAAGTATCGATCCCACGAGGACTTAATACCTAAGTTATTAATTTTATGAGGTCAAATTATTACTAGTATCTAACATGTTCTTAATTGATTTGAAATGACAACGATTCTAAATTTAAAGATTAGTAATAAAATTGTTCGAAGGTAGATTTTAAGAAAATTCAATATTAAAAACTATCTAGGGTTGTGATTTCTTTTAATATTATTTTAAAGATGAAGTTGTTATTTTAAAGCTGGGTAATATATTGATTTATTAACCTGGAACACTAAATTATGTGTAAGCCTCTGTCGAAGGTCAGACACAAATACCCAGTTTAACCCAATTGAACCATATGTCTATGTCAACCCAATTACTATTGGATTCATTAAGTTTAAGTTCCAATTATGGCTACCCCCGCCCGACAGGTATATTCCTATCCTGTAAGGAAATCTATTAAAGGGTTATCTATCCTCAAGGAAGATCGTGGGCTATTGAGTCTAAGGCTGAAACCTAAAATCCCTATGTCTAGTTCATTTTAGATTTACCATATCAATTTTATTAGTGGCCAATTAATAAAAGGCATTAAGATTAAGACTCAATAAATAAATCTTTATATTACCCAAGCTATAATTTAACCCCTTATAAAACCGGTGATATTAAAAGTCATCACAACCCCAGATAACTAATTTAGTTACAACACATAACTAGGGCTAATAAAAACTTAAAAGACATAAAATGAAAATGCTGAAAAGTAATTGCGGTGAGTAAAATGCTGCTGAAAAGTAAATTACAAATGAAATAAAATGCTAAGGCAAAATGAGTTACTTTTACTACTACTAATTTAGATATCTCCCATAAAATAATATATAAACTTGTGATAATATTTTACCAACCGACCAATCTGGCGGTATCCTGATTAAGTCAAATTAAGTCCAACCAGCCATATAGGTGGTAATATTTGTCCATAATCCAGCCATAAAGGTGGTACCAAATAAATTTACCAACCGACCAATCTGGCGGTATCCTTGATTAATCAGGTTCAAACCAACAGAAAATAAATTTACCAACCGACCAATCTGGCGGTTTCCTTGATTAGTCAGGTTTAAAACCAGATTAAATTGAATTGCCAACCGACCAATTAGCGGTATCCTTTATTAATCAGTATTTTAAATAGTAAATATATTACTTTTAAAGGAGATTAATCTAAATAGTAACAGTAAAAGAATTACCTTTCACCCTAGCTGGGAAAGTTACCTCCTCATGTGAATAGTAAAAACTGTAAAAAGTAAAGAAAGTAAATTACTATTATTACAAAACGTAATTAAAAATTAATTACAAAAGTAAAAAATTAAAAACTAAAGATTCTAGAGAGAGAAACTCTCTCATTACACGGAATAGAAGAGAGAGAATTGGTCTGCAAAATCTGAAATTCGCGCTGAATTTATAGAAAAATTTTGCTTCATCAGCGTCGCGACGCTGGAATAGTTCGACGTAGCACGCTGAGGAGGCGACACGTGGCACGGCGGCTGACTGTTCACGCGACATGTGGCAGGCGGCTAAGACTCAATTATTGTGATGACGTCATTGATGACGTCATGCTGATGTGGCGCTGATGTGGCAAGGCGGCTGACTGTTCAATTATCGGCACCATAGGATTGCGACACGTGGCGACACGTGTCACGCTGTGATTGGCTGATGCTGACGTGGCAAGTTGACTTGGTTGACCTTGTGACGTGGCGAATGACGTGGCGTGACACATGGCGAAGTTGACTTTTTGACCGATGACATGGCTGATGATGAGGCGACACGTGTCAACTCTGAGTGTCGGCAGCGTATGATGATGACACGTGGCACGACGCACGTTAGCAGATTGGCTATGATGGTGACATGTGGCACGGCGCACGTTAGCAAAGTCAAACTTCTCAAATTCTGATCCGTTGACCTGGCGCATGTTAGCAGATTCGGGGTATTCTGGGCGTCGCGCCGCTGAAGGTCTGGGCGTCGTGACGCTGGAATTTACCAAAACGCCCTTTTTCGCCAATTTTCATTGTTTTGCCCCAAATCACCTCCAGAATGTCCTGAAACTTTATTTATCTACAAAATAACATAAAACACATCAAAATATTCACAAGACTCAAGAAACTATACAAAATATTAGGATAAATGAGTGGGAAATAGTGATAAAATACCATTCATCAGCACCGTGCCTACCCAATTCTCTAGAAATATTCTTAATGGAATATATTATCTATATCAGGCGTAGTATACGTAGTATTGCGTATAGCAATCCAGTATCAGATGTCACATGCCAGGCTTGGGGCTGGAATAGTGTCTGCCCCGTACGAAGCATTTATCAGATTACAAGCAACTAGTCTCTTTAATCGGATAATCATGACCTTATCATATTATCCCGATGGTTGCAACCATTTAGAATACCAGTTCGGTATCCCTGCGTGATCATCATCTCCATATGAATGAAGTGATACTTTCATCTTGACATCACACCCAATACACTACGATTCTCAATAAACCCAGTTGAGGCGTACACAGAACCTGTTAAAGTCCTGGACGACCAAAACCAAAGTGTATTGATTGTCGCAAGTATTAGCGATGCAAGTCTCAAGTTAAGACCAAATACACCTACCCTAATACGGACTCCCATAGACACATAGTCATACTACCAATGGGATTCCGCGGGGTCTATCCAGAGCGAAGCTGTTTCTATACCATCGGTAAACACAACCTCCTATCACACTTGCATAAGTATCCAATACTTAAATATATGAGAACTATGTCGTTACGCTTCCATAACACGCACAAGTGCAATACTAGTATATTCCGCATTATCGATGTCCAGTCTCGATAATACTACGACTAAGGATATTTAATGATTAAACCGTTATGGATTGATACTGTCTCATATCTTATAATCTGGAACTAATCATAAGGACTTTTATCATTTATTTATTTAAGTAATCAAATTACAAAATGATAAAATGCAATTTCCATTGCTACATAATTAATTTGTACAAAAACAACAATGTCTTTTACAAATAGTGACGCTATGGGTCATAATTGTCTAACAAGACCAAGGTAAGGATGAATGCTTCAACTGGAGCTAGAGTTTGAAGGCGAAGACTATAACGAAAGTTCTATCTTCCTTTTTCTCTCTAGTTAATATTTTATGAGTCATTGACTTGTATCAATAATGATTAGCATGAGTTTATTTATTATTATGAGAAGCTAATTCATTAAATATATGGTTGTAATGGATCCCAATCATGTTTATTAATTAATTTACATATTCTTATTCTTTTGGGTTTGTTATTAATTATTAATTATTCTCTTTATTTAAATGCTTATTTTATTTATTTGGCCAACAATAAAATAGTCTTGGTAAATCTTTAGGAACTTGACGAAGGGAATTTGGGTTAGCCGTGAGAATAATAACGTGTGATCTTATTCGTTGAATAAATTTCCCTGCAGGATAGACATATATTTGAAGGGCATACGTAGCGAAGATTAGAACTTGACCTTAATGACTTTGGTTTAAATTAATTAACATAGACAAATAGTTAATTGATTTATTCAGAATATATATACATGACCATTAAAAGAGGCTTGTGAAAAATTTAGTGTTATAGGTTAATAATTAGTAACAACAACCCAATTGAATGGAAAGTGTTTGAACTCATTATGTGCGTGCTTAGGTGAAGTTGTAACCCTAATTTATTCTATCTATAAAATTTTCCAAAATTTTTTTTTTTTAATTTTAGTTAAATTCGATTAAATTCAATTCTCTTCTCAATAGTTTAATTTAAGTTAAGTTACTTAGTCTTTGTATTAATAAGATAAATATTAAGTCAATGTGGGTTTGACATTCGACTAATAGTCACTGTATTTTTATGTATAGCCCGATGATGCGTCTCTTACGGGGAAACCTATGAAAATTTGAAAATTATAAGGACGAATGCCAGGAAGGAAATGAACTCTAGGGAATTCAGAAAGTATAGCCAAAAGCCAATCGACCATCACCTATGTCCAACCTACCTTCTCCCTT
The DNA here is from genome assembly GCA_019454045.1 of Zanthoxylum bungeanum. NCBI lineage: Eukaryota > Viridiplantae > Streptophyta > Magnoliopsida > Sapindales > Rutaceae > Zanthoxylum > Zanthoxylum bungeanum. The sequence goes on along the minus strand of SKCR01038415.1, from coordinate 299,911 downwards.
GCCAAAACGTTCAATTGGATATGCCTTGAAAACCCTAAAGTCGGCTGGATAAAATACAACTGTCATTGAATAAGTAAAACATGTCAGTTACTAGTGTTAAGGGATTTGATTGTATCTGGCCGGACATATAATTCCAATTGAATAGCCAGCCAGACATCTATCAAGCTGTCAACACACGTAAAAAATTCAAACGGCTGGAATCATGGGTTTGATTACATCCATCTTGAGGTATGTCCCAAAATGTACGTCCGACCGGACATATGTCGAGTTGTGTATGACGTTTTGATTGCCAATCACTCGAGATAGATTGGAGAAAAAAGGGGATCCAGCTCCTTGTTCCATCATTAAACCCCTATGTTCCATTATAAAAAGAGGTATTATCCCTTCACAATGAAGGCTAGTTTTAGAGAGATTAACCCTAAAAAAACCAGGCAACCATAACCTTGAAAGAGTAGTAAAAAAAAACCTACCTTCCCTTGGAGGTCCATACCTTCTGGTGCGAATCCAGCAATGACCCAACACTCATGAGGATCTTCATAGCCACTACAGACTTAAAGGTACGACATGATGGAACATTTCTATCTAGTATAACCTGTTTAGCTTTTTGTTGTTTTATTATAGTATCTTCGACCAACTTTAGTTAACATCCGACCGGACATGCACGTCATCAAGCACATATCAGTCATATAACTATCATATTCGACCGGTCTTCCCCAAAGCCAGACTAGGAAGATACGCACTTCTATTTTGTTATATGTATGTATTTTCTTTTATATTTGGTTCATACCCTTTTATTTGTGTTCAGTCATTATATTTGTTGTCCTTTTATGTATGATTGGTTACATTATGTGCATCTTGTCTGCTGTTCATTGTCTTGTTTATTGTTTTGTCTATTATGTTTGTTACAATTAATCTACGTATGTTCAGTGGTTTCATCATGTTACTTTAGTTGAAGATACATATATTGTTTAAGATGAGATTAATATGCATGCTCTACTTTGTTTACTGTGCGATCTATAAAAGATGTACAGTCAGACTTGTCATATGTCTGACTGGACTTGACTGATATCCGACCGTATAATCCCCATGGTATATAGGATGGAAACCCGGCTATAAGTTCCATAGCTGAGATGCATATAGCCGACATTAACGCATGTTAGCATTATTATGATTATATGTATTTTTGAATGATGTCTGTGTGAGTTGTATGTTTACATAAGAAGAACTCTTTGTAAATAATAGTGCATGATAATATAATCACATTCATGTATGTATACATGACTGAAGATGGTGTGACAAATTTTTGAAAGAAAGAATAGTTGATAACTCCGATTTGATGATATTTCAAAGAAATAAAGAAAGATAATTATATTAAATGTCTGAACTAGATTATCAAAGAATGAATAGGTAAGTATTGAGATATTAGAGTGGCGCAGCGAAAACGTGATGAGATTTGGTTTTATGAATAAGGAATATGGAGACTTGATATATATTAGAGATATTTGAAATATAAATAAGAAACATGTAGTAAATAGATGTGTGTGTAGTCAGATAAAAGAATTGGTATCATTTGTTGGACAATTGTGACCCATAGCGTCACTATTTGTACAGATCACGGTGTTGTTGTACAAATTAACTATGTGACAAAGGAGATTACACTTTTATCATTTGTGATTAGATCACCTAGATGTATAAATGATAGGAGGTCCCTATGATTTGTTCCTGGACGGAGAATGATATGAGACAGTATCAGTCCACGAATAATAAATCATTAAATATCCATAGTCAGAGTATTATCGAGATTGGACATCGATAAATACGTAAAAGACTAGTATTACACTTGTGCAGTTTGTGAGGGCACAACGACATAGTTCTCATATATTTGGGTATAGGATACTCATGCAAGTGTAATAGGAGGTTGTGTTTCACCGATGGTACGGGAAACAGCTTCGCTCTGGATAGACCCCCTCGAAATTCCATTGGTAGTCTATGGAAGTCCGACATCAGGGTAGATGTGTTTGGTCTTAACTTGAGACTTGCACCGCTAATACTTACGACAATCGATATACTCTAGTTGCGGTCGTCCAGGGCTTTAACCGGTTCTGTGTACGCCAATGCTGGGTATACTGAGAATCGTAGAGTATTGGGTGTTATGTCAAGACGGAATTGTCACTCCAGTCATAATGGAGATGATGTCACGTAGGATACGGTATTAGTACTCTTAAGTGCTGCAGCCATCGGGATATTATGACAAGGTCATGTATATCCGATTATAGAGACTAGTTACCAGACATCCGACATGTGCTTCGTACGGGGCATACACTATTCCAGCCCCAGGCCTAGCACGTGACATCCGATACTGGATCGATATGCACTATACTATGTATACTACGCCTGATACGGATCCTTTATTCCAATAAGGATATTTTCGGAGAATTGTGTAGGCATAGCGCTTTCCTAGAGGCCAACCATGTCTTGTAAATAGGTAAAACGTAGTACGAGGTACTTACGTGTTCGGATAGTCCGACGACCGAATTTACTGCCAACATATCTTGGGATCTCATTGGTCGCTTCCCAAAGATTCACCGATGACGTATGACTCGCACTTTAATTAATCTGGGATTAATTAGAAGAAAGAGAAAAAAATTAATCTGGGATTAATTTCGGAGATATTTTATCTAGGATAAAATATCAATAAAAGAGAGATAACGATTATTTTGGAATTAATCGGTAAATTAATATATTCGATATATTAATCGAAATTGGATTTCGACGCGGAATTAAAATTAGATTTTAATTCGGACAAACGAGTTAATTTAGAATTAATTCGTTAGCGATGTGAATAGTAATTATGCTTGGCATGATTATTTAATTAAATTAGATTTAATTACGACGCAACGGAAAAATCGTTAATTAAGAATTAGCGAACCCGAGCCCGAGAGTGATTGCGAGAGCATTCGCATTTCGAATTCAAGTGTGACACGCAAGTCACATCAAGCGTCAAATCATTAGTCGCATCAAGCGTCAAATCGCTAGTCACTTCAAGCGTCAAATCGCTACTTTGACTGATGTGACTTGACAACTTGATAGACTTGATATGACTTGATGGACATTGATGTTGGAGTGTGGAACACTCAAGTTGATTAAAGTTGGTTTATTTGACTTTTGGAAGTTAAATTAAATGGTAAATCATTTATTTATTTAGAAAATATATAAAGGAAATGATTTACACCATTAACCAATTTTTTAACACAAATCTCTCTACACTCTTTCTTCTTCACTTTTCTCACGCCCAAGAGGGGGCTGCTCACTGTCCAAAACCGTGAGCCATAGAGCAAGGATGAACTGATTTTTGTGGCAAAAATCAAGGTGCTAGCACACTTAGAAGTTATACGAAGGTGATAGGGAAACCCACCCACGAGCCGGGAATCAAACGACGAAGCTTGGAGCTTCAAATGTTTAATCAAAATCTGATTTTTAGAGGCAGAAAATCTGCACAGCAGTGGCATTTTTGGAGGGCAGAATTTCAGTTTTGTTCTTCACCAAATCGTCTCAACCGATCGATGTGAGTATTCCGCTACCTCCTTTGATGTATTCACATATGTTTTTTCATGCTTATATTGATCTTCGGACCTAATTAGAAACCTACAATGGCATCAAGCGCCTAGGTTTGATCATGAAAATTTTAGGGCTTAAAATTGGGTAAAATGAATTTGAGCATGATTTTATGAAATTGGATGATTGAGTATGCTTAAATGTTGTTGAAATGAAGATTGATTGGATCAATTTCATGAAAATTAGTTTGGAACAATTTTCCCCAATTTACTTATGGTGGCCGAATGGTAGATGCCCTATTTAGTCTTGGATTTTTTGATTTTTGGACATTGGATGTGTTGGAAATCATTCGGGATATGGATTTAATATCGATTGTGAAATTAATTGGATTGAATTCGAATCGGATAAAAAGTCCCTCCTTGGCCGAGACTAAGAAGCATGTATATGGGTTTGATTTGATCAAAATATGTGTTGGACACTAATTGATGTAAATGAGCATGATTAATTATGAATATTGATGTTTTAGAAATGTTGATTTGGTTAATTAATCATGTTATACACTTTAGGTTAATTAAATGAGAAATTGGATTTTATGAATTTAATTAATTGGGCCTTAAATTGGATTTGGGCTTTTAAAGTTGTTATTGGGCTTGTTGGGCTTTGTTGTACAAAGTTGGGTTTAGGCAAATTGGATTGGAACCAATTGGGCCTAAAACCGCCTCCATAAAGCCCAAATGCGACTTTATGGACCTTTAAAGTTTAATTGGGCCTAATGGGCCAAGATTGATTTTTGGGCTTATGGGGTAAACTCCCGGATTGGATTTTGGTTATTCGGTTTGACCCGAGTTGACCAAAAGTCCACGCCTCAAGAAATTAATTAAAAGCCCATTGGACTTTAATTAAATTGACGTTGGACGTTAATCGGGCTTTGAGACCCGTAACGATTAATTTGGAAATTTAAAGTCGTAAAGGTTTATAAATAAAGTGTAGTATTTAATTTGGAATTAAATAGCGAATTAGAATTGACTGCATATTAAATTGGATTTTATGATGTTGTAGTTAATTTAATTCGAGAATTCGTACTTTGAGTACTTATTCGCAAAAACGAGTTTGACTCGAGCAAAATCAAATCGTTGTTTGAACATTGGATGATCACTAATTATCAGATTAATTAATTTGATTAGATTGATTGATAACATGCTTGTGTGAATACGTGGTTGCGATGAATGAATAATGTATATCGGATGGTTATTAGTCGGGTGGGGGCAATTTTGGAAATTGTTGTAATAAATTTGATTTATTAAATTGGACCTGCGAGTCCAGCCTTATTACCTTTATACTCTTTGTATTCTCTTCTCACTTATTCCCCTCAATGTAAATGAGGTTTCTTTAGAAGTGTAGTGTAACGGGTAGAAGTAAATACAAGTGCTAGCTTGAGAGAGAAATGGAGAGATTTGATCTAGGATCAATGTGTTAAGTATCCATCCGCATATCATTATTATTTTATTCATATGCGATTTATTATGTGTTTAGAATGCATGTTTAAGGGTGTATGATGATGAGACCTTAACAAAGATAATAAATTGGTTTCCAATTTGCACGCGAAAAACCCTCAAACAATATTAAGCGTATTTCCTTCCATTGAGTGATTCTTACTCAAGATCTAAGACGGCATTGGTTTGTTGGCCAAAGTCAAGACCTTTGTCTGTCGAGGATGTGTTTGAATCACGAAGGATTTGTTCCATATTGGTGTCTTGTCCAAGTTGTGGTTTGTTGGCCAAAGTCAAGACCACTTCTTATCCATCGACATTGATTACGAAGCTTTCCATGGTCAATGGGTCGCGCTTGACTGGGATCAATAAGTTTGTTGTGCCAAAGCCAAGGCTTAGTTGATTCAGAGGAAAAAGGTTAGGTAATACATTGGATGTATTGGCATATATAAGATATATATTTCGGACTTGGATGTCCCCCTACCGGATCTAGGAATTGGATTGGATCCAATTGATCTTAGAGATCTACCTAGTTAATTATCATACAATTTATTGGCCAAAGTCAAGATTGTGTGATATTTAACGGGATCCTAGCCCACTAGGAAACGCGGTTTCCCAGTACTCGACAGAGGGTTAAGGCTCGCCGAAAAATAGTGGGAGGCAAGAATTGAATTTGCAATACTCGTTCAATTACTCGCCATACGCGCTCTCAAACAAATATCAATTCGTCAAATAAATTAAATGTTTGTTGGACTAATATTTAAATTGTTGTTTTAATAAATAGTTGGACTATATATTCAAACTATTCATTTATAGTTGATTTTATAATTGGATTATAGTAATCAATATAATTGATTTTAATCTATTAAAATTGTAGTTGTTTAAATAGTTGGACTATTGTAATCATTATAATAAAAAGTACCTAAATCATTGATTAAATAGTTGGACTATTAGAATCAAGATTAAATTGAAAGATTGACATTTAAAACATAATCCTCGGGAAAATGTATTTAAATGGTTTAATTTTCAAATTGGGAATAAATTTCAGGAAGGTCCTAGAAAATAATAAGTTATTTTATTTATTAAGCCTAAGCCCGGAGTTAAGCAAATAGTAGAGCATAATCTTTGGAAGATTTATGTAATGATAACTTTAGTGCTTAATCCATTTAGCTTGTCGTAGTAGACTCCTTAATTTCTGAATCAGAACTAAGGATTAGATCCTTAAAGTATGATAATGAAATTGAAGGATCTTCATAAATCTATGCTTAGATCTTAGAAGTACTAAATTGCAATTAATAACTCGTGGAGAGTTAATGACTATTCTCAATGAGATAAAGTCAAAGTTTGTAATTAGGCAAGTAGCGCAAGACGCACTTTACTTCGATATTCTAGAAGGCCAAGGCTTGGCCAAAGGCTTCTGGAGTGGGGAAAAGGCAAAGGCAAAATCATTATAATCTTCTGGGAAGATAAAGGACATATCCTAAAATGTCTACTTAAATTGTGGCAAACGGGATCGCGTTAGCATGACTGCCGTTTGAACAAAGCAGACATGAAGGAATTAAAGAAAGGGCAAGGCTCTGACTTTAAATATGTTTGTCAAAATTATGTTCACTACTAGTATTAAAATTATATTTTAAATACTTAGTGTGGTACATATATATGTACTGATATACAGTATCTGCTGTGAGCAGGATACTGACTTCAGTTGAGATTAATCTGCGAATGGAAAACGGGACGTAAGTCGCTGTTTTAACCGTAGATACCTAAGTTTAGGAACTACCTTCGGGTATGTACTTAAATTATGAAACTGTTATAATGTAACTAGTTTGACTAGATACATTATCTCTATATCTAAGACACTAAAGTGTTTTATTATATAAAGATGATATTGAGATAAACATATTAGATGTGAATAACAGTATTTATATTTTGAATATAAATAATATCTCAAACATATAACATGACAAACAAATAGCTCAAACTGATTTGATCAGATGAAATTAATTGTGGCGTTGTTGTCTGGGACACAATCAAACAAGAATCGTATATCCGCACTTTTGAAGAGTGGGTACTAGGACTAATTTGATTCCAATCGAATAAAGTCTATGAATCTAGTTTATTGGGCAAAGTGCCTAAAACACTTTACTGGTAAAATTGTAAATGCCACAGATCTGTTAGCCCTAGTTCATAGTGAAGCAAGTGGGCCCATGTCTAGTTAGGCTAGATGTGGATATGAATATTTCGTGACCTATACGGATGAGGCATCGCGTTATGGTTATGTGTTTCTTTTGAAGAACACAATCATAAACTTTTAAAGTTTTCGACACGAAATAGACAAGAGATAGGCTAACGTATTAAAACGTCACGGTAAGACCGTAATGGAAAATACTTAAGCAATAAGTTTCTAATATACTTGAAAGAGTATAGTATTATTTCAAATGAGGACTCCTCCCGGAACACGTCAATTTGACGTTGTGTCCGAAGGATAACTGAATTTTGTTGGACATGATAAGGTTAATCATGAGTCGCTCTGAGCTACTTTTTCCTTCAACGGACAAGCATTAACAATACAGAACTTATTTAGAATAAGGTTCCATTAAAATCTGTTTGACGGATTTCATATTAGATATGAACGGGAAAGAAATCGGGTTTCACATTCCTGATAATTTGGGTGTGCTAGGCATATGTTTGGATGATACCAAACTAGAACCCAAATTGGATAAGTGCCAATTGTAGGTTATCCTAGGGATACCATAAGTATTGTACTTATACATCTCACTAGAGAACATTTAGATTGTTGCTCACCATGCGGATTTCCTAAGAGGAATACCGATATGCAGTGGTAAGTGGGAGGATAGTAAAACTCGATGAAAATCAGAGTAATACTATTCAAGGCACCGATTCCTAATGGAACACAAATAGTTCATCAAGGATGAAACTATTACGATTAATCTTTGTATACACAAGAACCGCGTAGGTCGGAGAGAGTTAGAAAACAACCTGGGGTATGGGTTTCTAATCTCGCCTCATAAAGATGTCTATCTTAGTGAGGTATACCAACTGACTACGTATGAGGAAGTGATACAAGGTATCGACTCCTTATTATGGCAAAGTGCCATAGAGTCCAAAATGGATTCAATGTATATCAACTATGTTTGGATACTAGTTGATGTACCGCAAGGCATTGTGCCTATTGGTACTGTTTAAGTCTTCAAGGAAGACATACATGGAAGGCAACATACTAATGTATAAAGCTAGGCTTTTAACAGAAAGGTATCATTATCAACATTGTGTTGATTACGATACAACCTTTTAACTGTTGCCACGGTAAATCCATTTGTATAATGCTTGCTAAAGCTGCATGTTTCATTTATTAAATATGACAGCAGAACGGGAAAATAGATTTCCTGAAAAGGAAACCTTTTGGAGGATTTTTATAACATCCTGACGGTTTTGTCGTATTATAACTAGCAAACAAGGTTTGCAGGTTATTTGATCCATGTTTGGATCGAAGCAAGCATAGGTTCTTGGAATTATCGTTTTGATGTAATCATAATGGTGTATGATTTGATTCAAAACGAAAATGATTCTTGTGTATATAAGAGGGTTAGTGGGAGCGCATTGACAGTGGCTGTCCTATAAATAATGATAATATATGTCATTTCTTGGAAATGATATTCCCATAAAATACAATCGGTAAAAGCTTGGCTTTCGAGAAAACTCTTCGAGAAACTCGTACATTGAAAAATGTAGATGACCTGGTGTCTCATACGCTTTGAGCATATGGATTCACAAACAGGCCAATTCTAGTGATAGTGACTGGATTGATGTTAAGAACATCCGTTAGTATCTTAGAGAACTAAGGATGCTGTCTTAATCTATGGAGAAGGAGAACTTGAAGTGACTGGGATCACTACTGCAAGTTTCCTAACCGATAAGACGACTAAGAGTCGCAAACGGTACTATAAAGTTTGAATAACGGAACAGTGAGCTGGAAATCTTCCAAGCAAAAAACTGTTACCGAAGAAACAACAAATGCGGGTTAATTGCTGCAGCTGAGGCGGCAATAGAAGCCTTCTGGGTCGATAAACAAATCTAATTAGATTAGATATAATTATGTTAGCAGCTGAGCAAGGCGTCAGCACAGGCTAAAGAATTAATGGTCTCATCAACGATCCAGATACATACTTCGATATTCATCTGATTCGTTCGGATCATACATCGTGGCGATGTGATGATCGAATAAATCGCATCAGATGATAGTCATGCAAATCCGCTGACGAAAGACTTTCATCAGCAATTTGAGCCAACCGTACATAGTTCGGGTGACAAGCACTCGAGTGACTGGCTATAGGCAAAGTGGGAGATTGTTGGACAATTATGACCCATAGCGTCACTATTTGTACAGATCACGGTGTTGTTGTACAAATTAACTATGTGACAAAGGAGATTGCACTCTTATCATTTGTGATTAGATCACCTAGATGTATAAATGATAGGAGGTCCCTATGATTTGTTCCTGGACGAAGAATGATATGAGACAGTATCAGTCCACGAAGGATAAATCATTAAATATCCCTAGTCAGAGTATTATCGAGATTGGACATCGATAAATATGTAAAAGACTAGTATTACACTTGTGCACGTTGTGAGGGCACAACGATATAGTTCTCATATATCTGGGTATAGGATACTCATGCAAGTGTAATAGGAGGTTGTGTTTCACCGATGGTATGGGAAATAGCTTCGCTCTGGATAGACCCCATCGGAATTCCATTGGTAGTATGACTATGTGTCTATGGAAGTCCGACATCAGGGTAGGTGTGTTTGGTCTTAACTTGAGACTTGCACCGCTAATACTTGCGACAATCGATATACTCTAGTTGCGGTCGTCCAGGGCTTTAACCGGTTCTGTGTACGCCAATGCTGGGTATATTGAGAATCGTAGAGTATTGGGTGTGATGTCAAGACGGAAGTGTCACTCCAGTCATAATGGAGATGATGTCACGTAGGATACGGTATTAGTACTCTTAAGTGCTGCAGCCATCGGGATATTATGACAAGGTTATATATATCCGATTATAGAGACTAGTTACCAGACATCCGACATGTGTTTCGTATGGGCAGACATTAATCCAGCCCCAGGCCTAGCACGTGACATCTGATACTGGATCGATATGCACTATACTATGTATACTACGCCTGATACAGATCCTTTATTCCTGTAAGGATATTTTCGGAGAATTGGGTAGGCATGGCGCTTTGCTAGAGGCCAACCTTGTCTTGTAAATCGGTAAAACGTAGTACGAGGTACTTACGTGTTCGGATAGTCCGACGACCGAATTTACTGCCAACATATCCGGGGATCTCATGGGTCGCTTCCCAAAGATTCACCGATGACGTATGACTCGCACTTTAATTAATCTGGGATTAATTATAAGAAAGAGAAAAAAAAATCTGGGATTAATTCGGAGATATTTTATCTAGGATAAAATATCAATAAAAGAGAGATAACGATTATTGGAATTAATCGGTAAATTAATATATTCGATATATTAATCGAAATTGGATTTCGACGCGGAATTAAAATTAGATTTTAATTCGGGCAAACGAATTAATTTAGAATTAATTCGTTAGCGACGTGAATAGTAATTATGCTTGGCATGATTATTTAATTAAATTAGATTTAATTACGACGCAACGGAAAAATCGTTAATTAGGAATTAGCGAACCCGAGCCCGAGAGTGATTGCGAGCGCATTCGCATTTTGAATTCATGTGCGGCACGCAAGTCACATCAAGCGTCAAATCATTCGTCGCATCAAGCGTCAAATCACTAGTCACTTCAAGCGTCAAATCACTTGTCACTTTGAGTGATGTGACTTGACAACTTGATAGACTTGATATGACTTGATGGACATTGATGTTGGAGTGTGGAACACTCAAGTTGATTAAAGTTGGTTTATTTGACTTTTTGAAAGTTAAATTAAATGGTAAATCATTTATTTATTTAGAAAATATATAAAGGAAATGATTTACACCATTAACCAATTTTTTAACACAAATCTCTCTACACTCTTTCTTCTTCACTTTTCTCACGCCCAAGAGGGGGCTGCTCACTGTCCAAAACCGTGAGCCATAGAGCAAGGATAAACTGATTTTTGTGGCAAAAATCAAGGTGCTAGCACACTTAGAAGTTATACGAAGGTGATAGGGAAACCCACCCACGAGCCGGGAATCAAACGACGAAGCTTGGAGCTTCAAATGTTGGATAAAAATCTGATTTTTGGAGGCAGAAAATCTGCACAGCAGTGGCGTTTTTGGAGGGCAGAATTTCAGTTTTGTTCTTCACCAAATCGTCTCAACCGATCGATGTGAGTATTCCGCTACCTCCGTTGATGTATTCACATATGTTTTTCATGCGTATATTGATCTTGGGACCTAATTAGAAACCTACATCATTGTGACATGTTTGTTAAGTAGATAAATGATAAAATAATTAGATTAGATTTTGATATATATGCATGATCACAAGAAGTTCAGAGTAATATAAAATTGAATCCAGCCTTTGCATGTGTTTGACGCTCAAGGTATGAGCATAGTTACTTACTGAGTCTTACGACTCACTATCCAACAGTGATTGAATTTTACAGGATGGTTACCAGATCGGTCACCACAGTCTTCAGAGCTTGAGAAGCCAGATAGCAGTGCTGCAGTCAGCCAGTCACCAGGTCTTGGGAGTATAAGTTGTACAAGTATAGTTGTAAAGAAATTGAGTTGTATAAGTTTAGTTATAAAAAGTTTTTGTACACATTTTCGGGCATGGAGCCCAGTTGTATTGTGTCTTGAGTTCATTATTTTAGTGTTATATTATGTGTTGGGCTGTGTAGGTTGTATGGAGGTGCTGGACTTTGATCCAGGTTGCATGACTTTTAGTAGAGGTCATGCCAAAATTTCGTCAGAATTGGAGGCTTATAGAGGTATGATTAGCCTGTCTCTTGCCGATAGCATCTCCTGTAGCGGGATGTTACACTCTCCAAGGCCAAGTCCACATAATAAGCGATTTAGCCTATTTAATCTTGATTAATTATTGTTGTAATATCTTATTTCTGCACATAATCTTCATTTATTCATTTACTGCTTTTGTGTTTGCGTTATGGTGTGTGCTTTATAAACTATATTAGAAGTGAATGAATCATAAGATATGGGGATACCTCATTTGAGCATAAATATTATACTGGCATCAGTAAGGGACCATTATGAACCCAAATGGTTTTAATGTTAGAGCTTGTGAGGGGTGTAGTGCGGCCTTAAATTTTTCCCAGTGTTTCATACTGGGTGGTGACTCCATTATTCTCTTATTAGTCCTCTCATGGGACTATCCGTACTCTCTACGGGCTACAGCCCAATAGTGTAGCGATCATTGACGTCATAGGCATAGCGGTAAACCTCATTTCGCTCCTACAACTTGGCGGTTACCACACGTAGAGGCACGATAGGAACAGTTGCCACAGTTGGCTGAAGACGAAGCAAGAAGCCATGAGATAATGAAATTCAATCGTTCAAGTAGTTACTGAGGTGGTTATTCTTGCCACTATATAAGCTCAAAGTTAAATCTTAGAGAAGAGAGAAAACAATCAAAAGACTCTTATTAGCAATGTAATTTTCTTTTATCTAGATTAATCAATTAAGATTGTGTGCTTTCGTCCTTTGGAGGTATTCCTCAATAAAAATCATTAACCATTTTTTATGATTTTGTTCTAAGACATTTGAATCTTACACGCACTTTTTTCACTGTTCAACAATTAGTAAGTCATTCCGATTATAAGATTAAGAAAATACTTTTTGATTTTGATTATGATTTTTACAATTAAATAAATAAATTATTCTAATTCTAATTCTGAATCATCTTAATTTCATAAAACTAAACTTTAACTTTAGTATATCATAAATACTCAAGATTCCACATTTTTGTGAAGAATCAAGGACACGTCAAATGGATTATGTTCAAAATTCCTTTATTTGTCAAAAACGTTAACTTCTGCTATGTCCAAATATCCAAAACAATAACTAGATGTTGTCTTTTTTAATCTTAATAGTTTGGGAAAAGTATAAAAAATTATGTTGTGGTTTCGCTTATTTACAAAATCAGGACTCTGATTTTTTATGATAAAAGACTATCATGTGAATTCGTCTGTTAGTAAAAGCTGAAAAAACTGATAATATCGTTAGTGTGTGATGATGTGGCATGGTCATTTTCATCCTTTCATATTTCCATGTCATGCCACAACTGCAATATCATTCCACATCAACATTCATGACCATACCACGTCAGCATATATTATGCTACATCAGCATCCATGACCATGTCACTTCAATAGACACCATGCCATGTCAACGGTCACTAACGATGTTATCAGGTTTGCCTGCTTTTGCTAACGGACGACTTCACAAAGTAGTCTTTTATCACAAAAAATCACAGTACTGATATTGCAAATGAGCAAAACTATAATGTATTTTTTTTTTATACTTTTCCCTAATATTTTTCAGAAATTTTCTCCTATATCGGTTTATCAGATCATATAAACCTTTATATATTATTTAATTTAAGAGAATATTATTATCAGAGCAAATAGATCGGTGGTCTCTTGTCCTGAAGATAAACTTGAACATATGAGTTCGAGTTCTTATGAATACTCATGGGAATAAAAACAAAGACAAACCCTAAAAAAATTATGCATTATACAATGAATGGTGTCACCACAAAGTATAAAAAAAATAGGTATTATTTATTATACATTTAGGGATGGCAATGGGCTGAATAATCTGACTTGTTTAATTCACATGTAGGAAATTATTACATCTACCTGGCTTTAACTTATCGTGTTGTCCACAGGCCCACTTGCAGGTCTCTCGTTCACACATAGATTTTACCCATATTATAACAAAGATGTCAGTATACACACTCAGTCCATCCAACTAACGAATGTAAATCTTAATCGTCTCTAATATATTGAGTCCCACAAACCCTATCCCGATAAGTTATTACTATTCCTATCTGATGAGCTATATTTTATCTATTATTTCATTACCTTTTTACTTAATTTTAATTTATTTTATTTAGTTTTTCTTAATTTATATTATTTTGTTAATTTAAATAGGTTTTGGAAATAAGTAGTGATAGAGGGTAATAAAAGCTTTTAAATGGGAAATTCTCATGCTATAAGGAAAGCAATTGAAGAAATAATTTAATTTGGAAACAAATTAAATTAAATGACAAAAAATATTAAGAATCATGAAGCATTGAGGATTTAATTTATTTAAGTTAATAAGACTGAGACATTATAAAAGGAGGCATGTGACGAAATTAGGGGATAGTTCCATAACCTAAAATTACAGCCTCCATGAGAGATTTTAGAAGGAGAAGCCAATAACACATAAAAGGAGCACAACACATGAATTCAACTACAAGGAGCGAAAGACTGACGATCTCGACAGAGTTTCTTATTTCCTTTACCCCTTAATGTTCTGTTTATCATTGAATATTTATGAGTTTCTAAGCATGTGTAGTAACTAAACCTCTAATATGGGGTTGTGATGAAACCCGTATTTATGAACTTATAAATTGATTTTCTTATATTTTGTGTGATGTTTTGGTTTATTTATTGAATCTTATGCTTACTGCTTCATGTTGCTTGATCACTAATAGGATTGATATGGTAAACTTAGATGAAGTTGACAAATGAATTTTAGGTTAGCCTTAGATTCAATAGCACATGATCTCATCTTAGGAATTTCCTTCCTGGATAGAAATATATCTGTATGGCGGGTGTAGCCATAATCAGAACTTATTCTTAATGAATTTGGGGTGATTTAGTTGACATAGAAATATAGTTAATTAAGTTACTTTGGATATTTTCACTAGACCATCGAAAGAGGCATGTGGATATCTTTAGTATTCCAGGTTAATAAACCAAATATTACACAAATATAGGATAACCAATTCATCTTTAGAATAATACTAGGTGTATAACTCTGGATGTTTTCTCTCATTGATTATCTCAACAAATTTCCAATTTATATTTATTTGCATTAGCCTTATTTCAAACTCAAAATAACATCACATTTAATTTTAATTAGATACTCATAGGTTATTAGTCTTAACAATTAGTAACGAAGGTGATAAGTCCTCATGGGATCGATAACTTTTTATACTACTTGAGCGATACGTGCACTTGCGTAATGTGTGAAAATCGGGATCAATTTTTTGGCGCCATTGCTAGGGACTTATTGTAACATTTATTATTAATTTTAGGCTTAAGTACTTTACTAGTATCTAGTCGTTCTTTTTATTTTTATTTTTATTTTTATCACTCTAATTTTAAGTAAGGTTCTAGTGCTATTAAATGAAACGAAGTATACGTTGTGAAATCCTTCCGCTTGACCCAGAAATCGAAAGAACCATCCGACAATTGAGAATGGAAGATCGAGAAAATCAAGAAGCGCAGCTCAACATGAACAATCAGGAACCTGAACCCTTGGCAAAAACACCACCAATCCCCATTTGAGATAGGAAAATCCATGTGGTTGATGGGCTCATCCCTTGCATTGTATTGCCACCCCTGCCTATAAAAACATGTGATATCAAGGCATTTATTCAAATGATTCAGCAGTCAGTGCAGTTTGCGGGTGGTGCACTCGAAGATCCAAACGCCCACATCAGTAACTTCTTAGAAGTGTGCGGTACTTTTAATTATAACCAAGAAGAAAAAAAGCGGCGCGCTTGTGCAATTTTCCATACTCCTTAAGAGATAGAGCGAATGTATGGCTAAATTCACTACCAGCAGGGTCCATCAGAACTTGGACAGACTTGGCAACAAAATTCATGGAAAAATACTTTCCCCCAGTTAGAACTATAAAATTAAGAAATGACATCACATCATTCGTGGACTCGAAAACTCTTTATGAGACATGGGAGAGGTACAAGGAGCTGCTACAGAAGTGCCATGATCATTAGATTGCTAAATGGCTGCAAATACAAACTTTTTTCAATGGGCTCAGTGGGATGATGAAGTCCACAGTAAATGCAGCCATATGAGGTGCACTAATGGGAAAAGATGAACACAAAGCATGGGATTTATTAGAAGAAATGGCTAACAATAATTTCTTGTGGCCAACAGATATGAATATGCCCCAACGAGTAGCAGGCATACACGAGGTCAGGCTCAATCTAGTTGTTAGTGCCAAACTCAACCAAATATGAAAATGCCTAGAGGTATTGGGTATGCAAGCTCTGAATAATGTTGGTGCCACGAGTACATTATATATTGGAGGACCGAATGGGGAGCCACATAATCAATATGGTGAATCTGTCAACTATGTGAACAACTTCAATAGGCTAGGCCATAACCCCTATTCGAACAGCTACAATCCTGGATGGAAAGATCATCAAAATTTTGGGTGGAAAAATAACCAAGGGGCAGGACCACATGATAGATCACATGGCCCTTAGTAGCACAAAGAAGCTATTCAGGAGAGCAAGTCACCCATGGAAGAGCTACTAATGTAAGTGGTGAATCACAACAAGCTTCTCACAAAGCAAACAGTGGAAAATGCCAAGAACACTACAAGATTAGAGGCATTAATACATAGCCAGGTGTTGGGTTTCTATTAAGTCCCAAGATCAATTTCAAGAAATAAATATGTGTGAATACAATAAAGAAGCATGGCGGAATCATACTTACATTGATCAGATTTGGCGATGCGAGGAACAACGAAAATCTTCAAGCTTTGACTCCTTGAGATCTCGGCATTTGGACTGGTTTTGTGCTCCAAAATTCGGTCATGTCCTCCATTGATGCTCCAAGCTCCAAGTTGGTTTCCCTATCACCTTCGTAAGACTTCGGATGTGTGCTAGCACTCTTGAAATTTTGCCACAAAATTTCTATTTCCCTTGATGAACCTCACGTCTTTGAAGGAAAATATTGGGAGAGAATTTTGGCCCTTGGCCGATTCTTGTGTGAGAAGAAGAGAGAGAGAGTTTTTCTTTTGTTTTCTAAAAACAATAATAATGAAAAAGCTTTACAAAAATTTGGTATATCATTTCCAAAAGTCAAACCAAAATTTGGAGCCAAAAATCTCATTAAATGCCTTACAACCACTTCTTTCATGAATAGTTACTGCATGTCAATCACTCAAAGTGACAAGACATCCATCACTTGAATGACGTGCGATGTGATGTGACACGTGATGTGACTTGTGGGCCACACTTGAATTCGAAATGCGAGTGCGCCCGTAAACAATCCTGGGCTCGGGTTCACTAATTCCAAATTAACGAATTTTCCGTTGCGACGTAATTAAATCAAATTCAATTAAATAATTTTGCCTAGCAAAATTACTATTCACATCGCTAGCGAATTAAATCTAAATTAACTCTTTCGCCCGAATTAAAATCTAATTTTAATTCCGCGTCGAAATCCAATTTCGTATAATATATCGAATATAATATTTTATCGATTAATTCCAAATTAATCGTTCTCTCTCTTTAATTAATATTTTATCCCAGATAAAATATCTCCGTAATTAATCCCAGATTAATTTTCTCTTTCATTAATTAATCCCAGATTAATAAAGTGCGAGTCATACGTCATCGGTGAATCTTCGGGAAGCGACCCATGAGATCCCCGGATATGTTGGCAGTAAATACGGTCGTCAGACTATCCGAACACGTACGTACCTAGTACTACGTTTTTATCGATTTACAAGACATGGTTGGCTTCTAGCAAAGCACCGTGCCTAACCAATTCTCCAGAAATATTCTTACTGGAATATGTGATCTATATCAGGCGTAGTATACGTAGTATTGGGTATTTCGATCCAGCATCGGATGTCACGTGCAAGGCCTGGGGCTGGAAATGTGTCTACCCCATACGAAGCACATATCGGATCTTTGGTAACTAGTCTCTATAATCGGATAAACATGACCTAGTCATAATATCCCAATAGTTGCAGTATATAAGAGAACCAGTTTCGTATCCTACGTTATCATCATCTCCTACTATGACTGGAGTGATACTTCCATCTCGACATCACACCCAATAAACTATGATTCTCAATATACCCGAAGAGGCGTACACAGAACCTGTTAAAGCCCTAGACGACCAAAACCAAAGTATATTGATTGTCGTAAGTATTAGCGGTGCAAGTCTCAGGTTAAGACCAAATACACCTACCCTGATTCGGACTTCCATAGACACATAGTCATACTACCAATGGAATTCCGAGGGGTCTATCCAGAGCGAAGCTGTTCCCGTACCATCGGTAAACACAACCTACTATTACACTTGCATGAGTATCCAATACCCAAATATATGATAACTATGTCGTTATGCTCCCACAACGCGCACAAATGTAATACTAGTCTTTTACGCATTATCGATGTCCAATCTCGATAATACTCTGAATAGGGATATTTAATGATTAAACCTTCGTGGATTGATACTGTCTCATATCATCTCAATCCGGAACTAATCATAATGACCTTCTATCATTTATACATCTTGGTAATATAATTACAAATGATAAAAGAGCAATTTCCTTTGTCACATAGTTAATTTGTACAACACCACCATGATTTGTACAAATAGTGATGCTATTGGTCATATTTGTCCAACAATCTCCCACTTGGCCTATAGCCAATCACTTAAGTGTTCTACACATGAACTATGTACGTTCGCTCAAATTTCTGCTGAGAAAAGGCTTTCTTCAACGGATTTGCATGATTATCATCTGATGCGATTTATTCGATCATCACATCGCCATGATGTATGATCCGAAAGAATCAGATGAATAATGTAGTATATATCTGGATCGTTGATGAGACCATTAATTCTTTAGCCTGTGCTATAGCCTAGCTCAGCTGCTAACAGAACTTTTCCTAATCTAATTAGGATTATTATCGATCCAAAAGGCTTATATTGATGCCTCAGTTGCAGCAATAATACGCTTTTGTTGTTTATTCGGTAACAGTATGTTACTTGGAAGATTTCCAGCTCAATGTTCCGTTATTCAAATTTTGTAGTACCGTTGTTACGACTTACAGTCGTTATCATCGGTTAGGAAACTTGCAACAGTGAACCCAGTCACTTCAAGTTCTCATTCTCCATAATATAAGAAAGCATCTTTAGTTCATCTAAGATACTAAAGGATGTTCTTAACATCAATCCAGTGACTATCACTTGGATTGGCCTGATTGTGACTCCATATGCTCAAAGCTTATGAGACACCAGGTCGCGTACATTTATTTCAATGTACAAGTTCTCGGAGAGTACCAAAAACCTTTAGATCTATCCCAGTAGATCTTTATTCCTAGAATAAAGGTTTTATCTCCCAAGAATTCTACGGAGAATTTTTATGAAAGCCAAGCTTTCACCGATAGTAATATGGGAATATCATTTCCAAGAAATGACATATCATCAGTATTTTAGGACATCCACTGTCAGTGCGCTCCCACTAACCCTCTTATATACACAAGAATCATTTTCGTTTTGAATTAAATCATATACCATTATGATTACATAAAATGATACTTCCAAGAACCCAATGCTTGCTTCAATCCATACATGGATCGAATAACCTGAAAACCTTGTTTGCTAGTTTTGGTATGACAAAACCATCAGGATGTTGTAAACATCCTCCAAAAGGTTTCCGTTTAAGGAAAACGATTTTGATGTTCCAGCTGCCATATTTCATAAATGAAATATGCAACTTCAGCAAGCATTATCCAAATGAACTATTTGTGTTCCATTAAGGAATCGTGCCTGGAACAGTATTACTCCGATTTTTCATCGAGTTTTACTTTCCTCCCACTTACCACTGCATATAAGTATTCCTGTTAGGAAAACCGCATGGCGAGCAACAATTACATTGTTCTCTAGTGAGTTGTATAAGTACTATACTTTGGTTTCCCTAGGATAACCCACAATTAGGCACTTATCTGATTTGGGTTCTAGTTTGGTATCATCCAAACGTATGCCCAGCATTCCCAAATCTTCAGAAATGAGAAAACCTGGTTTCTTTCCTGTACATATCTAATATGAAGTCGGTCAAACAGATTTGTATGGAACCTTATTCAAAATAAGTTTTGCACTGATTAATGCGTATCCTTTGAAGGAATTGGTAGCTCAGAGCGACTCATGATTAACCTTACTATGTCCAACAAGGTTCGGTTTCTCAGTTCGGACACACCGTGAAATTGATGTGTTCCGGGACGAGTCCTCATTGAAAGAATACTATACTCTTTCAAGTATTTGAGAAACTTATTGCTTAAGTATTTTCCTCGATGGTCTAACCATGACAGTTTAATACTTTAGCCGATCTGTTTGTATACTTCGTGTCGAAACTCTTTGATTTCATCAAAAGTTTCCGATCCGTGTTTCAAAAGAAACACATAACCATAACGCGATGCCACATCCGTAAAGGTTTCGAAGTATTCATATCCACCTCTAGCCTAGCTAGACATGGGCCCACTTGCGTCACTATGAACGAGGGCTAACAGATCGGTGGCACTTACACTTTTACCAAGTAAAAGGTATTATAGGCACTTTGCCTATTAAACTAGATTTGTAGACATTATTTGAATAGAATCAAATCCGTCCTAGTATCCACTCTTCAAAAGTGTGGATATACCAGTCTTGTTTAATGTGTCCCAGACAACAATGCCACAAATAAGTCTCAACTGATTAATTCAGTTCGAGCTATTTGTTTGTCATGTTATACATTTGAGATTCATTTATATTCAAAATATAAATAGTGTTATTCACATCTAATGTGTTTATCTCAATATCATCTTTATAAAATGAAACACTTTAGTGTTCTAAAATATAAAGGTATATCCGCAACGGATTATACTCTGATATAGAGAAAATGTTTCTATTCAAACTAGTTACATTTAACAGTTTCCTAATTTAAGTACACACCCGAAGGGTAGTTCCTAAACTTAGGTTTCTACGGCCAAAACAGCGACTCTCGTCCCGTTTCTGATTCGCAGATCAATCTCAACTGAAGTCAGTATTCTGCTTGTCAGCAGATTCTGCACATTAGTACATATTTATGTACCATACTCAGTGTCTAAAATCCAATTTTAATACTAGTAGTGAACATGTTTATAACAAACATGTTTGAAGCCGGAGCCTTGCACCGTCTTCAATTCCTTCATGTCTACCTTGTCTATACGGCACTCATGCTTCTAGTGACCTCGTTTGCCATAGTTTAGGCAGACATTTTGGGATATGTCCTTTGTCTTCCCAGAAGATTATAATGATTTTACCTTTGCCCATTTTCCACACCCATAAGCTTTCGGCCTAGCCTTGGTCTTCTGGAATGTCGAAGTAAGATGCGCCTTGCGCTTCTTGCCTTATTGCAAACTCTGACTTTGTCTCCTTGAGTATAGCCATTTAACTCTCCAAGAGTTTTCTATTGCAATTAGTTCTTCTAAGATCTAAGGATAGATCTATGAAGATCCTTCAATTTCAATATCATACTATAAGGATCTAATCCTTAGTTCTGACTAAGAAATTAAGGAGTCTTTACGGCAAGCATAATGGATTAAGCACTAAAGTTATCATCACATGAATATTCCAAATATCATGTTCTACTATTTGCTCAACTCCAGGCTTAAGCTCGAGATGTTATTCTGTCTAATAGATTAACTTCTTAGTTTCCAGGACTATCCTGATGTTTTATTCCCAATTTGAAAATTAAAGTCGTTTAAAATATTTTCTCCCAGGATTATGTTCTAAACGCTAATATTTCAATTATCTTGATTCCAATAGTCTAACTATCAAATCAACGATTTTAGGTACAATTCATTATAATGATTACTATAGTCCAACTATATAATCAACTATAATTTAATTGGTTAAATTCAATTTAAATTATATTGATTACTATAATTCAATTATAAAATCAACTATTAATTGAAATAGTTTGAATACAGTCCAACTGTTTTATTAAAACAACGATTAAATATTAGTCCAACTAATGTATTAATTATTTGACGAACAATTTGAAATGAGCGCGTATGGCGAGTAATTGAACGAGTATTGCAAATTCAATTCTTGCCTCCCACTATTTTTCGTCGAGCCTCTAACCCTCTGTCGAGTACTCGGGAAACCGTGTTTCCTAGTGGGCTAGGATCCCGTTAAATATCACACAATCTTGACTTTGGCCAACAAATTGTATGATAATTAACTAGGTAGATCTCGAAGATCAATTGGATCTCATCCAACTCCTAGATCCAGTAGGTGGACATCCAAGTCCCAAACATAAGATCTTATATATGCCTATACATCGAATGTATACCCTAACCTTTTTCCTCTGAATCAACTAGGCCTTGGCTTTGGCACAACAAACCTAGTGATCCCAGTCAAGCGCGGACCCATTGACATGGAAGCTTCGTAATCAATGTCAATGGACAAGAAGTAGTCTTGACTTTGGCCAACAACCACAACTTGGACACGACACCGATATGGAACAAAGCCTCGTGATTAAAACACATCTTCGACGGACAAGGGCTTGACTTTGGCCAACAACCCCGCCAATCTCGGATCTTGAGTAAGAATCACTCAATGGAAGGAAAATAAACGCTTGATATTAACGAGGGTTTTTTCGCGTGCAAATTGGCTACCAATTTTAATTATATCTTGTTAAGGTCTCATCATCATACACCCTTAAACATGCATTCTAAACACATAATAAATCGCATATGATAAAATAATAATGATATGCGGATGGATATTTACATTGATCCTAGATCAAATCTCTCACTTTCTCTCTCCAAGCTAGCACAAATATTTCTTCTACCCGTTACACTACACTTCTAAAGAAACCTCATTTACATGAGGGGAATAGGTGAGAAGAGAATACAAAGAAATAGGAGATAAGGCTGGACACGCAGGTCCAATTTAATAAATCAAATTTATTACAACAATTTCTAAAAATCGCCCCACCCAGCTAATATCCATCCGATATACATTATTCAAACATCACAACCATGTATTCATACAAGCATGTTATCAATCAATCTAATCAAATTAATTAATCTTGATAATTAGTGATCATCCAATGTTCAAACAAAGATTTGATTTTGTTCGAGTCAAACTCGTATTGCGAACACGTACTCAAAGTACGATTTCTCAAATTAATTAAATTACATAATTAAATCCAATTTAATACGTATTTAATTCTAATTGATTATTTAATTCCAAATTAAATATTACACTTTATAAAATAACCTTTACGACTTAAATTCCAAATTTAATCGTTACGGGTCTCAAAGCCCGATTAATATCCAATATTAATTTAATTAAAGTCCAATGGGCTTTTAATTAATTTCTTGAGGCGTGGACTTTTGGTCAACTCGGGTCAAACCGAATAACCAAAATCCAATCCGGGAGTTACCCCATAAGCCCATAAATTAATTTAGACCCATTAGGCCCAATTAAACGTTAAAGGTTCATTAGTCGCATTTGTGCCTTTTGGAAGCGGTTTTGGGCCTAATTGGATCCAACCAATTTTGGCCTAAACCAACTTTGTACAACAAAGTCCAATAAACCCAATAACAACTTTAAAAGCCCAAATCCAATTTTAAGCCCAATAATTTAATTCCAAAAATTCCAAATTTTCAATTAAATTACCTAAAGTGTATAGCATTATTAATTACCCAAATCAAAGTTTCCAAAACATGAAATTTGTCCAATTAATCATGCTTAACATCAATTAATCATATCCAACATAATTTGATCAAAATAAAACCCAATTTCATGCTTCAAGTGTCTCGGCCATAAGGGGAAAATTATGTCCAAATCACATTCAATCCAATTGAACCAAATTCAACATAAATTCAACATCCCTAAATGATTTCCAAGTCATCCAATGAACAAAAAAATCAAAATCCAAGACAATAGGGCACTTGCCAAATTCGGCCATCACAAGCAAATTGGGGAAAATTGTTCCAAACACTTTTTCATCAAATTGATCTAATCAATCATCAATTAAACAACATTTAAGCATTCTAAATCATCCAATTTCATTAAACATGCTCAAAATCAAGTTTACCCAAATTTGTCATGCCCAAAATTTAGGGAAAAATGGATCCAACCAAATTTCATGAAATTGATTATGCACAACATCAATTCAACCTCATTCAAGCATACTATACTAAACAATTTAATCATTTGATGCTCAAATTGAGTTTACCCAAATTAAAGTTTTGGCCAACATTAAGCAAATTGGGGAAAATCAATCCAATTAATTTTTCATCAAATTGATTACATATAACTCTAATTTATTCATATACAAGCATTCTTAAACAAACAATTTGTTAAAATCATGCTTAAATCAAAAAGCCCCAAATTTTGCTCAAGAACCCTAATTCGTTTTATGCAACCAATAGCTCAAGATACCATTGTTGAGTTTCAATCAAGTCCCAAAGATCATAATCATGCATAAAACGAGTTGAATACAACCAAGGAGTAAGGCGGAATACATACTCACATTGATTTGTTTGATGCTAGGAAGAACAAAATGCGTTTTCTGCCTCCCTCCAAGCTCGGCAGTGGCTTCCTCATGCAGTGGGCTGCTCGGTTTCAGCTGTGAAACTCCTCCAAGAATTCGGCCATTGATGAACACCATTGAAGCTCCAAGCTTCAAGCTTCCAAAACGATTCCAAGCTCATAAATTCGTTTCCCTATCACCATAATGTAACCCATGTGTGTGCTAGCACTACTCTTCTTCTTTTGCTTCTCAAAATTTCGGTCAAACCAGAAATTTTGAGAAGAAATCGGCAGTGAAGCCGTGAATGAGAGGGAGAAGAAAAGAGAGGGAAATAAGAAGACCGTATGTCTTGCATGTGAGAGAGAGAAGATAAAGCTTTAATATATATGTTTATTATATTTACCAAGTAAATTAAATAAAACATATATTTACTTTAATTCAAAAGTCAAAAAGTAAAAAGCAAATGTTGCTTTTTCAACTTCTACATCAATCACTCAAATCAAGTGACAACATGTCATATCACTCAAAGTGACATTTGATTTGACGCTTGATGTGACTAGCGATTTGACGCACGATTTGACTTGCGTGCCGCACTCGAATTCAAAATGCGAATGCGCTCGCAAATAATCCCGGGCTCGGGTTCGCTAATTCCAAATTAACGAATTTTCCGTCGCGTCGTAATTAAATGATTACGCCTAGCGAAATCACTATTCACGTCGCTAACGAATTAATTCTTAATTAATTCGTTCGCCCGAATTAAAATCTAATTTTAATTCCGCGTCGAAATCCAATTTCTAATAATATATCAAATATATTATTTTATCGATTAATTCCAAATTAATCGTTCTCTCTCTTTAATTAATATTTTATCCCAGATAAAATATCTCTGCAGTTAATCCCAGATTAATTTTCTCTCTCTTCTAATTAATCCTAGATTAATTAAGTGCGAGTTATACATAATCGGTGAATCTTCAGGAAGCGACCCATGAGATCTCCGGATATGTTGGCAGTAAATACGGTCGTCGGATTATCCGAACACGTAAGTACCTCGTACTACGTTTATACCGATTTACAAGACAAGGTGGCTTCTAGCAAAGCGCCATGCCTACCCAATTCTCCAGAAATATTCTTACAGGAATATATAGATCTGTATCAAGCGTAGTATATCGTAGTATTGTGTATATCGGCCCAGTATCGGATAGTCACGTGCTAGGGCTGGGGCTGGATAAGTGTCTGCCCCGTCCGAAGCACATGTCGGATGTCTGGTAACTAGTCTCTATATCGGATATGCATGACCTAGTCATAATATCCCGATGGTTGCGCAACACTTAAGAGCACTAATACCGTATCCTGCGTGACATCATCTCCACTATGACTGAAGTGATACTTCCGTCTTGACATCACACCCAATACACTACGACTCTCTGATAAACCCAGAAGTGGTGTACGCAGAACCGGTTAAAGCCCTGTACCACCAAGACCAAAGTCTATCGATTATCGTAAGTATTAGCGATGTAAGTCTCAGGTTAAGACTATACACACCTACCTTGATTTCGGCCTCCCATAGACACATAGTCATAATACCAATGGGATTCCGAAGGGTCTATCCAGAGCGAAGCTGTTTCCCTTACCATCGGTGAAACACAACCACCTATTGCACTTGCATAAGTATCCAATACTTATATATATGAGAACTATGCCGTTGTGCCCTCACAACGCGCACAAGTGCAATACTAGCCTATTCTGCATTACAGATGTCCTATCTCGATAATACTCCGGCTAGGGATATTTAATGATTAATCCTTCGTGGACTGATACTGTCTCATATCATTCTCAATCCAGGAACTAATCATAGGGACCTCTCTTCATTTATATATCTATGGTGATCTAATCACTAATGATGAGAGTGCAATTTCCTTGTTACATAGTTAATTTGTACAACAACACCATGATCTGTACAAATAGTGACGCTATGGGTCATATTATCCAACAAAATCAACATTACCCAATGTTTTCCAACTCATCCAATGATCAAAAACACAAATCACCATGACTATTTAGGGCACTCATAGTTTCGGCCAAGCCTCAAATATTGGGGAACAATTGATCCAATCAATATTTTCATGAAATTGATCATATACAACTTCAATACATCATCATTCAAGCATACTCAATCAATTAATTTTATCAAATCATGCTCAAATTGATTTTACCCAAATTTTACCCTAATCAAATTTCATGCTCGAAATGGCTCAAGATACCATTGTTGGGTTTCTATTAAGTCCCAAGATCAATTTCCAGCAAGAAACATGTGTGAATACAACAAAGAAGCATGGCGGAATCATACTTACATTGATCGGATTTGGCGATGCGAGGAACAACGAAAATCTTCAAGCTTTGACTCCTTGAGCTCTCGGCATTTGGACTGGTTTTGTGCTCCAAAATTCGGTCATGTCCTCCATTGATGCTCCAAGCTCCAAGCTTTGCAAATGGTGATTCCATGCTCACAAGTTGGTTTCCCTATCACCTTCGCAAGACTCCGGATGTGTGCTAGCACTCTTGAAATTTTGCCACAAAATTTCTATTTCCCTTGATGAACCTCACGGCTTTGAAGGAAAATATTGGGAGAGAATTTTGGCCCTTGGCCGATTCTTGTGTGAGAATAAGAGAGAGAGAGTTTTTCTTTTGTTTTCTAAAAACAATAATAATGAAAAAGCTTTACAAAAATTTGGTATATCATTTCCAAAAGTCAAACCAAATTTAGGAGCCAAAAATCTCATTAAATGCCTCACAACCACTTCTTTCATGAATAGTGACTGCATGTCAATCACTCAAAGTGACAAGACATCCATCACTTGAATGACGTGCGATGTGATGCGACGTGTGATGTGACTTGTGGGCCACACTTGAATTCGAAATGCGAGTGCGCCCGTAAACACTCTCGGGCTTGGGTTCGCTAATTCCAAATTAACGAATTTTCTGTTGCGACGTAATTAAATCAAATTCAATTAAATAATTTTGCCTAGCAAAATTACTATTCACGTCGCTAGCGAATTAATTCTAAATTAACTCGTTCGCCCGAATTAAAATCTAATTTTAATTCCGCGTCGAAATCCAATTTCGTATAATATATCGAATATAATATTTTATCGATTAATTCCAAATTAATCGTTCTCTCTCTTTAATTAATATTTTATCCCAGATAAAATATCTCCGTAATTAATCCCAGATTAATTTTCTATTTCATTAATTAATCCCAGATTAATTTTCTATTTCATTAATTAATCCCAGATTAATTTTCAATTTCATTAATTATTCTTACTGGAATATGTGATCTATATCAGGCGTAGTATACGTAGTATTGCGTATTTTGATTCAGCATCGGATGTCACGTGCAAGGCCTAGGACTGGAAATGTGTATGCCCCGTACGAAGCATATATCGGATCTCTGGTAACTAGTCTCTATAATCGGATAAACATGACCTAGTCATAATATCCCAATAGCTGCAGTATATAAGAGAACCAGTTCCATATCCTACGTGATCATCTTCTCCTACTATTACTGGAGTGATACTTCCATCTCGACATCACACCCAATACACTACGATTCTCAATATACCCAGAAGAGGCGTACACAGAACCTGTTAAAGCCATGGACGACCAAAACCAAAGTATATTGATTGTCGCAAGTATTAGCGGTGCAAGTCTCAAGTTAAGACCAAATACACCTACCCTGATTCGGACTTCCACAGACACATAGTCATACTACCAATGGAATTCCGAGGGGTCTATCCAGAGCGAAGCTGTTCCCGTACCATCGGTAAACACAACCTCCTATTACACTTGCATGAGTATCCAATACCCAAATATATGATAACTATGTCGTTATGCTCCCACAACGCGCACAAGTGTAATACTAGTCTTTTACGCATTATCGATGTCCAATCTCGATAATACTCTGACTATGGATATTTAATGATTAAACCTTCTTGGATTGATATTGTCTCATATCATCTCAATCTGGAACTAATCATAAGGACCTTATATCATTTATACATCTTGGTAATCTAATTACAAATGATAAAAGAGCAATTTCCTTTGTCACATAGTTAATTTGTACAACAACACCATGATCTGTACAAATATTGATGCTCTGGGTCATATTTGTCCAACACCAGGTCGCGTCTTTAAAGACATTGGAGAGTCAATTAGGACAATTAGCAAGTGCATAAAACTACAAACTATTGGGTGCCTTCTCGAGTGATACAAAACCTAACCCGAAGGGCCAAAATAATGAGTCATGCAAGACTATCCCACTGAAGAGTGGTACTGTCATTGACAAGGACATTAGTGTAGAGCAACCTAAAGACAATGAGGCAAAGTCAACCAAATAAAAGAGAAGAGAGGAAAGAAAACCTAAAGCGACAAACCCAACAGAGTATCCACCTCCTCCATACCCTCAGAGTTTGAAGCAACACAAGCTAGATAAGCAGTTTTCAAAATTGTTAGAGATCTTCAAGCAACTGCATATCAATATTCCTTTTGCCAAGGCCTTGGAGAAAATGCCCAGTAATGTGAAGTTTTTGAAAGACATCTTGTCAAAGAATAGGAAGTTGGGTGAGTTTAAAACTGTGGCCCACACTAAGGAATGTAGTGCAATCATACAGAAGAAGCCGCCACTTAAGCTGAAGGACCATGGTAGTCTTATTATACCATGTACCATTGGTAACTATTAATTTGGTAAAGCTCTGTGTGATTTTGGTGCGAGCATCAACCGAATGCCACAGTCTATTTACCAAAATTGGGTTTGGGAGAGACGATACCAACAACAGTTATGCTGCAGCTAGCAGATAGATCTTTCACATACCATTGAGGTAAAATAGAGAACGTGCTGGTAAAAGTGGACAAGTTCGTCTTTCCCACGGATTTCATAGTCTTAGACATGTAGGAAGACAGTGAAGTTTCTATCATCCTCGGATGACCCTTCTTAGCAACAGACAGAACGTTGATCGACGTGCATGAGGGTGAGCTGACTATACGAGTACAAGATCAAGAAGTGACTTTTCATGTCTTCAAAGCCATAGCGTGCCCGCAAACTGATGAAGAATGCCACATGATAGACAACATTGGTGATGAAAGTCCAGAATGGGTCAACATGGATCACCACTATGATAGGTCTGAAATGAAGCCACCGCAAACATTCTGTGCAAACAAAAGGACTGATGAGTTGCATATGTATATTGGCGAACCACCACCACCTGTGAGAATTGATCCGTTGCTGGAGACATTTGTTGAACCGTTAATAGATCATTAGGATAGTACATAGAAAAAAAACACTGCCACAAAACGCTCAGATCCTGTCATCCTGTGGGCAACAAAGGATTTAGCATTGGGCGGTCCTATCTCGGTCAACTAATCTTCCAAGGGAACCACCATGACCAATGGGTGGTTAGGTCTGGCTAAAGACATTAAACTTAGCGCTAGCGGGGAGGCAACCAATGCAATTATTTTTAATTTCTTTATTTTATTTAATTATTTTATTTTTATTTTTTATTTTTCAATGTTACTTGTGTGTTTCATAATGTTACATATGTACTTATACAGATACTGACACAACCCATCCAGTTCGCACAACCAGAGTTTGCCCGGAAATGGAACTAAGAGCTCGTCGCGCCGCTTCCTATGGCGTTGCAACTCGGGACCTAAAGGCGTCGAGGAATGATACACCTCATGCACAGTAGTGTTGTTCCTCTCTCTTCTACTTTAAGTTTATTTTACATTGAGGGCAATGCAAATTTTAAGTTTTGGGGTGTGTGTGCATGTGTTGTGTTAGTTAATTCCTGCTATAAAAAACAAAATTTTCCTTGTGGTGGTGAAACATAATTCACATAATGAGTTTTCCTTGTGGTAGTGAAACATAATTCAAATGATGAGTCTATTTGCTTTATGATGATATGTTAGAGGCGATAAGTGCTCATTGTACTTTTATCTGTTGTCTTGAGTAGGTGATCTAGGTTAGACTCGTATAAAATGCACAATAGGTTTCTAGCAGTAAGAACCTAGGTGGGTATCAAAGTGACTAGTTGGTGAAATTGATTTCTGATGAATGACCGTTTGCCTAAATGTCCATCTTTATTTGCTAGTGTTATGATGTATGGTATGGTTTAAAAAAAAAGATAAATCACCTATAACCGATAAGCATGAAGCTACTCATTGGCGAGTGTTAAGACCACCACGAGGAGAAATGCTACCTTAAAGGGTAGGTGTGTGAAAAAAAAAAAAGAAAAAATGATAATCGTACCATACTGAGCAGAAAAACAAAGCAAATAAAAAACATATTCTGAGATATCTAGTTGGTTTTACCATCAGATCCCAATTTTTAAGATGAAATCACTAAGTTGACTTACTTAAGGATCGAGCTGTGACTAGATCTTCACACACATTGTGAGTCTAACTTTGATAATTTATTCAAAAATTTGGATCTGAGTTGCATTGGATACTTTGAAATTTCTTTGGTTTCATTACTAAGCATTCATTGAGGATAATGTTGTATATAACTATTAAGACTGTTTTATTTTTATGTGAATTCATGTGTGTGTTAAATGACGTTTATGGGTGCAGTCGCTGTAAGCCCTCACGAGACTATAACTCGTCCACTAGGGTCGTCTAATGGTTTAAAGACTTGTTGCATACGCTAAATGCAATCGTGATCTATACGAAAGTGGCTTAGGTTAATTAGTTTTTTTTTTTTGATTTTTTTTTTTTTTAGTTTTATGTTCGAGGACTAGCAAAATATTAAGTTTGGAGATATTTGATGAGCTTATATTTTATCAATTATTTCATTACCTTTTTACTTAATTTTAAGTTAGTTTAAATTTATTTTATTTTGTTAATTTAAATAGGTTTTGGAAATAAGCAGTGAAAGAGGGTAATAAAGCTTTTAAATGGGAAATTATCATGCTATAAGGAAAACAATTGAAGAAATAATTTAATTTGGAAACAAATTAAATTAAATGACAAAAAAATATAAAGAATCATGAAGCATTGAAGATTTAATTTATTTAAATTAATAAGACCGAGACATTATAAAAGGTACCATGTGACAAAATTAGGGGGGAGAGTTCCATAACCTAAAATTATAGCCTCCAAGAGTGATTTTTGAAGGAGAAGCCAAGAACACATCAATTGAGCACATCATAGGAACTCACAAAAAAGGAGCAAAGGACTGATGATCTTGACAGAGTTTCTTCTTTCCTTTAATCCCTTAATGTTCTGTTTATCATTGAATATTTATTTAGATTTTCTGAGCATGTGTAGTAACTAAACCTCTAATTTGGGGTTGTGATGAAACCCGTATTTATGAACTTATAAATTGATTTTCTTATATTTTGTGTGTTTTGGTTTATTTATTGAATCTTATGCTTAATGCTTCCTATTGCCTGATCACCAATAGGATTGATATGGTAAACTTATATGAACTTGACAAAGGAATTTTAGGTTAAACCTTAGATTCAATAACACATGATCTCATCTTAGAGATTTCATTCCATTATAGAAATATACATGTAGGGCGAATGTAGCCATAATTAGAACTTATTCTTAATGAATTGGGATGATTTAGTTGACATAGAAATATAGTTAATTAAGTTACTTTGGATTTTTCACTCGACCACCGAAGGAGGCTTGTGGATATCTTAGTGTTCTAAGTTAATAAACCAATATATTACACAAATATAGGATAACTAATTTATCTTTACAATAATACTAGGTGGATTCACAACTCTGGATGTTTTCTCTTATTGATTATCTCAACAAATTTTAGCCTTAGTTCAAACTCAAAATAAAATCACATTTAATTTTAATTAGATACTCGTAGGTTATTAGTCTTAATAATTAGTAACGTAGGTGATAAGTCCTCGTGGGATCGATAACTTTTTATACTACTTGAACGATACGTGCGCTTGCGTAACGTGTGAAAATCGCGATCACTATCCACAATACCTATTTTTTCCTGAATTTTATCCTTATTTAATTCTCCACTCTTACTCCTCCACGTAACAAGATTTCCCCCGACAAACATGAAGTAGCCTGAGGTGGATCTTCTATCTATGGTGTTCCCTGCCCAATCTGCGTCTATATAACCATTAATTCTAAGGTGGTTATTCTTTGCAAACATAAGTCCTTTTCCTGGGGAAGATTTTAAGTATCGCAAAATCTGTATCACTGCTTCCATATGATCCTTACTCGGTTGGTGCATAAATTGGCTTACAACACTCACTGCATAAGCAATATCAGGACGGGTATGCGAGAGGTAAATCAGTTTTCCGACTAACCTCTGGTATCTTCCTTTGTCTGTTGGCACTTGATTTGGATGTTCTCCGAGCCTGTGATTCTGAACAATTGGAGTGTCTGCTGGATTACAATCCAGCATTCTAACCTCACAAAGTAAGTCTAGTATATATTTTTGTTGAGATAAGAATATACCTTTCTTTGATCTAGCAACTTCTATTCCTAAGAAATATTTAAGTCCTCCCAGATTTTTCATCTCAAATTCGGTTGCCAATTGTTTCTGAAGTTTATCCATTTCCTCTGCATCATCCCCTGTAATGATCATGTCATCAACGTATACAAGTAAAGATGTTACCTTGCCCCGTTGATGTTTTAAAAATAATGTATGATCTGAATTACTTTGGCAGAAACCATACTTCTTCATTGCTTGACTGAACCGTCCAAACCATGCTCGAGGTGATTGTTTTAGTCCATACAATGCACGTTGCAACTTGCATACTACTTCGGTTTTTGAAGATGTTGTGTAACCTAGAGGAGTGTCCATATAGACTTCCTCTTCAAGACCGCCATGGAGAAAGGCGTTCTTTACATCCAACTGATGTAATGGCCAATCAAGGTTGGCTGTGAGTGATAGAAAAACCCTGACTGTATTTAGTTTAGCCACCGGTGAAAAAGTTTCTTGGTAATCTACACCATATGTCTGGGTGTATTCTTTTGCAACTAGTCTCGCCTTATATCGTTCTATAGATCCATCTCCCTTATGTTTAACTGAGAAGACCCACCTGCACCCGACTGTCTTCTTCCCTTGGGGTAGTGGACCAAGGTCCATGTTCGATTCTTTAGTAATGCCTCAATTCTTCCTCGATTGCTTTTGTCCACTTAGGATCCATTAATGCCTCATGAACTATAGTAGGAATATGGCATGCAGAGAGCTCATATGAAAAACTCTTGAGTGGCTCATGCAATTTTTCAGTGGAAATATAGTTGGCAATTGGATACCTCGACATTCTTTCCTCCATTTCTGGGGAGTACATTTTTGGTGGTTTGCCCCGGTTTTACCTTAAAGGTAAGTTATACCCAGTATCTATAGCATTGATAATTGAGGGTGTGCCAACATTAATTACCTCAGGAATATTCTTAGGAGATGGGCTTGCAGCGACCAAGAGGGGGATTCTGCTTATTCAAATGGTATAGGCTCAGTTGGTATAGGCTCAGCTTCCAACGGTTCTACTTCTGATATTGTGTCATTCTGATCCTCAAACCACTCAAAGGTTAGCCACTTCATCTAGTGTTTCCCCCTGAAGAGGAGTAGTGGATACCGATGAAGTGTAGAAAGGAGCGGACTCCAAAAAAGTGACATTCATAGTCACATAAGTACGCTGAGTAGTAGAGTCATAGCATAGTGGTAGCCTTTTTGGTGGGAACCATAGCCCAAGAAGAGGCACCGAAGGGCACAAGGGTCAAGTTTGTTACGCTAGTTCTTTTGAAGATGAACATACGCCACACGGCCAAAGATGTGGGGTATGAGCATGAGGGTAGAAGGTAGAGAGACCGAGGCTGACAAGGATTGTAGTGGAGTTTGGAAATGTAAGACTTTGGATGGAAGGCAGTTGATCAAATGGACAACAGTGGTAACAGCATCAGGCCAATGACTTGTGGGAACATATGTGCCGAGAAGAAAGGCTCGGGCAGTTTCAAGAATATGTTGATTTTTCCTTTCAGCTACCCCATTTTGTTGTGGTGTCCGGGGACATGAATTTTCATGAATAAGGCCGTGGAGTTTAAAATAGGACTGAAAATGGTGATTGACATATTCTCCACCATTGTCAGAACGAAGAATCCGAATCTGAACTGAAAACTGAGTGTGAATCATAGCATGAAATGACTGAAACACCTTAAATACTTCATCCTTATGAAAAAGCAAATATAGCCAGGTCATGCGTGTGCAATCATCAACAATTGTTACAAACCAACGTACACCGGAGATAATAGACACGGGGATGGTCCCCATACATCGGAATGTATTAAAGCAAAAGGAATGTTACTTTTATTCATGCTTAAAGAATAAGTAGCCCTATGACTCTTGGCTAAAATACAAGTATCACAATTTAACTCAGAAGTTTCTACATCAAAAAATAAATCAGAAACCAAAGGCCTTAGATACCCGAATGATAGATGTCCCAAACGGCGATGCCACAACCAAATCTATCAATTCTTGGAACTGAGTGAAGAAGACACGTGATGAGCTCTCCCCATACTGAAATCTTCAATATAGTATAATCCCCTCTCTTAGTACCACGCCCAATTATCTCATTGGTGAGATTATCCTGTATAAGACAAAAATCAGCAAATATTAGTACAACACAATTCAAGTCTGTAGTAATTTGACTAACAGATAGTAGCTTGTGGGATAATGAAGGAACAAGTAAAGTGTTGGATAATTGAAGAGAGGGTGATAATGTCACAGAACCAGCTCCTGTGACAGGAGAGACCACTCCGTTGGCATTTGCAATGCTAGTGCACCATGGAGATGAATAGTGAGGAAGATCCGCAGGATCAAAGGTCATATGATCTGTGGCCCCAGAGTCAAGTAACGAACCAACACGGTTGGTATTGTAGTGAGAACTAATTAAGGCATGACATGCATTACCTTGATCTACAGAAGAAAAATTATGTTGAGGAATTAGAGACAGACATGGTTCGGCTGCTGCTACAACAGCCTTGCCTATGCCTGTACTTGTACCAGCAGTGTCTCATTTCTTATGTGCTTGGAGTTCATGCCACCAGTCCGGATATCCATATAGTTGGAAGCAATTTTCCTGTGTGTGCTTCATATTTCCACAATTAGTGCACTTTGATCCGTCAGATGATGATTGACCTTTAGAGCCAGATTTTCCAGCATGCTGTGGGTTTGATCAATGGATCCCATGCTTGAGGCCTCTCGAAGCCACTGCTCATGGAGGGGGTTCATGGTCACCTGCGTTCATCACCACCTGACGAAGAGCCTCTATACGAACATGAGCATAAGCTTTCTCTATGGTGTGAAACGAGTGTAGCTGCAACACTTCAATCTGGATGTTATCCAGCTTGTTATCAAGACCATCCAAAAACACATAGACCCGATCTTCTTGGAGGATATTATTATACCTTTGAATATCAGCAGGGCATTCCATTAGATTTGGACGTCGAAAATCAATTTAACGCTAGAGACCTTGCAAGTCAGTGTAATATTTTTCCAGAGATCCACATGCTTGACGGAGATGTGAAACACGACGCCAGAGATCATAAACCTGGGATGTATCACCACCATCAAAATATGTGGTGGCAGCAGAGTCCCACACCTGTTTGGCTGTGGGAAACCGAATAAAGTTTTCAATTAAAGTCGGATCCATGGAGTTGATAAGCCATCATTTGACAATGGCGTTGTCGATGTGCCATTTGTGACGGGTCGGTACAGGATTGCGGGGTCAGTTCGCCATTGATGTAGCCCAACTTATCTTTGCCTAAGATGTACATCTCGACAACTTGGGACCACAAGACATAGTTGGAGCCGTCCAACTTGATGCCAATCGATAAAGTTATAGGTTCTGAGGTCACGGTTGGGGCCTGGGCTTTGGACAGAGCTTCGGCCATCTTGGAGGTGAGTAATTAGAGAGAATCCGTTCGGTGGTGGATTCCTCTGTCTGGGTTGGTGTTTCGGTAGCTGCCATAGGTAGATAAGAGGCTAAACCCTAGAACTGGGCATGAATAAGGGACCAGATAGTAACTTGCTCTGATACCATGTCAACTTATTTCGATATATATTTCATACAAAGGTATTGTATACATTTATGGAGAGATTTGCTACCGTATTTTTGGGCTATATAGATTTTTAGTGCTGAAATCTTTCTGATTTGGTTAACTCCTATAATCTCTTAATTGACAACTCACGCCAACAAAGAAATAGAGAATATACTAAAAGAAACCCCTTATACTATAGCCCCAAATCCCCTTATCAAGATTCCAAAAACTGATTGATCCCAACAAGCTTTTGAACTCTTACACTTTAACAACACATGGACCAGGGTCTCTGGTTGACTTCGACATCTTGGGCAGACGTTGGACTCCAAAATCTTCTTTTGATGAAGCTCTTCCATATGAAATCTTAAACCTTAGTTGGGAGTGAGCTCTATGTTTTAGACTGGTCCACAACATTCTACCTCCTGAGGAGCTCGAGGCTTGTATACAAGATTTGATATTTATGGCTAAATGGTATGCGCTTTTAATTGAAAATTTCCCCACATTATCACAATGCCACACAAACCTGCTTCCTCTGGATTCACGGGCAATTCCATGTTTAAGATAAGTTCATTGTCCATTGGTATAAAGTGTTGTTTCACCACTGCTTCATTCCAATCATTGTTCGTACTCATAAGCTCATTCACCAAAGAATTTTCTAGCAGCGTAGGTACAAAAATTGGTCTCAGGGTGCCATCTTTAGGGATCCAATTGCTTTTATAAATAGTGGTTTTACTCTCGTCTCCTATTGTAACACCCCGGTCAGACCGGTCATATCTGGCACAGTAAATCATTTTGAGTAACATTTTTAAACTCAAAAAATAATATTAAAATAGGTTTTGAACCATAAGAATCTCATCTGGAAGTCCCGGAAAAAATTTTAGATTAAACACCTTTACTATTCATTTGGGTTAACAAATAGCTCATCTGTATTTTAGCCATAACTTTCTCATACGATCTCTGATTTTTATGAATTTTTATCGTCGGAAATTTTAGAGCGAGACCTACAACTTTCATGTTGGACAGTTTCCCAAATTCATATTAGAACCAAGTCAAAAATTACTATTTCCCTAGATGTTACAGTCAATTCCGTGGCTACCTCATGATTTTGCCACTTGGCATCATTTTAACCATTTATTTCTCAACCAAAATCAACCCTATGTATAAATTCACGTACTATTCATTCATCCCTACAAAATAGAATAGTAAAAACGTGAAAATGGAGCTCTCATGCCTTTCATCATCTTCTTTACAAGTCTTCATTTCTTCATACAACTTTGAAGGTTCCTAGCTCATTCTCCATTAAAGTAAGCTTCTAACTCTCTTTCTTCCATTATTTTTCTATTTTGGGCAAAGAAGATAAAACCCCCAAATTCGTACCTTGCATATCATAGGCTTGGATTTGTTTATTTGTCCTTGATAGTGTTGTTAGCATGTATAAACATGCATTTGAGGATGATATTGACTTGGTGTAGACACTGTATTTTTGCATGAGCCCGATGATGAGCCTCGTATGGAGGCACTACCTGAAAAGTTACGAAAAACGAATGCCGAAAGGAATGAAAACCTCCAAAATTAGCCCCACATCGGATTCGAACTCACTAGCCAGCCTCAGATTCGCTCAGTCAGCCTCTGCTTCAAACCATAGCCTCGGCCCATCAGCCCCAGCCTCGCCCCAAGACCCCATATAATCGGCCCATCCACCCTCGGCCCATGCAGCCCATGCAATTCACGCCCAAATCCCTTCATCAACATGTTAGACAATTATGACCCATAACATCACTATTTGTATAGAACATGGTGCTGTTGTACAAATTAACTATGTGACAAAGGAAATTGCTCTTTTATCATTTGTAATTGGATTACCAAGATATATAAATGATAAAAGTCCATATGATTAGTTCCGGATTAATAAGATATGAGACAATATTAATCCACTAAGGTTTAATCATTAAAATATCCCTAGTCGTAGTATTATCGAGATTGGACATCGATAATGCGGAATAGACTAGTATTGCACTTGTGCGCGTTATGGGAGCATAACGATATAGTTCTCATATATTTAAGTATTGGATACTTATGCAAGTGTAATAAGAGGTTGTGTTTACCGATGGTACGGAAACAGCTTCGCTCTGGATAGACCCCTCAGAATTCCATTGGTAGTATGACTATGTGTCTATGGAATTCCGAATCAGGGTAGGTGTATTTGGTCTTAACCTGAGACTTGCATCGCTAATACTTGCGACAATCAATTTACTTTGGTTTTGGTCATCCAGGGCTTTAACAGGTTCTGTGTACGCCTCTTCTGGGTATATTGAGAATCGTAGTGTATTGGGTGTGATGTCAAGATGGAAGTATCACTCCAGTCATATGGAGATGATTGTCATGTAGGATAAGGAACTGGTACTCTTATATGCTGCAGCTATCGGGATAATATGACTAGGTCATGTTTATCCAATTATAGAGACTAGTTACCAGAGATCTGATATATGCTTCGTACGGGGCATACACTATTCCATCCTAAGGCCTTGCATGTGACATCTGATACTGGATCGCAATACGTAATACTACGTATACTACGCCTGATACAGATTATATATTCCTTTAAGAATATTTCTGGAGAATTGGGTAGGCACGGTGCTTTGCTAAAAGCCAACCATGTCTTGTAAATCGGTAAAAATGTAGTACTAGGTACGTACGTGTTCGGACAGTCCGACGACCAGATTTACTGCCAACATATCCAGGGATCTCATGGGCCGCTTCCCGAAGATTCACCGATTACGTATGACTCACATATAATTAATCTGGGATTAATTATAAGAGAGAGAAAATAATCTAGGAATAATTACGGAGAATTTTATCTGGGATAAAATTTATATAA
This sequence comes from Zanthoxylum bungeanum, assembly GCA_019454045.1. Classification (NCBI taxonomy): domain Eukaryota; kingdom Viridiplantae; phylum Streptophyta; class Magnoliopsida; order Sapindales; family Rutaceae; genus Zanthoxylum; species Zanthoxylum bungeanum. The sequence continues at coordinate 260,366 of SKCR01038415.1, read as the reverse complement.
AAGAGAGAGAACGATTAATTTGGAATTAATCGATAAAATAATATATTCGATATATTAAACGAAATTAGATTTCGACGCAGAATTAAAATTGGATTTTAATTCGGGCGAACGAGTTAATTTAGAATTCATTCGCTAGCGACATGTATAGTAATTTTGCTAGGCATAATTATTTAATTAAATTTGATTTAATTACGTCGCAACGGACGTTAATTTGGAATTAGAGAACCCAAGCCCGGGATGTGTTTACGGGCCCACTCGGATTTTGAATCAATTGGGGCCCACAAATGGTCACATCACCTAGTCAACTTTATCAACTTTTGGTTGATAGAAGTTGGTGGGATTTTAGTTAACTTGTTCCACACACAAGTTGAAATATTGATGGAAGGAATGACCATTACCTAAACTTGCTTTTGGTATATCATTAATTTAGATTTTGGAAATCAAATTACAAGTCATTCTTTCATCTTCCTCTCTCCCATTTCATGTGAAACACTCTCTCCCTCTCTTAGTTTTGGCTTGGCCGAAACTAGCAAAGAACAAAGAAGAAAATTGTGGCAATTTTCTAAGGTGCTAGCACACATCAAGAAGTCATTCAAAGGTGATAGGGAAACCTATTCATGAGCATGAAATCATTCACAAAGCTTGGAGTTTGAAGAACACAACAAAAGAACCTTGGCCGAAACACACAAGAAGGAAAAGCTTGGAGCATAATTTTTGTTGTCTTCGCATCGCAAAATCCGATCAAAGTGAGTATTTCCGCTACTTTACATTGTTGTATTCGCACATTTCATTGCTTAATTTGATCTTGGTTTGACCTAGAAAACCCAACAATGGTATCAGAGCGGTTATTAAGCATGAAATTGAATTAGGGTAAAATTGATTTAAGCATGATTTGATAAAATTGATTGATTGAGTATGCTTGAATGAGGATAACTTGGAGTTATTTGTGATCAATTTGATGAAAATTGAATTGGATTAATTTTCCCCAATTATTTTGGCTTGGCCGAAAGTGATGTAAACCCTAAGCTCTTGGTGATTTTGAATTTTAGACAATTGGATATGTTTAAAATGCATGGGATATATTAATTTGTGATTTAATTGGATTGAAATCAAAATTGATATAAAAGTCCCCTAATTGCCGAGAGTTATGGAAGCATGTTAGATTGATTTTTCTTCAATTTGTGTTGGACATAAATTGGTTAATTAAAGCATGATTAATTATGTAAATTGGTATTTTGGAAATGTTGATTTAAATAATTAATTATGGTTATACACTTTAATTAATTAAATTTTGAAATTTGGAATTTTAGAATTTAATTAATTGGGCTTAATTTGGAATTGGGCTAATAAAGTTGTATTTGGGCTTAATGGGCTTGGTTGGGCCAAGTTTGGTTTAGGTTAATTGGTTGGATCCAATTGGGCCTAAAACCATTTCCATAAAGTCCAAATATGATTAAATGGGCCTTTAAAATTTTAATTGGGCCTAATGGGCCTAAATTGATTTTTGGCAAAGGGTGATTCCTTATTGGGCTTTGGTTGCCAAAGTCCATGCCTTATAAATTAATTGAAAGCCCATTGGACTTTAATTAAAATGACATTGGATGTTAATTGGGCTTTGATACCCGTTAAAATTAGATTTAGAATCTAAGTCGCAAAGGCTCATTAATAAAGTGTATTATTAATTTGGAATTAAATAAAGAATTAGTATTGAATACAAATTAAATTGGAATTAATATTGTAGTTTAATATAATTCAAGAATTCGTACTTTGAGTACTTATTCTTAAACGAGTTGGACTCGCGCAAATCAAATCGTTGTTTGAACATTGGATGGTCATTAATTTCAGATTAATTAATTGGATTAGATTAATTGATAACATGCTTTGTGTGAATACAGGATGTGATGTATGAATAATGTATATCGGATGGATATTAGATGGGTGTAGACAACAGAAATCGGCGACGCTGTTCTAGGCTCAGTGCCTAGTTGGGAGTACGAAATAACATGGAGTCGCCACCCGGTGTGAACCGGGAAAATGATTTAAGGCTGCACTCACCCCTCGCAAGGGAAGACCTCAAACCGTTGAGTTCGGAATGGTCCCTTACTTATGTCGTTTGTAATGAATGGATTTGTGCAATATTAACCAAGTCTACAAGACATACATTGGTAAACTACTCTAAATCTAAGTTTGCATGCTTCGAAAGTAATATTCTCATAACAGTAAATACATAACTCATAAATACATGCAAAATAAACATGTGGCCAAGGAACTCGGCCGTTCTTAATGTAGGACTTTGCATGTCTGGTTGGACATATTCCACGTCAACCGAGTACGCCGTGTCCGGAACAACAAAATAGAATATAACAAAGGGTGCCCTCAGGTCTTACCTTTTTAGTCGCTTTCCGGGAGTGCGTTTCACGGTGCCGGAAGGGTTATCGTTCTACTGTTCTCACTGTCTACTGTTTTCGATGTTTTCACCGGGTTCGCCATTTTAACTGTTTTCGCCGTTTTCACCCGCGGTTACAGTTTGCTGTTTTCGGCCATTTTCTCACAATTTTGACTCGCCGTTTTCACTGTTTCACTCGTTATTTTCGCTCATGATTTTTCTATACTTTTCTGTTATTTTCACTCGCTGTTTTCTCTCTTTTTCAACTCAAATTCTCTTTCTCTCTCTTAAATTATCCTTACGTCAATTTTGGTCACGATTTTGGCCACATTTTCACGTACGCATGTCACATGCAAACGGACCGCCAATTACAGGTGTTTGGATAGGGTTTCAAGGAATTCTCTGGGCTCGGTTTTGGGACGGTTTACATGGGTTTGGAGGGCCGTTTGTGGGAGTCATTCACATGCATGGTGCTCGGCTTGAAGCTTGTGGCAGTGTGTGCGTAGGTAAGGGTGTGGGCTCGGCTATGCTAGGGGTACTCAGTCAGTTTGAAGGGAATGAGGCTCGGCAGTTGGCAGTGAGCTGCATGTTTCAGGGGGAATTTACGTGAGGTTCAGAGCTGGTTCAAGGCTATGAAGGGTGCTTGTGGTGTTAAGGAGCGATGTGAAGGCTTAGGGCGTGTGGGGCAGTCATGAAGACTTAGAGGCAGTGAAGGGTTTGGGCGTGAAGGTTTGGTGCTCGGTTGGTGTGTTTGCCGAGAGTGGATGCACTGGTCTGTTTGATCTCCTTGAAGTCGAGAAGAAGATGATGAACAGTGTTGATGCCGTGGGATGATCAAGATCCAGAGAGCCAAGTTGATGATGATTGAGGTTTAGTTGAGAATAGTCGAGGGTTCAGTGAGAGAGAGGGCTGCCGAGAGGTTCCAAATGATGAGTCCAATGAGGGATGGTGATGTACTGAGTTCAGTGATGGTTGTTGTTAATGAAGGAAGAGAGGAGGTTCACGTGGCTGCTGCATGCGGTGCTCGGCAGTGGTTGCATGAGGTGCCGAGCTGATCAGTTCTGCCGAGAAGATGAAGATGTGTTGCTGGATCAAGTGGTTCGTGGAGTTGCTTGGTTTGAAGACAGTGGCTAGGGTTCTCGGTACTGCAGGGGCTGTTGATCTTGTTTGAAGATTGATGGTGCCGAGAGCTGCTGAGTTTGTTTGATGGAGTAGATTTGGGCTGTTACGTAGAAGGGTTGTTAAGGCTGGGCGTTTGATGGTGGTGATGATAGTCCTGGACATGATGGAGGAAAGGTTTGTTTATGAATGTATGGTTTTGTTAAAAGGTGGCAAGTTGTTTTTAATTGGTGGTATTTACGTGGGGTTTAAAAATGGTTGGGTTTGATGGAGCTGTGAAGATAATGATCAAGTGCCATCCAGGTGTTGTGCGTGAAGTTGATGGTGATCAAAAATGGTGATGGGAGGGAAGTTTGTTGGTTTGTTAATTGTCAAAATGGGCGGCTTGCATATGAAAGGTTGGTGAGGGGTTCACGTGGGGAAGAAGACAATTGGTGTGGGGGAATTGTTTGGTACGTGGGGCATGGTGCATTTTGAGTTTGTTATTGTATTTTTGTTTGAATTATTTGTTTATGTTTGTTAAAGTTGTTATTTAATTGGTTGGTAATTTTTAATAATTTAATTTAATTCAAATTAATTTAATTGGTTGGTAGATTTTAATTTTGCATGGAAGTTAAAGGGTCACAAGCAAGGAAAATTAGAGAGAGAGAATATGTGTGAGAAAGAGCGAGGAAAAGGTTCCGAGCGAATGATGATTTTGAAACAAAAATGCGACGACAAAACCCGAAGCAAAACGAGCGAGTAAAATCCACCAAAATGTCAATTCCTGACTTTCCCTTTCCGACGACCGCTTTCCGCAACTTCCGTAACTAAAAAGTAGTGCCTCCATACGAGGCTCATCATTGGGCTGGTATGCAAAAATGCAATGCCTACAATGGGTGAGGGCAATTTTGGAAATTATTGTAATAAATTTAGAATTTATTAAATTGGACTTGCGTGTCCAGCCTATTACCTCTTGATTCTTTGTATTTCTCTTCTCACATATTCCCCTCAATATAAATGAGGTTTCTTTAGAAGTGTTATGTAATTGGGTAGAAGTAAGATTTGTGCTAGCGGGAGAGAGGAAATGGAGAGATTTGTTCTAGGAGCAAAATATTTTAAATATCCATCCGCATATCATTATTAATTTATTTATCGTGCCTTATTGTGCTTTTAGAATGCATGTTTAAGGGTGTATGATGAGATCTAATCAAAGATAATTAATTGGTTGCCAATTACGCGAAAAACCCTCAACAAATATTAAGTGTTTTTCCTTCCATTGAATGATTCATTCTCAAGATCCAAGATTGGCACTGGTTTATTGGCCAAAGTCAAGACCTTTGTCCATCGCGGATGTGTTTGAATCATGAAGGCTTTGTTCCATATCGCATGTATTATCCAAGTTGTGATTTGTTGGCCAAAGTCAAGATCACTTCTTATCCATCGACATCGATTATGAAGCATTCCAAAGTCAATGGGTCCCGCTTAATTGGAATCATTAAGTTTGTTGTGCCAAAGCCAAGGTTTAGTTGATTCAGAGGAAAAAGGTTAGGGAATATATTGGATATATTGGCATATATTATATATATGTTTCGGACTTGGATGTCCACCTACTAGATCTAGGAATTGGATAAGATCCAATTGATCTTAGAGATCTACCTAGTTAAATATCATACAGCTTGTTGGCCAAAGTCAAGGTTGTGTGTTATTTAACGGGATCCTAACCCACTAGGAAACAAGGTTTCCCGAGTACTCAACAGATGGTTAGAGGCTCGCCGAAAAATAGTGGGAGCCAAGTATTAAATTTACAATTTCGTTTAGATACTTGCCAATACGCGTTCATTTCATTTTCGTCATTATTTATTAATAAATATATATTAGTTGGACTAATATTTAATTGTTGTTTTAATTAAACAGTTGGACTGTATTCAAACTACTCCAATTTATAGTTGATTATATAATTGGATTATAGTAATCAATATATTTGAATTTAACCAATCAAATAGTAGTTGATTATATAGTTAGACTATAGTAATCATTATATTCGATTGTACCCGAAATCGTTGGTTAGATAGTTGGACTATTGGAATCAAGATAACTGAAATATTAGCGTTTAGAACATAATCCTGGGAAAATGTCTTTAAGCGGCTTTAATTTTCAAATTGGGAATAGAACCTCAGGATAGTCCTGGGAACCGATAAGTTACTTTATTTGATAGAGTGACGTCTCGGGCCTGAGCCCGGAGTTGAGAAAATAGTGGAACATGATCTTTGGAAGATTCATGTGATGATAAATTTAGTGCTCAATCCATTATGCTTAATGCAATGACATTTTAATTTCGTCGTCAGACTAAAGGATTAGATCCTTATAACATGATGTTGAAATTAAAGATCTTCATAGATCTATTCTTAGATCTTAAAAGTACGAATTGCAAAAGAAGCTCTTTCGCTCGTGTATGTCAGAGGGTACATCTGTCGAGCACTAGGTGTCGCAGATGACTGCTGACATCGATCAGCTAGGTTAGCTGGGCATTATCTACGTGGCCGAGACTGCCAAAGATTTGATCTTATAGTCTCTACCCGAAAGCTGGGGCAGGTTCATTATGAACCAAGAGTAAACTCTTGGAGAGTTGACGGCCATTCTCAAGGAGGCAGAGCCAGAGCTTCTAAAAGGGGCAGAGGTAAAATCATCACAGTCTTCTTGGAAGACAAATGACATATCCCAAGATGTCTGCCTAAACTGTGGCAAACTGGGTCACTGGAAGCGTGACTGCCGTATGGACAAGGCAGACATGAAGGAAGTGAAGAGGGGCATGGCTCCGGCTTCAAGTATGTTTGTCATAAACATGTTCACTATTAGTTTCAAAATTGGATTTTGATACTAGATGTGGTACATAAATATGTACTGATGTGCAGAATCTGCTGATTAGCAGTAGACTGACTTCAGATGAGATTTATCTGTGAGTCGAAAACAAGACGAGAGTCGCTGTTTTAACCGTAGAAGCCTAAGTTTAGGAACTACCCTTCGGGTATGTACTTAAATTAGGAAACTGTTATAATGTAACTAGTTTGACTAGAAATATTATCTCTATATCTAAGTTTAACCCGTTGCGGGTATACCTTTATATTCTAGAACACTAAGTGTTTTATTTTATAAAGATGATATTGAGATAAGCACATTAGATGTGAATAACAGTATTTATATTTTGAATATAAATGAATCTCAAACGTATAACACGACAAACAAATAGCTCAAACTGATTAATCAGATGAGACTTATTTGTGGCATTGTTGTCTGTGACACTTTAACAAGACTCGTATATCCACACTTTCGAAGAGTGGGTACTATAACGGATTTGATTCTAAGTCAAATAGTGTCTATGAATCTAGTTTATTGGGCAAAGTGCCTAAAATACCTTTTACTTGGTAAAAGTACAAGTGGCACCGATCTGTTAGCCCTTGTTCATAGTGACGTAAGTGGGCCCATGTCTAGCTAGGCTAGAGGTGGATATGAACACTTCGTAACCTTTACGGATGTAGCATCGCGTTATGGTTATGTGTTTCTTTTGAAACATAAATCGGAAACTTTTGATAAATTCATAGAGTTTCGACATGAAATATACAGATTGGCTAAAGTATTAAAACCTTCACGGTTAGACCATGATGGAAAATACTTAAGCAATAAGTTTCTCAATTACATGAAAGAGTATAGTATTCTTTCACAAATGACTCCTCCCGGAACACCTCAATTTGACGGTGTGTCCGAACAGAGAAACCAAACCTTGTTGGATATAGTAAGGTTAATTATGAGTCGCTCTGCGCTACCATTTTACTTCAAGGGATACGCATTAAATAGTGCAACACTTATTTTGAATAAGGTTCCATGAAAATCTGTTGGACAGACTTCATATTAGATATGAACAGGAAAGAAACCAAGTTTTCACATTCCTGAAGATTTGAGTATGCTGGGCATATATTTGGATGATACCAAACTAGAACCCAAATCGGATAAGTGCCTAATTTGTAGGTTTTCCTAAGGAAACCAAAGTATAGTACTTATACAACTCACAAGAAAACAATCTAATTGTTACTCTCAATGCGGTTTTCCTAAAAGGAATACCTATATGCAGTGGTAAATGGGAGGAAAGTAAAACTCGATGAAAATGGAAGTAATACTGTTCCAGGCACCGAATCCTTTAATGGAACCCAAATAGTTCATCAGGATGAAACTATACCAATAATCTTCAATACACAAGAACCGCGTAAGTCGGAGAGAGTCAGAAAACAACCTGGGAGGTATGGGTTTCTGATTTCACCTCATGAAGATGTCAATCTTATTGAGGAACACGAACTGGCTACGTATTAGGAAGTGATACAAGGTATCGACTCCCTATTATGGCAAAGTGCCATGAAGTCCAAAATGGATTCCATGTATACCAACCAAGTTTGGACACTGGTTGTTGTACCGGAAGGCATTGTGCCTATTGGTACTATATAAGTCTTCAAGGAAGACAAACATAGATGGCAACATACCTACGTACAAAGCTAGGCTTGTAGCGAAAAGGTATCGTTATCAACATTGTGTCGATTACGACGAAACCTTTTATCTGTTGCCATGGTTAAAATCCATTTGGATAATGCTTGCTAATGTTGCATGTTTCATTTATGAAATATGGCAGTTGAACGTCAAAACCACTTTCCTTAAACGGAAACCTTTTGGAGGATGTTTACAACATCCTGGCGGTTTTATTGTACCAAAACAAGTAAATAAGGTTTGCAAGTTAATTCGATCCATTTATGGATTGAAGCAAGCATTGTGTTCTTCGAACTATCGTTTTGATGTAATCATAATGGTATATGATTTAATTCAAAACAAAGATGATTCTTGTGTATATAAGGAGGTTAGTGGGAGAGCACTGACAATGATTGTCCTATATAATGATGATATATTATTTCTTGGAAATAGTATTCCCGTAATACAATCGGTGAAAGCCCGGCTTTCATGAAAATTCTCCGTAGACTACTTGGGAGAGACAACATTTATTCTAGGAATAAGGATCTACTGGATTGATCTAAAAGTTGTTGGCACTATCCGAGAACTCGTACATTGAAAGATATGTACACGACCTGGTGTCTCATATGCTTTGAGCATATGAAGTCACAATCGGGACAATCCAAGTGATGGTCACTGGATTGATGTTAAGAACATCCTTCAGTATCTTAGATGAACTAAGGATGCTTTCTTAATTTATGGAAAAGGAGAACTTGAAGTTACTGGACTACTGCAAGTTTCCAAACCGACAAAGACGACTGTAAGTCGCAATAAGGGTACTATACAGTTTGAATGACGGAACAGTGAGCTGGAAATCTTCCAAGCAAGATACTGTTATCGAATAAACAACACAAGCGGAATATTGTTGCAGCTGAGGCAGCAATAGAAGCGATTTGGATCTATAATAATCCTAATAAGATTAGGTGTAGTTCTGTTAGAAACTGAGCTAGGCTACAACACAGGCTAAAGAATTAATGGTCTCATTAACGATCCAAGTATGCATTTCAACTATTCATCTGATTCGTTCGGATCATACATCGTGGCGATGTGATGATCGAACAATTCGCATCAGATGATAACATTGCAAATCCGCTGACGAAAGCAGTTTCTCAGCAGAAGTTTGAGCGACCCGTACATAGTTCAAGTGTAGAACACTTGAGTGATTGGCTATAGGCCAAGTGGGAGATTGTTGGACAATTATGACCCATAGCATCACTATTTGTACATAACATGGTGCTGTTGTACAAATTAACTATGTGACAAAGGAAATTGCTTTTTTATCATTTGTAATTGGATTACCAAGATATATAAAATATAAAAGTCCATATGATTAGTTCCGGATTAATAAGATATGAGAAAGTATTAATCCACTAAGGTTTAATCATTAAAATATCCCTAGTCATAGTATTATCGAGATTGGACATCGATAATGCGGAATAGACTAGTATTACACTTGTGCGCATTATGGGAGCATAATGGCATAGTTCTCATATATTTAAGTATTGGATACTTATGCAAGTGTAATAGGAGGTTGTGTTTACCGATGGTACGGAAACAGCTTCGCTCTGGATAGACCCCTCGGAATTCCATTGGTAGTATGACTATGTGTCTATGGAAGTCCGAATCAGGGTAGGTGTATTTGGTCTTAACTTAAGACTTGCATCGCTAATACTTGCGACAATCAATATACTTTGGTTTTGGTCGTCCAAGGGTTTAACAGGTTCTGTGTACGCCTCTTCTGGGTATATTGAGAATCGTAGTGTATTGGGTGTGATGTCAAGATGGAAGTATCACTCCAGTCATATGGAGATGATGGTCACGTAGGATAAGGAACTGGTACTCTTATATGTTGTAGCTATCGGGATAATATGACTAGGTCATGTTTATCCGATTATAGAGACTAGTTACCAGAGATCCGATATATGCTTCGTATGGGGCAGACATTTTTCCAGCCCCAGGCCTTGCATGGGACATCCGATACTGGATCGCAATACGCAATACTACGTATACTATGCCTGATACAGATTATATATTCTTTTAAGAATATTTCTGAAGAATTGGGTAGGCACGGTGCTTTGCTAGAAGCCAACCATGTCTTGTAAATCGGTAAAAACGTAGTACTAGGTACGTACGTGTTCGGATAGTCCGACGACCGGATTTACTGCCACCATATCCAGGGATCTCATGGGTCGCTTCCCGAAGATTCACCGATGACGTATGACTCGCATATAATTAATCTAGGATTAATTATAAGAGAGAGAAAATTAATCTAGGAATAATTACGGAGAATTTTATCTGGGATAAAATTCATTTAAAAGAGAGAGAACGATTAATTTGGAATTAATCGACAAAATAATATATTCGATATATTAAACGAAATTAGATTTTGACGCAGAATTAAAATTGAATTTTAATTCGGGCGAACGAGTTAATTTAGAATTAATTCGCTAGCGACATGAATAGTAATTTTGCTAGGCATAATTATTTAATTAAATTTGATTTAATTACGTCGCAACGGAAATTTCGTTAATTTAGAATTAGCGAACCCGAGCACGGGATGTGTTTGCGGGCCCACTCGGATTTTGAATCAAGTGGGGCCCACAAATTGTCACATCACCTAGTCAACTTTATCAACTTTTGGTTGATAGAAGTTGGTGGGATTTTAGTTAACTTGTTCTACACACAAGTTGAAATATTGATGGAAGGAATGACCATTACCTAAAATTGGTTTTAGTATATCATTAATTTAGATTTTGGAAATAAAATTACAAGTCATTCTTTCATCTTCCTCTCTCCCATTTCACGTGAAACACTCTCTCCCTCTCTTAGTTTTGGCTTGGCTGAAACTAGCAAGGAACAAAGAAGAAAATTGTGGCAATTTTCTAAGGTGCTAGCACACATCAAGAAGTCATTCAAAGGTGATAGGGAAACCTATTCATGAGCATGGAATCATTCACAAAGCTTGGAGCTTGAAGAACACAACAAAGGAACCTTGGCCGAAACACACAAGGAGGAAAAGCTTGGAGCAGAATTTTTGTTGTCTTCGCATCGCAAAAGCTGATCAAAGTGAGTATTTCCGCTACTTTACTTTGTTGTATTCGCATATTTCATTGCTTAATTTGATCTTGGTTTGACCTAGAAAACCCAACACAACACTTTCCAATTCAATGAGATTTTGGGATCTCATCCTTACCAATTTAACAAGATTTGAGATATCCTCATCACCAAATTTATAAGATCTTCTTCCCAAAATAAATTGATAATATATCTCCCAAATTTTCATGATTTGTTTTCCTATTTGGAGATCCTTTCAAATCATTATAAAAATGAGACTTTTTTCTTCTTCTTGGGGAGGTAGACGACAACATTGAAATAAAATAAAGAGAAAAAACCCTAGGGGAGTATCACAGAAAAAAAACCTTAGACGTGAAACAAGGAGCCAGCTCTGACAAAATAACAAGAAAACAAAGACAAAAACAACCAGCCAGCACCGAAAAAATAACAAGAAAACCGAGACAAAAACAACCAGCCAGCATCGAAGAAACCAAACCAAAAACCGTGAAACCAAAAAAATCAGAAACAACGACCAAAACAACTAGAAAAAGCAGCCAAAAACCTTGAACCAGTGAGCAGCAACCAGAAACAACAGCAAAAAAAATCGTTAACCAGCAACCAGAAAGCAGCGAACCAGCGAAATTTCAATCCTTCCGGCGACGGCATAACACACTTCCAAGAAAGCAACTTAAAAGACGTAAATTTCGTAGCTGAATCTGAATGAATGGTAGTGCGGTTTTTATTTGGGATACAACTCCACGTGCCACTCGGGAAATACTCATATATGCGTGATTAACCCTTTTTTTTTTATTTTCTATATATTTATTGACGTTTTTCCTACTTTTGATTGTTTATTATAATTTTCATTACCGCATCTCGTATTTCTTAATTTAATGTGCTTTTTGGAACTACGTTATTGTGATTATTGTTTTGGTTGGGTATGTTATTATATTTTTATTCGCTTTCATGCATGAATTGCATTAAGACTTGGCTATACCATTGTGTAAACCCGTACATTATACTGGCATAAGTAAGGGACCATTTCAAACCCAACGGTTTGAGGTCTTCCCTTGCGAGGGGTGAGTGCGTTATTAAATATTTCCCAGTTCACATGGGTGATGACTCTTTTATTCTCCGGTTTTGTCCCCTACGGGCTAATCTGTACTCTCTATAGGCTGTGAGCCCAACAGTGTTGTAGTCGCCAAACATCATAGGCATAGCGGTAAACCCCACTTCGCTCCTATAGATGGCGACTCTACTGGGGATAGAGAATCGACCCCGAAATAATGCCTTGTAGTGTCTGTGTCTTTGGCTTTGGTTAACCAAGTCTCATATATTTTGCATACCCTTCTTACCCGTGATGGCGACATGTATCGTGAAGTCGCTTTCACTCAAGGTGGCAGATCGTTATATGATGATAACCATCACTCGTTGGCACGTACCCTAGGGTATAAAGAAGGCGTGCTCACTTGGTCGCTCGAACCCTTGAGTGGGGAGACCTAGTTGTGTGTAACCCTTCACCGATGAGAGCCTTATCCATACCCTTGTAAGCTCATATACGAACCATAATTATGTGTCCTATAAAAGCTACCGCCATGCTTGTGTTTGGGCCCATTATCATTTGGATTCATTTGGGTTTCTCATCATAGGATGCGAACTTATTGGGCCACATAAATTGGGACGAGTTTGTATCTTATGATGATTGGGCCAAAAATTTTCAAAGTGACGATCGGCCACCTTGTGTTTGGGCCCCCCCATCATTTGAAGTTATTTAGCCACCTTATCGTAAAAGTGTAAAAATGTTGGGCCTTTTCAACTGGGATAATTTTACACCTCGCGATAATCTGATTGAACACTTTAAAATGATAACAGGCCAACTTGTATGAAAACCTTGATGGGCTTAGAAGGTCCAAACATGATCCGAATATGCTAGATGCATGAGTCCGATATCCGCACTGGCTTTCACCCAGGAAGGGCACGCCTTGTTATGGCATATTTGTATACTTTTGGATATCTTTGAGTCCATCTCTGCCACAACCGTGATTACCGAGGGCCCAGTTCATCATTTCTAAACAATAGCACGATCCTCATAATAGGCTTAGTCAATCTTGTAAATTGGCGGTCTTTGTCTTTTACTGATGAAGAGGGACTGAGGTAGCCAAGGTTCACCCTTGTAGCGTATGAGAGAACGATCTTTGTGTACCCCACATTGGTGCATAAAATAAGCCATACCTAGGGCATAAATGGACTTACAACGAGTGTGGGAGGAATAAGGTCGGAAGGCTATATGCTATTTTGATAACCACATGCATCTCATACATCGCATGCATACACGCATCATGTTGACCCATTGTCTTAAAAGCCATCATAGATATTCGTTGGGTTAGAGAAGAATAAAGACTTTTTAAGAAGAGGTTAGCAAACATGGATGCGTCAGGCAGTGAAGGTTCCCGCATGGATCAATTGGAGACCAACATCACCAAAATTACCAAGCAACTACAAGCTTTGACCAACGCTGGCCAATCTGACAGTACCCCGCATAGTGGGAACATAAAACAAAGAGGAGCCCCCGAATAGGGTGAGTGAAGAAATCCATATTTTTGATGATGACATGGCTGAGTATGTCGCGGGAAGGATAGCCGAACCCCAGGCAGAGTTACAAAAACTCAGAGAACAAGTAGAGTCAGTTACCCGCAAGATGAAAGGAAAACATGGGGATCTATTATACTATGATGCAATGTCTTTCGAAGAACAGTTGCCTCCCCAGTTTAAGATGCCTGACATGGCCAAGTTCAGCGAAAACGGAGATCCTATGGTCCATCTCCGACAGTATGTTTCAGTGATGAGTTCAGTGGGTTTTTGTCGAAGTGTCAGGTGCAGAAGATGTTCGGGATGTCACTGGAAGGAGCGCCCGTAGTATAGTATCATGGCCTGGAGAGAAAGGTCAGGGATGAATGGAGAGCATTAGCGGAAGCCTTCCTGAACCAATAGGTCACAGACATGGAGATAGACTTGTCGCTCCATGACCAAGAAAACACCAAACAGAAGCTAGAAGAGACCTTCAAAGATTATGTGGATCGCTGGAGAAGCTAGCTCTTGAAGATGCAGACACGGGCCTCGGAGAAGGACCAAATTAAGATGATCATTAAGGGCACCAAGCCCTCCATTTATAACAAGCTGATGAGGATTACCTCCATGATTAGTGACTTTCGACAGTTAAGAGAAATTTTCATGGATATCGAGGAAGAGGAAGCCGAGAACATAAAGTTTTATGGCCAGAATAGAAAGACCATTGGGGGGCCCTCAGGGACCAAGCTCGTTCCTACTGAGGTCGCAGCCATCAGAAACAAGCGATTCTCTAATTTTGGTAGACCTTTGTCCAAGGTGTTTGAAAAGCTGAAGAGGCAAGGATTCCTAAAACCCTTAGAACCCAAACCACTTCCAAACCTTGTACCACACCACTTCGACCTAAACCTATACTATCACTTCCATCAGCAAAAAGGCCACGAAACTGACAACTGCACCCGCCTTAGGCATGCAATCTATGACCTCATTGACACCCATAAGATATCCGACCCGGAAAAAGAACAACCCAACACACACAAAAACCCTCTACCCAACTATCACTCTGTTCCACCACCCACCTACATGATCAACTCCGGCCTACCCGAAAGCTTTGTCCTCCAAACTCTCAACCATCAAGCTTCTTGCATGGGGATATGGGATAGCAATAGTGAAGATGAAACAGAGCATGGGAGAGATTTTTGGGAAAACTTCTCGAGCAGTGACGAAAAGAAGGTAAATGGGATGACTCGTTGTGGATGTTTTTACAATGATGTAATGGTAAAAGGCAAAGAAGTGCTAAAAGAAGGCCAAGAGGTGACAGAGAATACGGATAACACCGAGGGTGATACTGTGTTGCGTCAATTGAAGAAGACACGGACACAAGTGAGCATATGGGAATTATTATGCGCCTCTCAAGAGCACAGACGTGCCATTGTAGAAGCTCTCAGTAAGATAATGGTACCTGACGATGCAAACCCGACAATGTTCGTAGGGTCGGTACAGAAAGATGGTAGGCAGATGATAACATTCTCTAAAGAAGAGCTCCTGATGGAGGGGAGGAATCACAACAAGCCGTTATTCATAAAAGCGGAAGTAAGAGGCAAGAAGACATATTGTATGATGGTGGATGATGGCTCATCTATCAATGTGTGCCCTTTGAAGATTCTGTCAAGGTTAGGTATGTGGACAACAGATTTAAGCTCCTCTAGCATGACTATCAAAGCATATGACGATAGCAAATGAGGAGTCGAAGGTACTTTCATCATAATAGTCAAAGTGGGCCAAATAGAAGACGAGGTGGAGTTCACAGTGCTTGATATCCCAGCTACATTTGCTCTGTTATTGGGGAGGCCATGGTTTCATAAACTTGGGGGCGTGCCATCCACTTTGCACCAGGTTATTAAGTTCTCGCATGGAGAGGAAGTCGGCACCATCAAGGCTGAAGTAGACAATGGTGTGGCTGCTTTAGACATACAACCTTTCACAAGGTTCCAAGTGGCGGCAAACTTCGAAGAATGGGTGGACCCTAAAGTGGCTAGAATCATGGAAAGAATGAAATATGAGCCAGACACAGGTTGAGTGCTAGAGGCCAGGGAATAAGAGCACTACCAGATTTCAAGAGGCAGACCATTTAGAGAGGATTGGGGTAAAAATCTGATGGGAATGAGCCGAAGATCAAGAAAAAATGGATGAAGCTGATGGAATACTTTGTGAAAGCCACAAGGTATCAAGGATAGCATGAACCCATAGAAGTCAATGGGATCATAGTACCAGGATTCAATATCTTCAAGGATGTGATGGGAAAAAGAACCATAAGTAGAGGAAGTTGCAAAAGAGGAAGATAAATGGGAAGAAGAACTACTGCAGTTGGAGAATCTGACACTCGAAGAAAGCGATAAGACGGAAGAAGACAAGACTGCAGATTACGAAGATGTTTATTTTCCTGACTTATTTGATTGTAATCCTACATTTATTAATGATAAAGACATTGATTTTGCTTACTTGTTCTTCTTTGGGTGTTATTTAGACAGTTAGAGAATTTGACAATCGAAGAAAGCGATAAGATTTGGGTGCTATTCTTATCTAGTTCTTCTTTCTCAATACAATGAGATTCTTATAAGTGATATACTATACTCCTAAGAGTCACACTCTCTGGTTACATCGCTCATTTGAGTTTTTACTTCCTCAAGGGATTCCAGTTAAATGATGCCTTCTAGATTTGACTTGATTTACTATGACTTCAACTATTCTATCTTATATAGAATTGTGCCATCTCGTAATTTTTATCTATGTTTTGTTGTACTTATTGGTTCAACCTTCTAGTCGCATCATGATCCATCTATTCTGTCAAGTACTCTTCTTTACTTGTTATTCCTCTTACTGGATTCTAAGTTGGGAATAAATACATATTTACATGTTTGGTTAGGTGTCTAAATACTTACCATATTTGGGGCTATTGAAAGGAAAAATTTATGTCCATATTGTTTCCTGCTTACTGTTTTCATATCATGTTTCTTTGCTTTATGTCATGCTATTGAGGCTAATAGTGGTTCGTTATTCTGACTACTTCCTAGACCTATGCTCTCCGCTCTTGCTATAAATCACAGCTATGTCACTTTGTTCTACTGTTCATACTGGTACTTTTGTCACTCTTAAATATCTCCAGCCTCACGAGTCTATTCTTTTATACTTCCACATATTTCTACTGGCTTTAGGCTGATCTGTAGGACCTACTATTCTTGATCTATTCTGAGGACTTCTACTAGTACTGCAAGCCTCGTGCTGACTTATCTAGATCTCTGGACTATATCGAGTTCTCTTCTTTATATCTTCTGAAGCTTCTTGAATTATTTTCTGGGTTATCTATCTTCCAAGGTTTTCTATTTTAGGCTCCCTTATGGTTATTTATATCTATGCTGGTAGGGACTAGGGCAAATAATTTATTTCTCGATGAGTTTCGGTATCCTTATTCTGGTACTCGGTATCCTTGTTCAGGACTAGGACTATACTGAGTTCTCATCATTACGTATCGCCGTACCCTAAACCGCTGAACTAGAACTGGGGGTGCAGATCTATGCTACCCTCCAAGCTCTGAAACTAGGATTTAGGGACATTTGTCATCCCTAGTCTTGAACTAGGATC
Source organism: Zanthoxylum bungeanum (assembly GCA_019454045.1). NCBI lineage: Eukaryota > Viridiplantae > Streptophyta > Magnoliopsida > Sapindales > Rutaceae > Zanthoxylum > Zanthoxylum bungeanum. Next base: position 243,070 of record SKCR01038415.1, on the reverse strand, counting down.
TGAGGGCTTTACGTATTGACATCCCCCAGTCCTCTACATGTGCACATTTACTTTCCGTCAATTCCATAACTAGATAAAGTTATAACTGAGGTGGGTTTTCCCCCATGTCTCGAAAAATCATAAATCTCATGTCTTGAAAACATTTCTTTTCTCAATCATTTCTCAAAACATGCTAAGTAAAATATAATTGATAATAAAATTGGCTAATGCCCTAAAAACGAAAAAATAAGTCTGATATGAAAAACAACATAGTAAGAAAAAAATCAACTTAAAAGAAAATGTCCACTCACAGGTTTGGAATTCGGCTGGCGTAACGTCACTACGCCGAAAGGATTTGTGATTCCTGCGACAACGTTTAATAGGTAACTTAGTTAGAATACATATCATAGAATTCATTTCGAAACTATTATCGCTACAAGGGTTTTTCAACTTGTTCATGGTAATTTACGCGTATAAAAATGATGATAAGAAGTCTTTTGGGTGGCCTCTAAATTGGTAAGAAAAAATATGTCCTGGAAAATGGCCATGCGTCGCGACGCCAGGACATGTGCGTCGCGACGCGGCCTGGAGAAGACCAAAACAGAAAGATGGATTTTGGTTCGCGTCGCGACGCAAGTCCACGGTCGTCGCGACACGCACAAGTAAAAACCAAATTGGGACTTGTTTTCAAGAACGCGTCGTGACACAAAGCGTGTGGCGTCGCAACGCAAGGCTAGTTTTTAGGCCTAAAACTAACTCTTCCATGTTCAACTTATTTTAAACACATCACCACCACTACTCACACAACTTCTTAAAATTCAATATGCACACTTCATATTCCAAATTTAATCTTCTTATCTCATAATCCCTACTTATCTCAACCCTTAGAGTTTTCAAAAGTTGCCACTACTGATAACATAATCAACTTCCATGCCTATTTTCTCATCAAAATCAATCACAAACCATGTTATTATCATCATCATATCATTAATATTTTCTAAATTTAAAATCCAAGATTTAGGTCACAATCTCTTACCTTACATTGATTGATTTTTGTCCATCTTCCAAGTCTTCAATGGTTGGCAATGTTCTTCCTTGCTTCATCCTCTCTATTTTCTTTCTCTTCTTCTCTTCTCTTCTTCTGCTTCTTCTTCTTCTTCTCTTCTTCTCTTTTCTCCCTTCTTCTTCTTCTCTTCTTCTTTCTACGTTTCTTCTTTATTCTTTTTGTTCTCTATTTTCCAAAATTTTTGAAATGGTAATAGTTTCTCTTTATATAGTAGGGGTTTTTTGATATTTGGAATAATGGGGAAAATTGTGGAAATGTGGAGAAGTTTTGAGATTCTTCTAGTTGAGTCCGAAATTAATATTCATCCGAGTTTTTGACTTGCGTTGTTGACCTCCTTCTGCTCTGAATTGGAAAATAGTCACACAGAAGTTGTAGGTCTCGATCTCAGCTTTCCGATGATATAAAATTCATAAATATCGTAGTTCTTATGAGAAAGTTATGGCCAAATACTATAGGCTATCGGAGTGGAACATAATACAGTTTTGTATCGGAATTTAGGGGAATCCACCGATTATCCCCAAAGTCGTTCCATGAATATATATGGTTCAAACACAATTTATATTATATAATACACGTCTCATAATGTAACAGTATTCGGGAATTTCGATCGTTACATAAAGGTTGCGTCACGACGCAACCCAGTTTCCAGGGCTGGAAAATACAAAAAACATACACATTTCAAATTACATTGACCGGGCTCTATTTTCCTATACTAATCTAATTAGTACAATAAATCCAAGACATATTTTGGTCTTAAAATCTTGCTCCATGGTGTGTTGTTGAGTTCTTTGCGGAATTATTTCGTCATAAGTCCTTCGCGGCATCGACTCCTCCAAGTTACAAATAAGGTTACATAATGGACTTATTACAAAGGAAATGAACTTACAACACTGGAAGGAATATAATCTTATGGTCTTACATTCCCAATACTAAAAAATAAGAGCCTGTAAAAATTAACGATCAACGCAATACATTCATCATATGAATCAATGTAAACATTCATCACATGAACATTCAAACCATTCATCTCATGAATCTAATTGTGCCTACTCATCACAACATGCATTCTAATAATCTATATCTCATATAAATTATTAAAACTTGAAACTTTAAAGGAGAAGGGTTAAAAAGACAATTGGACAACATTCATCAAACATGCACTAAGTCTGAAAGTACAAGAGTAATCAAGGTAAACAAGACAATTGGATAATATGTGATTTAAATCAAACAACTTTGATAAATGAATAATGCATTTATTATTATTACAATAATCAATTCCGTTTACAATACATGAAGCTTTAGGGCATATATCCCAACAATATATGTGTATATGAATGCGTGTTGTGAGTCAGTCATTTCAGTATAGCTAGTAGTGTATGTAAGAGGTTCGGGTGATAGCTAAGCCATTACTTGCCCATCACATGCCTGGAAATATCAGGATGTGACACCAATCATCCATTTGATACCTTTCGCTAAGAGTTCTCTCCCCCACAAGATGTTACGCCAGACAAAGGACATATTATAGCCTATCTTAACCTCCAAAAAATGCTCATTCTTGAAATATCTCACTTTAAGAGTGCGAGCGACTAGAGAGTCAGAGGCCTTAATTACTCTCCAAGCTTGCTTAGCTACCAAATCTTAGTTAAAACATTCTAGCTTCCTGAAACCAATTCCACCATTTCTTTTTGATTGGCTAAGTTTATGCTAGCCAGCCCAATGGATCTTTCTCTCTTCCTTAGATAAGCCCCATCAGAAATCCGTTAATTTCCTCTCAATCTCCGAGCACAGCCCACCTGGGATTCAAAAAACCCTCATAGTGTTTGAGGGAATTGCATAAGCCACTGCCTTGATCAAAATCTCCTTACCCCACTCGAGAATTACTGATTACTCCAGTTCTTCAGCATTATAGAAATTTCAAACTTGAGCTCGTTGAAATGTTTTTTTTTTATTTATGTATATCATTGAAAGTAGCCCTAAATATTTCTCGTGTGGAGAAACCATATCAAAATTGAAAATCCCTTTAATAATCTCTCTGGTCTTGTTTTTTATATTTGGGCTACATAATAAATAAGACTTGTCATAGTTAAAAATCTAACCAGAGGTTACCACATAGATGTCAAAAAGCCTTTTTAGCTCAATACATTCTCGTTTCTGTGCTTGGGCAAAAACGAGACTATCGTCTCCAAACAAAAGGCGTGATATCTTTTAGTTCATTGTGAAGTGTAACCTCGAGATATGTTTTTCTTCAACTGCTTTGTTCAAGAGGCTTGAGAAAGCTTCTGCACACAAAATGAAGAGATAAGGGGATAGATGACAACCCTGCCTTAGCCCCATTTGGGGATAGATAAGTCATGTGGGTTCTCTATTGATTAAAATTGAGAAAATCGCAGATGAAATGTAATTGAACACTAAATTCAGAGACTAATATATATAAAAATTCAATGGATGTTGTTGACGGCTGGTTTTCGTCTCAGGGACAATAAGGGAATATATTATCCTCGGGATTCAACATTCCTTCAGCAGTGAATTTGTTTTGGTTATGAGAAAACCAAAAGCAAACTTCGGTAGAGGGAGAAGAGCATGCAGATTAACACAAGAAGTTAACGTGGTTCGGCGAATTCAGTCCAGCCTACGTCCACGGGCACAAAATGGATGGTGTTTTACTATTATAATACGTTTGGGCCGACCTGTTTGTGGTCGGTCTGTATAGGAACCGAGCTGTTTTACAAAGGGAATTATAAAACTCTCTCAATCTCACTCCTTTTTTATGTCTCCTGGGTGTGTCTCTCTGGGTGTGTCTCCCTCCCTTTAAAAAAAGGCTTCTTCTTATATATATACTAAGTTTGAGGCGGCAAAGATGAGGCGGTTGTGTTCCTCATTCTGCAGAGTCTTCCACGTGACACTTGCCATATTTATTAAGCTCCATGCCCTAGGCCTGCTCTTGTCGAAAGTGCCTGTTTTCTGACATCCCATCATATCAATAAAACTCTTCACTGCCACATGCATTTAATAATGATGACAGCCTGGTGGGTGCTTCCGGGAAGTTACATGTGTAAAAGGAAATTATAATCTCGAGACTTCTGTCGGTTGCTAAGTGGTCGACCTAATCATATGCCGAGCCATTCGAACCATTATGCCCTGATTTGAACTGTCCGAGCCCTTCGGCTTATTAGGAAAGGGGCAGAGTAGGCCCGAACCGAGCCGACGAGCTAATGTGGTCGGTTTATGGAAAACCGCGTCGAAGCACATGCTATGGTCGGTCTAAACTGGGCGATTGTGTCTGGGCTTCTTCCGAGCCGAGAAATGTTTAACACTTTCTGAATACCAGCTAAGGAAAATTTCCACCCCTGCCAATGGCTCACACTGCTTGATTTATATGCTAATTTCCACCACCAACAGATGTCACATACGATTTTTATTTTATTTAAAATATACAAATCTTATTCAAAATTAAATTTCTCATCAAATATTTTGTTATTATAAAAAAATAACATTTAAATTTTACTCGCTTGAGTTATATACAAAAATAGAAAAAATGACACCTAATAGTTTAGTTCTTATGATTTTAAAAATACAATGTTTAGCTTTTTATAACCAAAAAAATTGAATGGTAAGAATTAAAATTTATATTTCTTAGACATATTTGAAATAAATCTTTATTATCTTTGAACAATTGAATTTAAAAAAAAAAAAAAAAAAAAAAAAAAAAAAAAAGAGAACAAACTGTAGGAAGTTTACAAAAAAAAATAAAAAATTCTAAAATCACCTAACCTTGAAGCCTCGACTATCAGAATATTGCATCCCCTACTCTGTTTCGTCAGCCATTCTCTCCGGCACCGACCAGCGCCTTCTCTTGTATTTACTCCATTGGTTGATAGTCTTTAAAACATTCAGTTTGATTCATGTTGACTACGAACTGTTTGGTCAAAATTGTTAAACTGTGTAAAACAATAGTCTTTCTTTATGATTTTTATCCCTGTGAACTGAGGTCTTCTCTGACCTTACTTAACATATGATAATGTTTTTTGCATTCTTTTTCGATCAATGGAGTAGGTAGATGTTTACATTCTAATTGTCCGAACCATCTTAGCGGTAAATAAACCTTAAAACACAAAAAATGTCTCGAATTCTACAATAATCTTGAAAGACACTCAACGCAGCAAGTCAAGCCTATGTTTGATTGTTTTGGGCTAATTTTAACAGGACAGGTCTTGGACAAGGTTTTGTTTTTCGGCCGAACTCATGCCTGAGGTCAATTAGCTCTGTTCAGTTTTCTGCCCTTGAAGCAATATAATTTGCAATCTAGATAGATAGTCCTACACAATACATAGCAAGTACTGAGAAATTGGGTCAAACATATTTCTCTTGCTCTTGTAGGTATGCACTGCCAGTGAAATGGCTGGCCACAGGATTGCTCATGCCACCTTGAAAGGAGATATGTATTGCCATAGCACTTGGCTTGGCTGCTGGAAGTCACTGGAATGAGCAGAGAAAAGTAAGGGCATTTTATGACTTGATAGAGAAAGGTGAAATTGAAGTGAGGTTTTTGTTGGGCAGTGTTCTGTTATTTTGGATTCTCTTTATTTGGCTCCTAAATCTTAAAACGAGCATAACTTAGTTTGGTTTTTTTAATGAATAAGTTAAAATCATACAGAGTTATAGAAAACATATGATTGCTTTTGAAGTTGTTCTGATTCATTGTTTCAGATCATTTCTCTACCTCATGGATTTTGTTGGTGTTGAAAGAAATCCTCTCTCTGCTGCCCTAATATCTCTAGGAGCTGGATTTGAGGCTGTTTTTACGGTTTGAATTCGTGCCCAGGTGGATAAGACAATACTTTCAAGCACCTCAAACAAAATATGAAAATAAATTCTAGAATACCGTTTTTGAAGTAAATTACACCATTATCTGTTCAAAAGAGTAAATGTGTTCTTTCAGGGATATAATACATTACCAATACCCTCAAAGCTTCTTTAAAAAAAGAAAGAAAGCACCCTCGAAGCTACATAACTTGAGATGGACAGATTGTTGAGGACCTTATATCTGTTTCAGAAAACGGCCTCAACTAGGGCATGCTTCTTCTTGGGGTATCCAATGCCAAACATGTGGTTAAGATACACCCTCCCATCTTTCACAGTTGCTGCTGTGGCCAACCGGTGTGCAGGTCCGCGGAATTTGGCCACGACAGAAGCTGTCTCCCACCCATCAAAACTCTCCACCAATCTCGCAGAAGGATTTCCCGCAACTACAAGCTTATTCGTAGACATTAGCTCTAGACCATCTCCAAAGGACAAAGGACCTCCAGTTAACATAATTAACTTAATTTCCTCTCCCTTGCCAATATCAATCTTTAACAAATTGCCACTGAGAGTATGAATAACTATCAAGAACCCATCCGGATGGTAAACGATTCCGTTTAGTCCAACTAAGTTTTTGTACCACTCTTTGACAGTAAAGAGTGGGTTCCTAATGATGGATAAGAACTCACCCTTCGCCCCCACCTTCCAAATTTTACTGCCTGCAGCATCAGTAACGTATGCATTACCTTCTTCATCTACTGCTACATCATCTGCAAATGATTTCTCATCACCTGCACGTATAATAAGAGTATCTATAACATATGATTTGATGGACATAATTTAAGGATCAATAAACACACGCCAGAATGTCAAATGATGCGTGCTGGATATGTGTCAATATTGATCGATTAACAATAGGGTCGGGAAGTGCCGTGTCAGCCTGTTTATTAATCGTATCTCTAGCATGTTTATCTGCTTATCACACACATAATATTCTTATAATCATGTCAACTTATTTAAAACGGAATCGTTACAATAACATATAATCACTCATTTACGACATAATTACAGACATAATTATTCGTTCATGATATGGTTACCATTTTAAGAAAATCAAAAATATCAGAGATACAAATAATTTGTACAGATCCAACTACATGGCTGGACAGTCATCACAAAACCAAAATGGCCTCGCAATGATTTTGTGGTGGCTGTCCAGGCACATAAACAGCTATGGGCTGAAACTGTACAATTTGTCTGTATATCTATCATTATTATAAGAAAATTGTGTAATCATGTTAATTCGACAAATACAAAATTAACTTATTAACTAATAGCTTAAATTTGACACAACACAAGGAAACACACTTAATTTAATTGTGGAGGAAAGACTTACTTGGACCACTGAGTTGAGTTAGAAACAGACGCTTCCACGTTGATAAATCATAAGCGGCCACCGCACTGTATTTATTTCCAAGCAAGTCAGCAGCGACCACAAGGAGACGGTTCCTAGGACGGTCAACGACGAGTCCAAGTGAAGCATTGCCGGTCAATTCGAGGTCTTTGACCACCGTGACTTCTTCTAGAACTGTACCGGGTGAGTAATCATCGGGCACTGAGACCTGGCCGATTCCGCCGTCTAAATAGGAGACGAGGAATCGACGGTTGGATTCGTCCCATTTGGCGCACTCACGGAAGAAGCTGGAGCTGTGGTAGTGGTACACGTGGGTGGCGGGATTTGCTCGCTCGAGAGAGATTATGTATGCCACGGGAACGGCTGAGATGAGGAAGAATAGCAGTAGTGATTTGGCGGAGCAGAGAGACAGCGCCATTATTTTGTGAGAAACACAAACAAAGGGGTTTGTTTTGTATTTTTTTTTTTTTTTTTTGTAAGATGGGAAGTTAGTATTTGGCAAGTCTAGTTGGGACTTGGGACTTCCTATTCAAATCAAGCGTGTTGATTTGTTATTTTATTTTATTTTATTTTTTTCCTTTATTCAAGTGATTAGGTTTTGATGACAGGATTTTTGTCAAAAATTTTATTGTGCTCCGACGAAGACTGATATTACTTTTGAAATTGTTAAGGTCCGTTGTTGGTGGTGAAATTTGCATCTTATTAGAAGTCGACATGTGTTTTGAGGAGAAAATTGATTAAAATGTCATACAAAGAAGAGCTAAGACAAGGAATAGTAGGGATAAATTTAAAAAATCATGGGAACGGACTATGAGGCTGTCTCGTTTCCCTGGACGCCGTACAACACTTCATAGGGATGGCTTTGATACCCTAGGGTCAGTGTCACGTTATCAATAGGGGACCATAGCGGATAAGTTTTTTTGGTGTCTGTTAGAAGGCCCTCCACTACACGTGAGTAAAATCAGTTTCGGTTTATGTTCCACATGGAACCGAAATTTATCCAGAAAAAAATTAGTTCTAATTAAATGGAACCGGAACTTACCTAATTAAATATAATACTATATTAATCGGTTCCAATTCGGTTCAGTATGGAAGCAATAGTTACATGCCGTGAAATAACAAATAATTACAATAGCAATATTAACGTGGTTTTGTTATAAGAAAAGCTAATTTTTAACACTTGGAATTTTTCTAGTGTTAACATCCCAACTAATAAATATCTTAAGATACGAATCCTTAAACTCTTTGGGTAACTTATAATTTATCTTAGACAACCTTGGAAATCATATAACAAATCTAGGATAATTGCAACGATTTCGAGATATCAAAGGAAAAATCATGTTTTTCGCTCTATGTCTGAGATACTCAATTGCCAAACTCTCAATGGATTTATTATATTGAACACATAGTTCTTCTGTATGAGTTACTGATTCCCAAATATCAGTAAGTCGTATTTACCATATCATAGGAAGAGTCTTTCATTGCATTCAGAGTCTATTTGGCTGTCCTATCCAATTACCTTCCAATATCAACTCTTGTAATATGTTATTGAAAGTGATCATATGCGAAATCATATCATCGTCTTCACTCATCCGATATCCATCTATTTCTAGCAACATGTCTTTTAATCTTTCAATGTGTGCGGATGTCATAACCCTTCTTGCAGTTCTTTGAACAATAGGCATGATTTTTCTATAACAAATATAAGGAAAACTCAGCACATGAAAAACACAAAGTTACATTGGCTAAAATAAACATCACAAAGATATTTATTAAATAACATAAACATAAAATTTATGTGATAAAATAAATTTATCATTGCCGATTACAATAATGAGAACAATATGTAAAAAGGATTAGACATTCAATCATGATGGATCAGAATTATCGAAGAAAACCGAGGCAGACATGACCCATACGCGTCGACACACTTCTCCACGCGCCGCCACGCACCACTAGAAAGGATAAACGCACCACCACACGCACTTACGCACCCTCACGTGCCTTCACGCGCTGACCACTTACTGGCAAGTCACGCAAAATAGACAACATGTCGACTGGTTGTTGTATGTACGTACGACATGTCATTCGATAAAACTAAATCTAACCGACAAGTCGGCTAATAATGTGCGGAAGACATATCGTCTGTTTCAGTGCTATACGTACGACTTGTCGTATAAATCTTGTAAAACCTGTCGTCTGGTTTTCTAAATACCAAATGACATGTAGTTTGTCTCTTCTGGGAGTATTTTTCTAGGTAAAAATATGTTCGACTATCCAACTTCTAGGGCCCATATCTTTCTCAATTTTAATCCAAATTAAGCAAATGATATACCGAATTAAAAATCACATGTCTTAGTTTTCAAAACATTTTAGAACATGTCATTTTCAATTTCGTACAAAAATATTAAAGTCTAAAATTGGAAGAAAATTATTTTTGTAAAAATAAAAACATAATGCATTTTCTTCATTTTTTCATGCATGATCATGTATTTTTGTGTAATCTAACTAGAATACACGAATTAAAGCTCTGAAACCAATGTTAGGAAATATCATCCCTAATATTTTCATGGAACAAATCCATAATGATCCACTTAGGATCTAACCATATATGAATTACTAGTCCAAAATTTATTCACAAATAAATTAAAATAAATCTAAGTATTTCATAACACAATTGCATATCTTACTTCTTGTAGAGATGTCCTTAATCAAACTTAATTGATTGTTTATCTCAATTAACAAATGCTCATATTTATAGGAGGGGAAATCAAGTTACTATATCATCACATGCATGGCTTCTTATTGTTGGACAATTATGACCCATAGCATCACTATTTGTACAGAACATGGTGTTGTTGTAAAAAATTAACTATGTGACAAAGGAAATTGCTCTTTTATCATTTGTAATTGGATTACCAAGATACATAAATGATAAAAGTCTATATGATTAGTACCTGATTAATAAGATATGAGACAATATTAATCCACTAAGATTTAATCATTAAATATCTCTAGTCGTAGTATTATCGAGACTGGACATCGATAATGCGGAATAGACTAGTATTACACTTGTGCGCGTTGTGGGAGCATAACAGCATAGTTCTCATATAATTAAGTATTGGATACTTATGCAAGTGTGATAGGAGGTTGTGTTCACCAATGGTACGGGAACAGCTTCGCTCTGGATAGACCCCTCGGAATCCCATTGGTAGTATGACTATGTGTCTATGGGAATCCGAATCAAGGTAGGTGTATTTGGTCTTAACCTGAGACTTGCATCGCTAATACTTGCGACAATCAGTATACTTTGGTTTTGGTCGTCCGAGGCTTTAACAGGTTCTGTGTACGCCTCTTCTGGGTATACTGAGAATCGTAGTGTATTGGGTGTGATGTCAAGATGGAAGTATCACTTCAGTCATATGGAGATGATGATCACATAGGATACGAAACTAGTACTCTTTTGTACTGCAGTCATCGGGATAATATGACTAGGTCATGATTATCCGATTATAAAGACTAGTTACCAGAGATCCAATATATGTTTCGTACGAGGCAGACACAATTCCAGCCCTAGGCCTAGCATGTGATATCGATATTGGATCGCAATGCGCAATACTATGTATACTACGCCTGACAAAGATTACATATTCCTTAAATGAATATTTCTGGAGAATTGGGTAGGCACGGTGCTTTGCTAGAAGCCAACCATGTCTTGTAAATCGGTAAGAATGTGGTACTGGGTACGCACGTGTTCGAATAATCCGACGACCGGATTTACTGCCAATATATCCAGGGATCTCATGGGTCACTTCCCGAAGATTCACCGATGACGTATGACTCGAACATAATTAATCTAGGATTAATTATAAGAGAGAGAAAATTAATCTAGGATTAATTACGGTGAGAATTTATCTGGGATAAAATTCAATTAATTGAAGAGAGAGAACGATTAATTCTGAATTAATCGATAAAAATAATATATTCGATATATTAAATGAAATTGGATTTCATAACGGAATTAAAATTGGATTTTAATTCGGGCGAACGAATTAATTTAGAATTAATTCGCGAGCGACTTTCGTAATAATTTTGCGGGGCATTATTATTTAATTAAATTTGATTTAATTAAGTCGCGACGGAAAATTCGTTAATTCAGAATTAACGAACCCGGGCCCGAAGTGTGTTGCATCACCCGACTTGAATTTTGAATTTAAAGTGGGGCCCACTTCACTTACATCACTAGTCACTTTTGTGATGAAAGTTACATCAACTTTTTGTGATGTAAGTCACATCACCTTTTTGGTGATGGAGGTGGTTGAGAGCATTAATTGGATTTTGCTCTCAACACACTTGCCTTTTGGTTTTGAATAAACCATATACACATTTTTGGTTTTGACTTGGTCATAAGTTCAATTGTTTTATAAACAAAAACACAACCAAAACATAACCTCGCTTTCTTCTCTCCTTGGCCGAATGGCCTTCCATTTTTTCTCTTCTTCTTGGCTTGGCCGAGAACCACAAGGAAGAAATTGGAAGACTTTTGTTGCAAAATTCTTCCATTGCTAGCACATAAAGAGATCATACAAAGGTGATAGGGAAACTACTCCCATGATTTTGGAATTCATTCACCAAAGCTTGGAAGCTCAACATACATCAAAGGAGAAGCTTGGAGCAACTACACAAAAGGTTGAAATTTTTTTAATCTCCTACATCCACTCAACCGAGCATTGTAAGTATTTTCCCCTACTTTACTTTGCGTATTCACATGTTTTATGCTTAAAGATCTTGGTTATTGTTGTTTGAGAACCCAACAATGGTATCAGAGCCTAAATTAAGCATGAAATGGATTAGGGTTTATATACTTGAATTTGGGTATTTTTTGCTTGGAGCATGATTTAATCAAATTGAGTGTTTAAGTATGCTTAGATAATGATAACTAAGAGTTATGCATGATTAATTTTAAGAAAAATTGATTGGATTAATTTTCCCCAAATTTGAGGGCTTGGCCGAATGATAGATGAACCCTAAGCTCTTGGTGATTTTTGATTTTAAGCCATTGGATGTGTTTAAAATGTTTGGATATATTGATTTGTGATTTAATTGGATTGAAATCAAAATCGGATATAAAAATCCCTAAATTGTCGTGAGCCTTGTAAGCATGTTGGGATTGATTTTGCTTCAATTTGTGTTAGACATAAGTTGATTAATTAAAGCATGATTAATTAGTGTAATTGGTGTTTTGGAAATATTAATTTAACTAATTAATTATGGCTAATACACTTTAATTTAATAATTGTGATATTTGGAATATTGTGATTAAATTAATTAGGCTTAATTTGGAATTGGGCTAAAAATGTTGTATTTGGGCTTAATGGGCTTGGTTGGGCCAAGTTTGGTTTAGGATAATTGGTTGGATCCAATTGGGCCTAAAACCATTTCCATAAAGTCCAAATATGATAAATGGGCCTTTAAATAATTAATTGGGCCTAATGGGCAAAATTGATTTTGCGGCAAAGGGTGATTCCTTATTGGGCTTTGGTCGCCAAAGTCCATGCCTCATGAATTAATTAAAAGCCCATTGGACTTTAATTAAATTGACATTGGATGTTGATTGGGCTTTGAGACCCATTAAAATTAGATTTGGAATCTAAGTCATAAAGGCACATCAAAAGTGTAATTATTTAATTTGGAATTAAATAAAGAATTAGTATTTAATACAAATTAAATTGGATTTAATATTGTAGTTTGATATAATTCAAGAATTCGTACTTTGAGTACTTATTCTTAAACGAGTTGGACTCGCTCAAATCAAATCGTTGTTTGAACATTGGATGATCACTTAATTCAAAGATTAATTAATTTGATTAGATTGATTGAATAACATGCTTTGTGTGAATACATGGATGTGTTGTACGAATAATGTATATCATATGGATATTAGATGGGTGAGGGCAATTTTGGAAATTGTTGTAATAAATTTAGAATTTATTAAATTGGACCTGCGTGTCCAGCCTTTATCTCTCGATTCTTTGTAATTCTCTTCTCACCAATTCCCCTCAATGTAATGAGGTTTCTTTAGAAGTATTATGTAATTGGGTAGAAGTTAGAATAGTGCTAGCCGGGGAGAGGAAATGGAGTGATTTGTTCTAGGAATAATTTGTGAGATATCCATCCGCATATCATTATAAATTTATTTATCGCGCCTTATTATGCTTTTAGAATGAATGCTTAAGGGTGTATGATGAGACCTAATCAAAGATAATAAATTGGTTGCCAATTTACGCGAAAAACCTTCAACAAATATTAAGTGTTTTCTTTCCATTGAGTGATTCATTCTCAAGATCCAAGATTGGCACTGGTTTGTTGGCCAAAGTCAAGACATTTGTCCATCGCGGATGTGTTTGAATCATGAAAGCTTTGTTCTATATCGTACGCCTTGGGCAAGTTGTGATTTTTTGGCCAAAGTCAAGGTCACTTCTTGTTCATCGACCTCTATTACGAAGCTTTCCATTGTCAATGGGTCACGCTTAACTAGAATCATTAAGCTTGTTGAGCCAAAGCCAAGGCTTAGTTGATTTAGAGGAAAAAGGTTAGGAAATATATCAGATATATTGGCATATATTGGATATATGTTTCGGACTTGGAAGTCCATTTAATGGATCTAAGAATTGGATGAGATCCAATTGATCTTAGAGATCTACCTAGTTAAATATCATACAGCTTGTTGGCCAAAGTCAAGGTTGTGTGTTATTTAACGGGATCCTAGCCCACTAGAAAACTAGGTTTCCCGAGTACTCCACAGAGGGTTAGAGGCTCGCCGAGAAAATAGTGGGAGGCAAGTATTAAATTTACAATTTCGTTTAGATACTTGCCAATACGCGCTCATTTCAATTTTTCGTCATTAATTATTTTTTGTATATATTAGTTGGACTAATATTCAATTGTTGTTTTAATTAAACAGTTGGACTGTATTCAAACTACTTCATTTATAGTTGATTATATAATTGGATTATAGTAATCAAATATATTTGAATTTAACCAATCAAATAGTAGTTGATTATATAGTTAGACTATAGTAATCATTATATTCCATTGTACCCGAAATCGTTGATTGGATAGTTGGACTATTGGAATCAATATAACTAAAAGATTAGCGTTTAAAACATAATCCTGGGTGAAAATGTCTTTAAGCGGCTTCAATTTTCAGATTGGGAATAGAACCTCAGAATAGTCCTGGGAACCGAGAAGTTACTTTATTTGATTGAGTGACATCTCAGGCCTGAGCCCGGAGTTGAGCAAATAGTAGAGCATGAGCTTTGGAAGACTCATGGTGATGATAACTTAAGTGCTCAATCCTTTATACTTCATGCAACGATACTTTAATTCTGTCGTCAAAACTAAGGATTAGATCCTTATACCATGATGATGAAATTAAAGATCTTCATAGATCTAACCTTAGATCTTAGAAGTATGAATTGCAAAAGATTCTCTTTCGCTCGCGTATGTCAGAGGGTACATCTGACGAGCACTAGGTGTCGCAGATGATTGCTGTCATCGACCAGCTAGGTTAGCTAGGCATTACCTACGTGGTCGAGACTACCAAAGATTTGATCTTATAGTATTTGCCCGGATGCTGGGGCAGGTTCATTATGAACCAAGAGAAAAACTCTTAGAGAGTTAATGGCTATGCTCAAGGAGGCATGGCCAGAGCTTCTAAAAGGGGCAAAGGAAAAATCGTCACTGTCTTCTAGGAAGACAAAGGACATATCCCAAGATGTCTGCCGAAACTGTGGCAAATGGGGTCACTGGATGCGTGACTGCCGTATGGACAAGGCAGACATGAAGGAAGTGAAGGCGGGTCAAGGCTCCGGCTTCAAGTATGTTTTTCATAAACATGTTCACTACTAGTTTCGAAATTGGATTTTGATACTAGATGTGGTACATAAATATGTACTGATGTGCATAATCTGCTGATGAGCAGGATACTGACTTCAGATGAGATCGACCTGCGAGTCGAAAATGGGACGAGAGTCGTTATTTTAACCGTAGAAACCTAAGTTTTGGAACTGCCATTGGGGCAAGTACTTAAATTAGGAAACTGTTATAATGTACCTAGTTTGACTAGAAATATTATCTCTATATCTAGTATAACCTGTTGCGGGTATAACTTTATATTCTAGAACACTAAGTGTTTTGTTTATAAAGATGATATTGAGATAAACACATTAGATGTGAATAACAATATTTATATTTTGAATATAAATGAATCTCAAACAAATAACATGACAAACAAATAGCTCAGACTGAATTAATCAGATGAGACTTATTTGTGGCATTGTTGTCTAGGACACATTGACAAGACTTGTATATCCACACTTTCGAAGAGTGGGTACTAGGATGGATTTGATTCTAATTCAAATGATGTCTACGAATCTAGTTTATTAGGCAAAGTGCCTAAAATACCTTTTACTTGGTAAAAATGTAAGTGCCACCGATCTATTACCCCTCGTTCATAGTGACGTAAGTGGGCCCATATCTAGTTAGGCTAGAAGATTATATGAATACTTCGTAACCTTTATGGATGTAGCATTGCGTTACGGTTGTGTGTTTCAAATGAAACACAAATCGGAAATTTTTTGAGTAATTCAAAGAATTTCGACATGAAGTAGACATGCAGACCGACTAAAGTATTAAATCATCACGGTTAGACCGTGGTGGAAAATATTTAAGCAGTAAGTTTCTCGATTACCTGAAAGAGTATAGTATTCTTTCACAGTGGACTCCTCCCGGAACACCTTAATTTGACGGTGTGTCCGAACAGAGAAACCGAACTTTGTTGGACATAGTTAGGTTATTGATGAGTCACTCTGAGCTACCAATTTCCTTCAAGGGATAAGCATTAAACAGTGCAATACTTATTTTGAATAAGGTTCCATGAAAATATGTTAGACATATTTCATATTAGATATGAACATGAAAGAAACCATATTTCTCATTCCTGAAGATTTGGGAATGTTGGGCATATGTTTGGAAGGAACCAAACTAGAACCCAAATCGGATAAGTGCCTATTTGTAATTGGTTGTCCGAGGGAAACCAAAGTATAGTACTTATATAACTCACTAGAGAACAATGTAATTGTTGCACTCCATGCGATTTTCCTAAGAGGAATTCCTATATGCAGTGGTAAGTGGGAGGAAAGTAAAACTCGATGAAAATCGGAGTAATACTATTCCAGGCACCGAGTCCTCACGAAATACAATCAGTTCATCAGGGATGAAACTATACCAATAATCTTCGAATACACAAGAATAGCTTAGGTCGAAGAGAGTCAGAAAACAACCTGAGAGGTATGGGTTTCTGATCTCACCTCATGCATATGTCAATCTTATTGAGGAAGACGAACTGACTACGTATGAGGAAGTGATACAAGATATCGACTCCCTATTATGGCAAAGTGCCATGAAGTCTGAAATGGATTCCATGTATACCAATCAAGTTTGGACACTAGTTGATGTACCAGAAGGCATTGTGCCTAATGGTACTATATGAGTCTTCAATGAAGACATACATGGATGGCAACATGAAAATGTACATAGCTGGGCTTGTACAGAAAGGGTATCGTCATCAACATAGTGTCGATTACGACGAAACCTTTTACCTGTTGCCATGATTAAATCCATTCTGCTAATGCTGCATGTTTCATTTATGAAATATGACAGCTAAACGTCAAAATTGCTTTCCTTAAACGGAAACCTTTTGGAGGATGTTTATCAACATCCTAACGGTTTTGTCATACCAAAACATGTAAACAAGGTTTGTAAGTTAAATCAATCCATATATGGATTAAAGCAAGCATTGTATTCTTGGAACTATCGTTTTGATAAGATCATAATGGTATATGATTTAATTCAAAACAAAAGATGATTCTTGTGTATATAAGGAGGTTAGTGGGAGCGCACTGACAGTGATTGTCCTAAATAATGATGATATATCATTTCTTGGAAATGACATTCCCATATTAACAATTGGTGAAAGCTTGGCTTTCATTAAAATTCTCCATGGAATACTTGGGAGAGGCAACCTTTATTCTAGGAATAAGGATCCACTGGGATAAATCTAAAAGTTGTTGGCACTCTACGAGAACTCGTACATTGAAAGATATGTACGTGACCTGGTGTCTCATATGCTTTGAGAATATGGAGTCATAATCAGGCCAATCGAGGCGATGGTCACTGGATTGATGTTAAGAACATCCTTAAGTATCTTAGACGAACTAAGGATGCTTTCTTAAGTTATGGAGAATGAGAACTTGAGGTGACTGGGTTCACCGCTGCAAGTTTCCAAACCGATGAAGACGACTGTAAGTCGCAATAAGGGTACTGTATAGTTTGAATAATGGAACAGTGAGTTAGAAATCTTCCTAGCAAGATACTGTTGCCGAATAAACAACAAAAGTGGAACATTGCTGCAGCTGAGGCAGCAAAAGAAGCATTTTGGATCTACAAAATTTCTAATTGGATTAGAAGTAAGTCTGTTAGCAGCTGAGCTAGGCTACAGCGCAGGCTAAAGAACCGCGATCTCATCAATGATCCAAGCATGTACTTCGACTATTTCATCTGATTCGTGAGATCATACATCGTGGCGATGTGATGATCAAATAAATCACATCAGATGATAACATTACAAATCCGTTGACGAAAGCTGTTTATCAGCAGAAGTTTGAGCGACCCATACATAGTTCAGGTGTAGGACATTTGAGTGATTGGCTATAGGCCAAGTGGGAGATTGTTGGACAATTATGACCCATAGCATCACTATTTGCACAGAACATGGTGTTGTTGTACAAATTAACTATGTGACAAAGGAAATTGCTCTTTTATCATTTGTAATTGGATTACCAAGATACATAAATGATAAAAGTCTATATGATTAGTACCGGATTAATAAGATATGAGACAATATTAATCCACTAAGGTTTAATCATTAAATATCCCTAGTCGTAGTATTATCGAGACTGGACATCGATAATACGGAATAGACTAGTATTGCACTTGTGCGCGTTGTGGGAGCATAACGACATAGTTCTCATATATTTAAGTATTGGATACTTATGCAAGTGTGATAGGAGGTTGTGTTCACCAATGGTTCGGGAACAGCTTCGCTCTGGATAGACCTCTCGGAATCTCACTGGTAGTATGACTATGTGTTTATAGGAATCCGAATCAGGGTAGGTGTTTTTGGTCTTAACCTGAGACTTGCCTCGCTAATACTTACGACAATCAGTATACTTTGGTTTTGGTCGTCCAGGGCTTTAACAAGTTCTGTGTATGCCTCTTCTGGGTATATTGAGAATCGTAGTGTATTGGGTGTGATGTCAAGATGGAAGTATCACTCCAGTCATATGGAGATGATGATCACATATGATACGGAACTAGTACTCTTTAGTACTGCAGTCATCGGGATAATATGACTAGGTCATGATTATCCGATTATAGAAACTAGTTACCAGAGATCCGATATATGCTTCATATGGGGCAGACACTGTTGGTCTCTAAGACAATCCAAGATCAATATAAGCAATGAAAAATTGTGAATACAAAAGTAAAGTATGGCGGAATCATACTATCATTGAATGGATTTAGGATGCGTTAAATACAAAACTTTTTACTCCAAGTTTTCGGCCAAGCTCTAAGATCCAAGCTCCAAGCTTTGTCCTTTGATTCCAAGCTTTTGGGATGGTTTCCCTATCACCTTGGATGATTCCTTGATGTGTGCTAGCACTTAAGAAATTTTGCAACAAAACTGCTTCTTTTCTTCCTCCTATTTTCGACCAAGATAAAAGAAATTGGGTGTAGGCACTGCATTTTTGCATGTAAGTCCCTATGATGAGTCTCATTTGGAGGCACTACTGTAGGCACTGCATTTTTGCATGTGAGTCCCTATTATGAGTCTCATTTGGAGACACTACCTTTTTAGTCGAGGAAGTTGCGGGAAACGGTTGTCGGAAGGGAATCGGTATTTCGTTAAATTTTATTCGCTTGTTTAGCTCCAGGCTCACTCATTGGACCTCCGTTTTAAAGCATCTTTAGCCTAAAAAACCCTCGCAAGCCACACACATAGCCCACACATCACTAAGACATACACCAAGCCCATCTCATCCAAGCCCAATCCAAGAAATAATTAAAACATGTCACAAATTTAAATTAAAAACCAATTAAATTGAAATTAAATTAAATTAAAATCTAATTACATTAAATTCCTAATTTAATTAAATCACCTACCAAATTAAATAAATTACTCACCTAATTTAATATATTACCCACCAAAAATATAATTATTCTTTCACTTTATAAATAAATTAAATATATCCCTTTTTAATTGATTTCTTTCATTGTTTAAAAATCCATGCAAACCCTAATCAACAACTATAAAATAGAACACAAACTAAACCCTAAAAAAGAGAAGACTATGGATGGCCACTCACAAAATAATCAATAAACCCTAATCCACGCCCTCTCTCTCTCTTTAACCTCTCGTCCCTCTCTAAAAATAAAAACTCTAAAGACATGAACAAAAGGAGAATTCATTCTTTCTCCCTCAACCAGCCAGTAAAACCCTAAAGAAGACACGCACAGCCTTGGTCTCTCTCCACTCTCATGGCACTTTCATCATTGGCCCTCCCAACTCTCTCTCACGGCATTAGAGAAAAACAAAGAAAATCTTACTTCCACTTTTCTTCCTTCACGTAAACAAACCAGCCCCAATACACTAACATAAAGCATTTAAACCCTTAATACCTTCTCCCTTCTCATCAACACCGAGCAACCAAGACAAAAAATCACTCAGAAACCGAGCAACTTTTTTTTTGTAAAAGATAAAATGTATAAAAGCAAAAAATTACAGGAGCTAAGGGGCATTCCCCAGAAGGGCAAAACACCTACAAACAGAAATCAGAAAAAGAAAAAACAAAGGCACGAGGCAAAACAACAAGGCGCAAAGGAAAGCCTATAAAAGAAGCCCAGAACATCAAAGAAAAACACAAAAAAAAGCCCTGAATCCATTTCAACAAAACGAGGGAGAATCAAAAGACCTCTCCAAGAGACTGCATCAAAAGCCCAAACAAACCCAACTCTCGAACCATGCCAAAATGCCTATAAATGAAGCCCAACCCAAAACGATAAAGCAGCTTAACAATGCTCAAGCCAAAAGGCCCTTATCAGCCATGAACGCCATGCAGCTCCCTCTCACGCAAAAGAAATAACTAATCAGGATGCAGGTCCCAGGCGCTAAGGACATGGGATGAGAGCTTCCATTTCTTCAAATTGTTGATTAAGAGAAGCCGCTCTTTAATGTGGTTTGTAATATCCTTGATAATTTTTGGTCTCGGTCTGGCAGTCTTTTGGAAGATGCGGCTATTTCTTTCATACCAAATTGCATAAACTGTCGCAGCAGTGGTAAGTCTACCTATTAGGTGCTGAAAATTATCTTTGCTAATGAGCTGGATGGATGCCCAGTTGATGATACTTTGCAGAGTTCGGGAAGGCCATTTCACCAAAGTCTTCGCAGCTATGGATTCCCAAATTTGAGCAGTGAAGGAGCAGTTGAAAAAAAGATGATTATGAGTTTCAATTGCAGAAGTGCAAAGAACACAAACCCCAGAGGTAGTGATACCTCTATTTGTGATTCTGTCGGCTATTCCCAAGCGGTTTTTATAGGCTAACCAGAGAATGAAACTATGTCGGGGTATATGACCTCTGAACCAAATAGCCTTATGGAAGGAGATGGGGTTGCTTCTTTTACGAATATGATCCCAAGCAGCGTGGACAGAGAAAATAGGGTTCCCATTCCAAAGAAGGGTGTCTTGATTGCTAGCACAGGGGGGGCCAGGTAATAGAATTAGTAATCTAGTTTACGTTCGCATTAGTAATCTAGTTTACGTTTATGTCGAACTAATTATTTATTTGTTCTTTGCGTTGGATGATTCAACATGCTCGTTGTGTGATATTATATGCTTGCCATTGTGATGACTTATTTTTAAAGCATGCGAACTTAGGCATATGACTTATTTTGTTGAATGCGGATTAGATCTAAGTTACCTTTGAGCATACATGTTGCTTAGGCTTGGTTAGATTATTGCACAAATCTTTGCATTACAAGTGGCATAAGTAAGGGACCATTCCGAACCCAACGGTTTGAGGTCTTCCCTTGCGAGGGGTGAATGCGACCTTAAATCATATTTTCCCGATCCACACCGGGTGGCGACTCCATATTATTCTCCGATTTAGTCCCCCGCGGGCTACTCCGTACTCCCAACCGGGCCGCGAGCCCGGAACAACATGTGTCACCCAGTTTCTGTGTTCCCACAGTCTGGCGACTCCACTAGGGATAAAGAATCGGCCCCGAAATAATGTCTTGTAATGTTTGGATTTATGCTTTAATTAACCGTGTCTACAGTGGGTGAAGGGGTTTAGTTAAAGGCATTGTCAGCGAGAGCCTTCATCAGCGAGAGCCTTTGTCCGCACTCCCGTAAACCCACACGTGAACCTTAGTCATAGAACTAGTAGAAATTATTTTTTTATGTTGATGTTTTGGACCGTCGTCATTTGGATCCAGTTGGATCTTTTTTCAAAAGATGGGAACTTGTTGGGCCATTTAAACTGGGACGAGTTCGTGTCCTTTGACAGTTGTGCCAAAAGCTTCTAAAATGTCGATGGGCCATTTTATGTTTGGTCCTCTTATCATTTGAAGTTGTTTAGCCATGTTATCGCAAAGTGTAAACCTGTTGGACCTTTTCAACTGGGACAAGTTTGCACCGCGCAATAGTATGATTGAATACTTTAAAATGATAATGGGCCAACTAGTGTAATTTTTTTTAAATGAGCTTATATATTACATACATTGCACGTATCTCATGCATCTCATGCATACACGCATCATGTTAACCCCGTGTCTTAAAAGCCATCATAGATATCCGTTGGGTTAGAGAAGAAAAAAGGCTTGTCAAGAAGAGTTTAGCAAACATGGATAGCGAGGAAAAGGAAATCGAGAAATAGAAAGCCTCACGGTAAGGATAGAAAGACCATTTGGGGGGGCCTTAAAAAAAAAGGTTGTTTAGTCCTTAATAGTTAGGCATAAGTCCAATGATGAAATCGTTTGCTTTAAGATGAAATCTTAGAAATGATAAACTCTTGATGTGCTTTTATCTGATGCTTTGAATTGTTGATCTATGCTAGACTCGTAAGCACTTCACTATAGGTTCTTAGCGATGAAAACCTGAGTAGTTGGCAAGGTGACTAGTTGAAGAAATTGCGGGTCGATGAATGACCGTTTGCTTAGATGTCTATCCTGACTTGCTTGTGTTATGATGTGTGGTATGGTTGAAAAAAAAATTCTCTAAAGAAAAGAAATAAACCACCTATAACCGATAAGCATGAAGCTACCCATGGGCGAGTATTAGGACCACCATGAGGAGAAATGCTACCTTAAAGGGTAGGTGTGTTGAAAAAATAAATTGAAAAAAAAAGAAAAAAATGAAGTTCAAAACGAAAAGAAAAAAATGAGAGACAAAGGAAAAGAAAGATAAAACCATACCACATTGAGCACGAAAAAGCAATTGCGGAATATAATTGAGACATCTAGGTTGGTTTGACCCACTGATCCCGATTTTTGAAACGAAATCATTGAGTTGGCTTGCTTAAGGATCAAGTTGTGAAAGAACCTTTGCACACACACACTTTGAGACTGACATAGATCATTTATTCAAAAACTCATATTTGAGTTGCATTGAGTGTTTTGAATGTTCTCTGGTTTCATTACTGGGCATTTCTTGAGGACGATAATATGTATAATTATTGGGACTATTTCGTAGCATGTGATATAGTATGATGATATGGAATGCCCCACCATGTGGTTCATCTTGACCAAGTGCAAACAGCAGAGAACAGAAAGCTAAATTAAGACTGGGAGCGACCAGTCTACCACCCCGTGAATAAGAAGAATAGCAAGAAATTGAGCCATGAGACCAGAGAGAAGACTGAGCAGCCACCAAGAGTACCGGCAGAAGACCTAACCCAACCAGATAGGAAACTCATTCATTCATGCATGCATACACGTAACGTATTATGTATTCCTTTTTGTGTTTGTTTTGTTTTGTATTCACATGTTTCAACGAAAAAAAAAAAAGAAAAAAAGAAAGAGAAAGCGGAAAATGCAAGCCAACCAGAAGCATCAACGATACAGTGTCAGCAGTTTCATGAATGAATCACAGGGGCGAGGCCCATATCAGTATCAGTTGAGGGCGAGGACCACATCAGTATCACTTTGAGACTGACATAGATCATTTATTCAAAAACTCATATTTGAGTTGCATTGAGTGTTTTGAATGTTCTCTGGTTTCATTACTGGGCATTTCTTGAGGACGATAATATGTATAATTATTGGGACTATTTCGTAGCATGTGATATAGTATGATGATATGGAATGCCCCACCATGTGGTTCATCTTGACCAAGTGCAAACAGCGGAGAACAGAAAGCTAAATTAAGACTGGGAGCGACCAGTCTACCACCCCGTGAATAAGAAGAATAACAAGAAATTGAGCCATGAGACCAGAGAGAAGACTGAGCAGCCACCAAGAGTATCGGCAGAAGACCTAACCCAACCAGATAGGAAACTCATTCATGCATGCATGCATACACGTAACGTATTCTGTATTCCTTTTTGTGTTTGTTTTGTTTTGTATTCACATGTTTCAACGAAAAAAAAAAAAAAAAAGAAAGAGAAAGCGGAAAATGCAAGCCAACCAGAAGCATCAACGATACAGTGTCAGCAGTTTCATGAATGAATCACAGGGGCGAGGCCCATATCAGAATCAGTTGGGGGCGAGGACCACATCAGTATCAGTCTGGGGGCGAGGACCATATCAGTATCAGTCTGCGGGCGAGGCCCACATCAGTATCAGTCTGGGGGTGAGGCCCATATCAGTATCAATTTAAGGCGAGGCCCAAATCAGTATCAGTCTGGGGGCGAGGTCCACATCAGTATCAGTCTGGGGGCGAGGCCCATATCAGTATCAGTTTGGGGCGAGGCCCATATCAGTATCAGTTTAGGGCGAGGCCCATATCAGTATCAGTCTGGGGGTGAGGCCATATCAGTATCAGTCTGAGGGCGAGGCCCATATCATTATTAGTCTGGGGGCGAGGCCCGTATCAGCATCATTCTGGGGGCGAGGCCCATATCAGTATCAGTCTGGGGGCGAGGCCCATATCAGTATCAGTCTGGGGGCGAGGGCCATATCAGTATCAGTTTAGGGCGAGGCCCACATCAGCATCAGTCTGGGGGTGAGGCCCACATCAGTATCAGCCTAGGAACGAAGCCCATATCAGTATCAGTCTAGGGGCGAGGCCCACATCAGTATCAGTTTGGGGCGAGGCCCATATCAGTATCAGTCTAGTGGCGAGGCCCACATCAGTATTAGTTGAGGGCGAGGCCCACGTCAGTCTCAGTTTTGGGGGCGAGGCCCACGTCAGTTTGAGGTCGAAGAACCATTACATCGGTAACAGTTTCGGGAACAAGGCCCAGGGAATAAAGCCTTTAATCAGTACAGTTCGGGAACAAAGCCCACAAACAATACAATCAAGGAATAAAGCCTAGAGGAATAAAGCCCACTTTTTTGAAATGATTCGGGAACAATGCCCAGGGGAATAAAGCCCACATTCAACACAGTTCGGGAATAAAGACCACAGTCAACATAATTCGGGAACAAGGCCCAATGAATGAAGCCTTCATTCAATACAGTTCGGGAATAAAGCCCACTGTCAACTCAGTTCGGGAATAAAGCCCAGGGAATAAAGCTCACTCTCTACATAATTCGGGAACAAGGCCCAGGGGAATAAAGCTCTATCTTAACACAGTTCGGGAACAAGGCCCAAGGGAATAAAGCTCTATCTTAACACAGTTCGGGAACAAGGCCCAGGGGAATAAAGTCATATCTTAACATAGCTCGGGAACAAAGCCTAGGGGAATAAAGCCCACTTTCAAAGCAGTTCGGGAACAAGGCCCAAGAGAATAAAGCTCTCTCTCAGCACATTTCGGGAATACAGCCCAGAAGAATAAAGCTCTCTCTCAGCACAGTTCGGGAATACAGCCCGGGAGAATAAAGCTATCTCTCAGCACAGTTCGGGAATACAGCCCATGAGAATAAAGCTCTCTCTCAGAAAGGTTCGGGAATACAGCCCAGGGGAATAAAGCCATATCTCTACACAGTTCGGGAACAAAGCCTAGAGGAATAAAGCCCACTTTCAAAACAGCTCGGGAATAAAGCCCAAGGGAATAAAGCTCTCTCTCAACGCAGTTCGGGAATAAAGCCCAAAAGTCAAAGCATCTCAGGATAACAAGTAAGTTAAGCAACAGTTGGTGAGCCAGGTAAGTGAAAATGCATTGCATAACTTTGATAGGATTGTCACTGTTACACATTACACAAGTCCCATCAAAGTGGGGACGACTGTAGGCACTGCATTTTTGCAAGTGAGTCCCTATGATGAGTCTCATTTGGAGACACTACCTTTTTAGTCGAGGAAGTTGCGGGAAACGGTTGTCGGAAGGGAATCAGTATTTCGTTAAATTTTATTCGCTTGTTTAGCTCCAGGCTCACTCGTTGGACCTCCGTTTTAGAGCATCTTTAGCCTAAAAAACCCTCGCAAGCCACACACCTAGCCCACACATCACTAAGACATACACCAAGCCCATCTCATCCAAGCCCAATCCAAGAAATAATTAAAACATGTCACAGATTTAAATTAAAAACCAATTAAATCGAAAATAAATTAAATTAAAATCTAATTACATTAAATTCCTAATTTAATTAAATCACCTACCAAATTAAATAAATCACTCACCTAATTTAATATATTACCCACCAAAAATATAATTATTCTTTCTCTTTATAAATAAATTAAATATATCCCTTTTTAATTGATTTCTTTCCTTGTTTAAAAATCCATGCAAACCCTAATCAACAACTATAAAATAGAACACAAACTAAACCCTAAAAAAGAGAAGACTATGGACGACCATTCACAAAATAATCAATAAACCCTAATCCACGCCCTCTCTCTCTCTTTAACCTCTCGTCCCTCTCTAAAAATAAAAACCCTAAAGACATGAACAAAAGGAGAATTCATTCTTTCTCCCTCAACCAGCCAGTAAAACCCTAAAGAAGACACGCACAGCCTTGGTCTCTCTCCACTCTCACGGCAACTTCATCCTTGGCCCTCCCAACTCTCTCTCACGGCATTAGAGAAAAACAAAGAAAACCCTACTTCCACTTTTCTTCCTTCACATAAACAAACCAGCCCCAATACACTAACATAAAGCATTTAAACCCTTAATACATTCTCCCTTCTCATCAACACCGAGCAACTAAGACAAAAAATCACTCAGAAATCAAGCAACCATAACACTAAATATTGAACTCCATGCAGCAGATCAACAAACCCCTCACGCCCCTAACCTCACCAACCGACTCACGTCCTGCCCTCACAAACAACCTTCAACGCCTAAGACAAGAACCTTCACGCCTAGCCACACGTCTCACCACTTCACGCCTAGCTCCTTTCAACGACACCTAATCCCTCTGATCAACCAACATAATCAGACCAATAACCCACATTAGCGCAACAAGTAAATCCCCTTAGAACCCTCACGCACCTCAGCCCCTTCACGCCACACTGCCCCTTGATCATTCAAAAGCCTCACGCCACCTGCCCCCTTTAGCACACTCACTTAGCTCATCATGCCCCTCACTCACTCGGAAAACAGCCCCTCAAATGGACACCTTGCACATCCACAACACAGCCACTGACGTGAACCATGCTAAGCACACGTAGCCCACTACCCTACTTGATTCACGCTAAATAAGCCACATATGCAGCCCTCATTCACCGATCCAAACAAACAACAATAATAACCCCTTCCAGCGAACCAAAAACCCTGGAAACTAAGCCAAAAATACACCCCTAAAAGTGCCCAAAACTGCACCTAAAAACTGCCCAAAACAGTCCCCAAAACAGCCCAAAAACTACCCAAATACGTCCAGCCGGGTATGTGAAGTCCTATATAAAAGACGGCCAAATTTATGGTCACATTTTTTTCTTGTTTTGGCATTTCATTATTATCTTTTTTTTTTATCTATTTATTCACTTATATTATTGTTTTATTATTTCGTCTTTATTTTGTTTATTTTTGGTTCATGTTGATTATTATACGTATATGCATTGTTATATGTTTTCATGTCTATTTTTTTAGTCCGTTTACATTGCATTGATGATTTTGTATGTTATTATCCCTTGCGGTATATCAGATGGAAACCCATACATGAATTCCGTAGCCGAATCCGAATGGACGGTAGTGCGGTCTGTACTTGGGACACAACTCCACGTGCCACTGGGGAAATACTCATATATGCATGATTAACCCCATTTTTGTTTTCTATTTTTTTATTGACGATTTTCCCACTTTTGATTGTTTATTATAATTTTCGTTATCACATCTCGCATTTCTTCATTTAATGTGCTTTTGAAACTACGTTATTATGATTATTATTTTGGTTGGGTGTGTTATTACATTTTTTATTCACTTTTATGCATGAATTACATTAAGACTTGGCTATACCAATGTGTGAACCCGTCTATTATACTTGTAGGCACTGTATTTTTGCATATAAGTCCCGATGATGAGTCTCTTATGGAGACACTACCTCTTTAATTGTGGAAGCCGCGGGAAACGGACGTCGGAGGGGAAGAGTTAAGAATTGACACATTGTTGGATTTAATTCGCTGGATTAGCTTCGGGTTCGCTTGTTGGACCTTCATTTCAAAACACATCCTTAGCCCAAAACCAAAGCCCACACACCAAGCGCAATCTAAATAATTAAAACATTTAAAACACATGTCACAAATTCAATAAATCAAATTAAATCACCTTCTTACTTTAAATAAATCACATGCCTAAATTAAATAAATCTAAATAATTCACCTTCCTAATTAAATCAAATCATATTCCTAACAAAAAGAGAAGAAATCAAATTAAATCAAATCACTTCCCTAATTAAAAGAATTCAGTATCCCATACTAATTTAAAAGATATTCCCTTTAATGCACAAATCCTTCTCCTTCTCAAAAAAGGAAAGCCTTCATCCCTTTGCCTATAAAAAGAACCCGCCATCAACACATTAAACCCCAGCTGGCTCATTCACAAAAAAATTAACCAAAGAGACTCACGGCAAAATAAACAAAAAAGGCACTCTGAAATTCCTCACTCTCTCGACACCTCACCTCTTTCAACCTTATACCCTTCACGCACTACCAAGCCACCTTAATTGACCCAACTAAACACTGCCGAGCCTCACGCCATACTGGCCCTATCTTTTCCATTCAACGCCACCTGCACACACAAACAAAGCCTCACGCCACACTGCCCCTAACTTTCTTCACGTCCAGCACACCACGTTGACACTTGCACGGCACACACTAACCAACTCCAGTCACGGCCATAAATAACAAATTAAACAAACACAAGACAACCCCTAGACTACCCAACCAACTACCGAATAAACTGCCCAAAATAGTCTGCAAAACACCCCCAAAACTGCACCTAAAAAAACAACCCAAACCAATCCAAAAAGCCGTAAAAACAGTAGCATAAATTACCAAAAATTGTGACAAGAAAATACAACACAAACAGCAGTGAAGGGGAGTGAAAACAGCAGCCCAGACAGTAAAACAGTGAGGAAAAATGTTGGATTAGTGAACCAGAAAAGTTGCAGAGCATTCTCCCTTCCGACGGCCATGTAACGCGCTTTCGAGAGACGACAAAAGAGGTTAGAACTGAGGGCACCCTTTTTACTTATTGTCTTTCATTTCTTTTATTTATTTTAATATATTATCGCATGAGAGTCGTTTGTTGAGGCATGATGTGAATTCCGGATGAACGAAATGCGTGTTCTCTTTTGTGGTATATCTGATGGAAACCCGGACGTAAATTCCATTGCCGAATCCGAATGGACGGTAGTGCGGTTTGCACTCGGGATACAACGCCACATACTACTTGAGAGACACGTATTTCGTTTCATCCAACCATGTATTTGAGCATGATTAGGGTGCTAGTACGTTATTTACTTTTGTAAGCATGATTTAGTCTAGTATGTTATTTAGTTATTAATTTGTAAGCATGATTAGTTATTTATTTTGCATTTGGAATTTGCATTATATTTATGTTGTTATTTGTTTTCCGCATTAAATGATTGAAGCATGTTCATGGGATTGCCGTGTGTTATTGTGTTTGTCGTGGTGATAACTTACTTTTCAAGCATGCAAACTTAGACATAGGATTTGTCTTTATGAACATGAACTATATATAGGTTGTTCTTGAGCATGTTGCATAGATTCGGTTAAGATATTGCACAAATCACATCATTACAAGTGGCATAAGTAAGGGACCATTCCGAACCCAACGGTTTGAGGTCTTCCCTTGCGAGGGGTGAGTGCGGCCTTAAATCATATTTTCCCAGTTCACACTGGGTGGCGACTCCATGTTATTTCTCCAGTTTAGTTCCCCGCGAGCTATTCTGTACTCCCAACTAGGCCGCGAGCCTAGAACAGCGTCACCGATTTCTGTGTCCTACAGTCTAGTGACTCCACTGGGGCAGTTTATTGCAAATGAGTATTATGGATTGATGCAGTGAGAAAAACTGCAGTCCAAAACGGCGGCAAACCAGAAAAATAGCGGAGCATCAACCCTTCCGACAGCCGTATAATGCGCTTTCGAGAGACGACGAAAGAGGTTAGACCTGAGGGCACCTTCTTTATTATTATCTTTCATTTTTTTAATACTTTATTGCATATGAGTATTATGGATTGATGCATGATGTGAATTCCGGATGAATGGAATGCGTGTTCTCTTTTGTGGTATATCGGATGGAAACCCGGAAGTAAATTCCGTAGCCGAATCCGAATGGACGGTAGTACGGTCTGCACTCGGGATACAATGCCACGTACCACTTGAGAGACACACGCATTTCGTTTCATCCAAACTTGTATTCGAGCATGATTAGGTTGCTAGTCCGTTATTTATTATTAAAGCATGATTTAGTTTAGTATATTGTTTATTCTTAAGCATGATTATGTTATTTCTTTATGCATGATTTAGTTCTTTAATTTCGCATTAGTAATCTAGTTTACGTTTATGTCGAACTAATTATTTATTTGTTCTTTGCATTGGATGATTCAACATGCTCGTTGTATGATATTATATGCTTGCCATTGTGATGACTTATTTTTAAAGCATGCGAACTTAGTCATATGACTTATTTTGATGAATGCGGATTAGATCTAAGTTACCTTTGAGCATACATGTTGCTTAGGCTTGGTTAGATTATTGCACAAATCTTTGCATTACAAGTGGAATAAGTAAGGGACCATTCCGATCCCAACGGTTTGAGGTCTTCCCTTGCGAGGGGTGAGTGCGGCCTTAAATCACATTTTCCCGGTCCACACCGGGTGGCGACTCCATATTATTCTCCAGTTTAGTCCCCCGCGGGCTACTCCGTACTCCCAACCGGGCTGCGAGCCCGGAACAGCATGTGTCGCCCAGTTTCTGTGTTCCCACAACTACCTTTTAAGTCACAGAAGTCACGGGAAACGGACGTCGGAAGGGGAAATTCAGAATAGACATGTCATCAAATTCATTTCACAAGTTCACTGTTTTCGTTAGTGCTGCGTTCGTTACTTCGTTCGAACGTCAGGCAGATTACGGGCGTTCGTGTAGCGTTCGAAGAGGCGTTCGAATGGTGTCGGTATTTCTGGTTTTGCTGCTAGCCTCACACCCAAGCCCAATTAGCCCACCAAAGCCAATAAAACACATCCCAATTAATAAAACACATATTTAACACATGGGGAATTAAATAAAATATTAATTAAATCATATACCAAAGGAAATAAAACATTAAATAAAATCATGACTAATTAAAATCAATCAACCAATTATATTCCCAATCAAAAATATTGTATTCCTAATTTAACAAATATTATGCCTAAACAACACAAATTAAATATATTAACTTCCTAAATTGAACCAATTTTGTCTCCCCTCAATCTTTGGTTTTCCTTGTTTAAAACAAAATCATATCCTCCATTAAATACACAAATCCCTTCCTTGTCAAGCAAGATTTAACCCTAGCCCTTTGCCTATAAAAGAAACCCAATTCCAACCCTTGAGGGCCCTAGCTCATCGATACAAGAAAAAAACTTCTCTCTCACTCACACGCATACAGCAAGCAAATATTTCTCTTCTCCTCATACACCCTTAGCCGAAAATCACAGCCCCATAAACCCCTTCATTATCGAAAACAATACAACCCGAAACACCACCGAAACAACCCCTATACAGCAGCCCCCATATCACCGAAATACCTAAGAAAACAACCTCTGAATCACCTAAACCAGTGACCAACAAAAACTGCACTTTTAATCCCTAAAACAATAACTAAAAACTACACTTAAATCCTTTAGAAACACCAGAAAACAGTGACCAAAATACAGCAGAAATACAGTAGCAAAACAGCAGTGAATCGGAGTCAAAACAGTAGCTTGAGCAGTGGAATAGCGAGGAAAGGCGTGAACCTGTGAACCGGAGGAGTTGCGGAGCATTTCCCCCATTTTTCGACGACCATGCACCGTACTTCCGAGAGTCGACATAAAAGGTTAGACCTGAGGGTATTTTTTCCTATTATTTTCATCTATCATTTTTTAATTTTTTTATTCATCACTGTCGCATGAGAGTCGTTTTTTTTAATGTGTGTTGTGGCCTTTGAATGAATGAAAATGTGTCGCCTCTTATGGTATATAGGATGGAAACCCGGACATAAATTTCATAGCCGATTCCGAATGGACGCTAGTATGATCTGTACTCAGGATACAACTCCACGTACCACTCGAGCAAATGGCACATGTTTCGCTTTGTTTTATCTTGTTTGTTTATTATCGTCATTTTTCATCTCGCCATTTAATTTTCGTATGATGATTTGTTTGTATTGATGATGTGATGCGCATGGGCTTAGTATGTCGGTCTAAAGGTTTTCCATTTGAAGGAAGAAAATGCCAAAAGGCTACCTTTACCTCAACACTTTGCCGCACCTCTTACATCGTGTCTTTTGCTTTATGTACGTCGGTTGTTTATGCAATTGGTGATAAAGCGCTTGGGCTTAGAAAGTGCGATTAAAGGTCCTCTATTTTGAGAGGTTAAAATCCTTTACCACGATGCTTCACCGCGCCGGATGACGTATATTTGATTGAATGTAAGATGTGTTCAATCGGGTATACGAAGTCCGATATCGTTGTCTGTACTTCTTTATATATGTATTGTGTTGTTTGCGCTTGGGCTTAGTAAGTGCGATTAAAGGTCCTCTATTTTGAGAGGTTAAAATCCTTTACCACGATGCTTTGCCGCGCCGGATAGTGTATATTTGATTGGATACGAGATAAGTTCAATCAGATACGTGAGGTCCTACATTGTGGATTTGTTTGTCTATGAATGTGTTGCATGCATCAGGTCCGGTTCCGTTCGAACGCGTTCTCGAACGCCACACGAACGCGAACCTTCTATTTACCGTTCGAATGCGTTCTTGAATGCTACGCGAATGCGCATGCATTTTCTTAGTTTCATCATACATCAGGTCTGGTTCCGTTCGAACGCATTCTCAAATGTTATACGAACGCGAACCTTCTGTTTACCGTTCGAACGCGTTCTCGAACGCTACGCGAACGCGCACGCATTTTCTTAGTTTCATCATGCATCAGGTCTGGTTTCGTTCGAACGCGTTCTCGAACGCTATACGAACATGAACCTTCTGTTTACCGTTCGAACGCGTTTACGAACGCTACACGAACGCTCACCCACTGAACTGAGTCATTTTCATCAGATTTCGTGCATAATTGTCCCTAGTAGCTATCCCTTCGTATGATGAACCTGATTGCTTCTCTATATTACGCAAGATTGTGTATGTGTCGTTCATTTATATTCCCCACATGTATGAGTACAATGTGTTTATTAACTTGTATGCTTGTCGTATGTTAATTTATCTTTATGTATGCAAATTGAGACATAGATTACATGCAAATAGGCTGTATGCCAATTCGGATATGTTTTACATGTAAATTTAGATGAACTTGTTGATGTATGCATGCGAACTTAGGGGTAAATCATCCTTGGAAATATGTTGCTTAGGCTTGGTTAGATTATTGCACAAATCATTTTATTACAAGTGGCATAAGTAAGGGACCATTCCGAACCCAACGGTTTGAGGTCTTCCCTTTCGATTGGTGAGTGCGGCCTTAAATCTCATTTTCCCGGTTCACACCGGGTGGCGACTACATTATTCTCTGATTTAGTCCCCCGCGGGCTACTCCATACTCTCAACTAGGCCGCGAGCCTAGAACCGCATGCGTCGCCCAGTTTCTGTGTCCCACAGTCTGGCGACTCCACTGGGGATAGAGAATCGGCCCCGAAATAATGTCTTGTAATATTATGATTTGTGCTTTAATTAACTGTGTTTACTGTGGGTTAAAAGGAGTTTAATCAAAGGCACTTTTAAGGCTAGGTAATGGTTTGGTGTCTTCTCTCATTCACTACCTTTCTATAAGGAAAAGCTGTGAAGGCACCTAGACAATCACTTACTTGGGGCCTATTGTGATGGACTAATTTGGAAGACTCGTTGTTTATTCCTGTCACCAAGCGATAAGAGCCTAAGAGGCTAGGGTACTTAAGAGAGCCTCGCTCCACCCTCCCTCTGGGGAATCTACAACGGGAAATCCATTTGACAGTCAGTCACACACCATAACTCGTAGGCACGTACTGTAAGGTATAAAAAAGGTGCGCTCACTTGGTCGCTCGAACCCTTGAGTGGGGAGACCTAGTTGTGGGCAATCCTTCGCCAGCGAGAGTCTTTGTCTACACTCCCGCAAACCCACACGTAGACCGGGGTTGTATGGCCTATAGCAAATATTTCCTTGTGCTTGTGGACCATCCTCGTTTGGATGCAGTTGGACTTCTTGTCAGAAATGCAAACTTGTTGGGCCATTTAAACTGGGACAAGTTCGTATCCTATGACAATTGGGCCAAAAGCTTCTGAAATGTTGACAGGCCACTCTGTAGAAATTATTTCTGTATGCTTGTGTTTGGGAACATTCTCGTTTGGATCCATTCGGACCTTTTGTCATGAGGTATGGGCTTGTTGGGCCATTTAAACTGGGACAAGAACGTATCTTATGATGATTGGGCCAAAAGCTCCTAAAACGCCAATGGGCCATTATATGTTTGTGTTTGGGAGCATTATCATTTGGATACGGTTGGACTTCTTGCCATGAGATGTGAACTTGTTGGGCCATTTAAACTGGGACGAGTTCACTCCTATGACAGTTAGCCCAAAAGCTTCTAAAATGATGATGGGCCGATTTGTGTGAAAATTTTAATGAGTTGATATATTCCTTGTATCACATGCATCTCATTCACCTCATGCATACATGCATCATGCTAACCCTTGTGTTTAAAAGCCATCATAGATTCCCGTTGGGTTAGGGAAGATGGAAGACACACCAAGAGGCCAATAACAAATATTAGTGGATCAGAAAATGAAATATCTCACATGGATCAGTTGGAGAATGGTTTTGCCAAAATTACTGAACAGTTACAAGCCTTGACTACTGCTGTGGCTGGATGGCTGTACCCCGTGCTGGGGGAAATTCTGAGAATGTTAGGCGCGAGGAGCCTCCGAATGGGTTGGGGGATGACATCCCCACTTTTGATGATGACATGGCAGAGTATGCAACAGGCAAAGTGATGGGGTCTCAGGTAGAATTTCAGAAGCTTCGGGATCAGGTTGAAACAGTTACCCGCAAAATGAAGGGTAAGGACGAAGACTTACTAGACTATGAGGTAATGACCTTCGAAGAACAGCTGCCAGCTCAGTTTAAAATGCCCGACATGGCCAAGTTTAATGGGAATGGAGACCCGAGAGTCCATCTGTAGCAATATGTCTCAGTCATGAGTTCAATGGGCCTATCACAGCGCCAAGTCCAAAAGATGTTTGGGATGTCACTCGAGGGGGCACCTGTGGTTTGGTATCATAGCCTTGAGAAGAAGGTTAAGGAAGATTGGAGGGAACTAGCTGATGCTTTTCTGGAGCAGTATGTTACAGACTTAGAGATTGACTTGTCACTCCGTGATTTGGAGAACACTAAGCAGAAGCCAGAGGAAAGCTTCAAAGAGTATGTGGATCGCTGGGGAAGCCAGCTTTTGAAAATGCAGACTCGGCCTTCAGAGAAAGACCAAATTAAGATGATTATCAAGGGCACCAAGCCCTCCATCTATGGTAAGCTGAGGAGGATGATCTCCATGATTGCGGATTTTCAACAGTTGAGGGAGACTGTCGTGGACATTGAAGAAGAGGAAGCCGAGAACCGGAATTTTTATGGCCAGAATATGAGGAATTTTGGGGGGCCTTCTGAGATGAAGCCCGCTACTGCCGAGGTCGCTACTGTCAAGAACATGCGATTCTCTAATCTTGGTATATCTTTGTCAAAGGTATTTGAGAAACTGAAAATGCAAGGACTTCTAAAACCTTTGGAACCTAGGCCATTTCTGAACCCTGTACCACCGTACCTCAACCTAAACCAGTATTGTTACTTCCATCAAGAAAAAGGCCATGACACCGACAACTGTACCCTCCTTAGGCATGAGGTCCAAAACCTCATTGACTTCCATAAAATACCCAATCCAGAAAAAGAACAACCTAACACATACAGAAATCCCTTGCCTAATTACCACCTATATGATCAACTCCGGCCTACCCAAAACTTTTATCCTCCAAACTCTCAACCATCAGGCTTCTTGCATTGAGATAAAGGATAACAGTAGTAAAGAACCATAGGTAAAGGAAGAAGGCCATATTGCGAATGATGAAGTCATTCCTCCTAGTTTATTTGATCCTGCATTTTTAATATAGACATTGATTTAGTCTACATGTTCGAACCATTTTCTTAAATGATAATAAAGACGTTCATTTCGCTGAATCTCTTCCGCCATATGAGTATATTTGAGAAAAGCATTCAACCTTGGTACTATGAAATTCAGTGATGTTTAGAACACGGGGAATCCTCGGAATAAGCAAGCAGAAGAGATAAGATAGCCATTCAGAAATTGGGAAATGGGGGAAGTGAAAACATCAAACTTGGAAGGGAATTAGTTCACAGAACCGATCAACGTAGACAGATTGAAGTAGTGGCTTGCCTGAGGAAAAGAAGACTGAGCAGTCACCAAGAGAATTGGCAGAAGACCTAACCCAACGGGATAGGAAACTCAATCATGCATGCATGCATACACGTAACATATTTTGCATTCCTTTTTGTGTTTGTTTTATTTTGTATTCACAGGTTTCAAAGGAGAAAAAGAGAAAGCGGAAAATGCAAGCCAACCAGAAGCAGCAACAGTACAGTGTAAGCAGTTTTCAGGAATGAATCACAGGGTTGAGGCCCATATCAGTATCAGTCTGGGGGCGAGGCCCATATCAGTATCAGTCTAGGGGCGAGGCCCATATCAGTATTAGTCCGGGGCGAGGCCCATATCAGTATCAGTTGGGGGCGAGGCCCATATCAGTATCAGTTGGGGGCGAGGCCCATATCAGTATCAGTCTAGGGGCGAGGCACATATCAGTATCAGTTCGGGGGAGAGGCCCATATCAGTATCAGTCTGGGGGCGAGGCCCATATCAGTATCAGTTTGGGGCGAGGCCTATATCAGTATCAGTCTGGGGGCGAGGCCCATATCAGTATCAATTTGGGGCAAAGCCCATAGTCAGCTCAGTCCGGGGATAAAGCCCACATTCAGTATAATTCAGGAACAAAGCCCACAATCAGTTCAGTCCGGGGATAAAGCCCACATTCAGTACAATTCAGGAACAAAGCCCACAGTCAGCTCAGTTCGGGGATAAAGCCCACATTCAGTGCAATTCAAGAACAAAGCCCACAGTCAGCTCAGATCGGGGATAAAGCCCACATTCAGTATAATTCAGGAACAAATCCCACATTCAGTACAATTCAGGAACAAAGCCCACAGTCAGCTCAGATCGGGAATACACCAGAGGAATAAAGCTCTCTCTCAACACAGTTCGAGAATACAGCCCAGAAGAATAAAGCTCTCTCTCAGCACAGTTCGGGAATACAGCCCCAGAGAATAAAGATCTCTCTCAACACAGTTCGGGAATATAGCCAGGAGAATAAAGCTTTCTCTCAGCGCAGTTCGGGAATACAGCCCAGGAGAATAAAGCTCTCTCTTAGTACGGTTCGGGAATACAGCCCAGGGGAATAAAGCCATCTCTCAACACAGTTCAGGAATACAGCCCAAAGGAATAAAGCCCACTTTCAAACCAGTTCGAGAACAAGGCCCAGGGGAATAAAGCTCTATCTTAACACAGTTCGGGAATACAGCCCAGGGGAATAAAGCCATCTCTCAACACAGTTCGGGAATACAACCCAAATGAATAAAGCCCACTTTGAAACTAGTTCGGGAACAAGGCCCAGGGGAATAAAGCTCTACCTTAACACAGCTTGGGAATAAAGCCTTATCTTGATACAGTTTGGAAAAAAGCCTAGAGGAATAAAGCCCACCTTCAATATAGCTTTGGAACAAGGCCCAGGGGAATAAAGCTCTATCTTTACACGGTTCAGGAGCAAAGCCTAGAGGAATAAAGCCCACTTGCAAAACAGCTCGGAAATAAATGCCAGGAGAATAAAGCTCTCTCTCAACGCAGTTCGGGAATAAAGCCCAAAGGTCAAAGCATCTCAGGATAACAAGTAAGTTAAGCAACAGCTGGCGAGCCAGGTAAGTAGAAATGCATTGCATAACTTTGATAGGATTGTTCAAAGTCACACACTGCACAAGTCCCATCAAAGTGGGGGCGACTGTAGGCACTGTATTTTTGCATATAAGTCCCTATGATGAGTCTCATTTGGAGGCACTACCTTTTAAGTCACAGAAGTCACGGGAAACGGATGTCGGAAGGGGAAATTCAGAATAGACATGTCATCAAATTCATTTCACAAGTTCACTATTTTGTTCGTGCTGCGTTCGTTACTTCGTTCGAACGTCAGGCAGATTGCGGGTGTTCGTATAGCGTTCGAAGAGGCGTTCGAACGGTGTCGGTATTTCTGGTTTTGCTGCTAGCCTTACACCCAAGCCCAATTAGCCCACCAAAGCCCATAAAACACATCCCAATTAATAAAACACATATTTAACACATGGGGAATTAAATAAAATATTAATTAAATCATATACCAAACTAAATAAAACATTAAATAAAATCATGCCTAATTAAAACCAATCAACCAATTATATTCCCAATCAAAAATATTGTATTCCTAATTTAACAATATTATGCCTAAACAACACAAATTAAATATATTAACTTCCTAAATTGAACCAATTTTGTCCCCCCTCAATCTTTGGTTTTCCTTGTTTAAAACAAAATCATATCCTCCATTAAATACACAAATCCCTTCCTTGTCAAGCAAGATTTAACCCTAGCCCTTTGCCTATAAAAGAAACCCAATTCCAACCCTTGAGGGCCCTAGCTCATCGATACAAGAAAAAAACTTCTCTCTCACTCACACGCATACATCAAGCAAATATTTCTCTTCTCCTCATACACCCTTAGCTGAAAATCACAGCCCCATAAACCCCTTCATTTCCGAAAACAATACAACCCGAAACACCACCGAAACAACCCCTATACAGCAGCCCCCATATCACCGAAATACCTAAGAAAACAGCCCCTGAATCACCTAAACCAGTGACCAACAAAAACTGCACTTTTAATCCCTAAAACAATAACTAAAAACTGCATTTAAAGCCTTTAGAAACACAAGAAAACAGTGACCAAAATACAGCAGAAATACAATAGTAAAGGTTGCGGAGCATTTCCCCCCTTTTTCGACGACCGTGCACCGTACTTCCGAGAATCGACATTAAAGGTTAGACCTGAGGGTATTTTTTCCTATTATTTTCATCTATCCTTTTTTAATTGTTTTATTCATCACTGTCGCATGAGAGTCATTTTTTTTAATGTGTGTTGTGGCCTTTGAATGAATGAAAATGTGTCGCCTCTTGTGGTATATAGGATGGAAACCCGGACATAAATTTCATAGCCGATTCCGAATGGATGGTAGTATGGTATGTACTCGAGATACAACTCTACGGACCACTCAAGTAAATGGCACATGTTTCGCTTTGTTTTATCTTGTTTGTTTAATATCTGCATTTTTCATCTCGCCATTTAATTTTTGTATGATGATTTGTTTGTATTGATGATGTGTTGCGCATGGGCTTAGTATGTCGGTCTAAAGGTTTTCCATTTGAAGGAAGAAAATGCCAAAAGGCTACCTTTACGCCAACACTTTACCGCGCCTCTTACATCGTGTCTTTTGCTTTATGTACGTCAGTTGTTTATGCAATTGATGATAAAGCGCATGGGCTTAGTAAGTGCGATTAAAGGTCCTCTATTTTGAGAGGTTAAAATCTTTTACCATGATGCTTCGCCGCGCTGGATGATGTATATTTGATTGAATGTAAGATGTGTTCAATCGAGTATACGAAGTCCGATATCGTTGTCTTTACTTCTTTATATATGTATTGTTTTGTTTGAGCATGGGCTTAGTAAGTGCGATTAAAGGTCCTCTATTTTGAGAGGTTAAAATCCTTTACCACGATGCTTTGCCGCGCCGGATAGTGTATATTCGATTGGATGCGAGATGAGTTCAATCGGATACGTGAGGTCCTACATTGTGGATTTATTTGTCTATGAATGTGTTGCATGCATCAGGTCTGGTTCCGTTTGAACGTGTTCTCGAATGCCACACGAACGCGAACCTTCTGTTTTCCGTTCGAACACGTTCTCGAATGTTACGCGAATGCGCACGCATTTTCTTAGTTTCATCATACATTAGGTCTGGTTCTGTTCGAACGCGTTCTCAAATGCTATACGAACGCGAACCTTCTGTTTACCGTTCGAATGCATTCTTGAACGCTACGCGAACGTGCACGCATTTTCTTAGTTTCATCATGCATCAGGTCTGGTTTCGTTCGAACGTGTTCTCGAACGTTATACGAACACGAACCTTCTGTTTACCGTTCGAACGCGTTTACGAACGCTACACGAATGCGCACCCACTGAACTGAGTCATTTTCATCAGATTTCGTGCATAATTGTCCGTAGCAGCTATCCCTTCGTATGATGAACCTGATTGCTTCTCTATATTCGCAAGATTGTGTGTGTCGTTCATCTGTATTCCCCACATGTATGAGTACAATGTGTTTATTAACTTGTATGCTTGTCGTATGTTAATTTATCTTTATTTATGCAAATTGAGACATAGATTACATGCAAATAGGCTGTATGCAAAGTCGGATATGTGTTACATGTAAATTTAGATGAACTTGTTGATGTATGGATGCGAACTTAGGGGTAAATCATCCTTGGAAATATGTTGCTTTGGCTTGGTTAGATTATTGCACAAATCATTTTAATACAAGTGGCAAAAGTAAGGGACCATTCCGAACCCAACGGTTTGAGGTCTTCCCTTGCGAGGGGTGAGTGCGGCCTTAAATCTCATTTTCCCGGTTCACACCGGGTGGCGACTCCATTATTCTCCGGTTTAGTCCCCCGCGGGCTACTGCATACTCTCAACTAGGCCGCGAGCCTAGAACCGCATGCGTCGCCCAATTTCTGTGTCCCATAATGGGGAGAGTGTTTTTGCTACAAAAACCGTGAATGAGAGAGAGTTGAGTGAGTGTGTTGACTTGTGTTTTTGATTTCAAAAATCAAATAATCATATACCAAACATTTGGTATTAGTCAATCAAGCCAACAACTTTAGGAAGTGTGTTGAACAAGACTTCACTAACTTCACCAAAACCCATCAGTTAAATTGACAAGTGATGTGACATATGGGCCCCACTTAATTAAAATCCGAGTGGGCCCGCAACACATCCCGAGCTCGGGTTCGCTAATTCTGAATTAACGAACTTTCCGTTGCGACGTAATTAAATCAAATTTAATTAAATAATTATGCCTAGCAAAATTACTTTTCACGTCGCTCGCGAATTAATTCTAAATTAATTCGTTTGCCCGAATTAAAATCCAATTTTAATTCCGCGTCGAAATCTAATTTCGTTTAATATATCGAATATATTATTTTATCGATTAATTCCAAATTAATCATTCTCTCTCTTCAAATAGTATTTTATCCTAGATAAAATCTCTCCGTAATTAATCCCAGATTAATTATGCTTGAATCATACGTCATCGGTGAATCTTCGGGAAGCGACCCAAGAGATCCCTGGATATGTTGGCAGTAAATCCTGTCGTCGGACTATCCGAACACGTACGTACCTCGTACTATATTTTTACCGATTTACGAGATATGGTTGGCTTCTAGCAAAGCATCGTGCCTTCCCAATTCTCCAGAAATATTCTTAATGGAATATATAATCTTTGTCAGGCGTAGTATACGTAGTATTGCGTATTGCGATCCAGTATCGGATGTCACATGCAAGGCCTGGGGCTGGAATAATGTCTGCCCCGTACGAAGCATATATCGGATTACAAGCAACTAGTCTCTTTAATCGGATAATCATGACCATGTCATATTATCCCGATGGTTGCAACCAATTTAGAGTACCAGTTCTGTATCCCTGCGTGATCATCATCTCCATATGGCTGAAGTGATACTTCCATCTTGAAATCACACCCAATACACTACGATTCTCAATAAACCCAGAAAAGGCGTACACAAAACCTGTTAAAGTCCTGGACGACCAAAACCAAAGCGTATTGATTGTCGCAAGTACTAGCGATGCAAGTCTCAGGTTAAGACCAAATACATCTACCCTGAACGGATTCCCATAGACACATAGTCATACTACCAATAGGATTCCACGGGGTCTATCCAGAGCGAAGCTGTTTCCGTACCATCAGTAAACACAACCTCCTATCACACTTGCATAAGTATCCAATACTTAAATATATGAGAACTATACCGTTACGATTCCATAACACGCACAAGTGCAATACTAGTCTATTCCGCATTATCGATGTCCAGTCTCGATAATACTACGACTAGGGATATTTAATGATTAAACCTTTATGGATTGATATTGTCTCATATCTTATAATCCGGAACTAATCATAGGGACTTTTATCATTTATATATTTAAGTAATCAAATTACAAAATGATAAAATGCAATTTCCATATCTACATAATTAATTTGTACAAAAACCACAATGTCTTTTACAAATAGTGACGCTATGGGTCATAATTGTCTAACAATCTCCCACTTGGCCTATAGCCAGTCACTCAAGCATCTAATACTTGAACTATGTACATGTCGCTCAAACTTTTGCTGAGGAATAGCTTTCGTCAGCGGATCTGTAATGTTGTCATCTGATGCGACCTTCTCGATCTTCATATCGCCACGATGTATGATCTCAAGAATCAGATGGAAACGTCGAAGAACATGCTTGGATCGTTGATGAGACCGAGGTTCCTTAGCCTGCGCTATAGCC
Source organism: Zanthoxylum bungeanum (assembly GCA_019454045.1). NCBI lineage: Eukaryota > Viridiplantae > Streptophyta > Magnoliopsida > Sapindales > Rutaceae > Zanthoxylum > Zanthoxylum bungeanum. The sequence goes on along the minus strand of SKCR01038415.1, from coordinate 200,141 downwards.
CCATTATTTTCATAATACAATGGAACGGGTTCAGCTACTAACGGAACTACTCCTAATCCAATTAGGAATTTATGGATCCAAACTGCCTCTTTTGCTGCTTCAGCTGCAGCAATGTACTCCGCTTCTGTTGTTGAATCGGCAACAGTCTCTTACTTGGAATATTTCCAGCATACTGCTCCGTTATTCAAAAAAAATATGTACCCGAATTGCGACTTACAGTCGTCTTTATCGTTTTGGAAAATAGCATCAGTATACCCAGTTACCTCAAGTTCTCCATCTCCATAGATTAAGAAAGCATCCTTAGTTCGTCTAAGATACTTAAGGATATTCTTAACCGCCATCCAGTGACCATCACCTAAATCGGCTTGATAGCGACTACACATGCTCAAAGCATACGAGACATCATGTCGCGTACATATCATGGCATACATGATCGATTCGATTGCCGAGGCGAACGGTATCCGACTCATGTTGTCTCTCTCATCTTGAGTTTTAGGACACATGTCCTTAGATAGAGTGACGCCATGTGACACTGGCAACAGTCCCCTCTTGGACTGATCCATGTTGAATCTCTTCAACACTTTGTCAATGTACGTGCTCTGGGAGAGTCCAAGCAGCTTTCTAGATCTATCCCGGTAGATCTTTATTCCTAGAATAAAGGCTGCTTCTCCCAGATCTTTCATGGAGAATTTTAATGAAAGCCAAGCTTTCACCGATGTTAACATGGGAATGTCATTGCCAATAAGCAATACATCATCAATGTAAAGGACAATGAACGTCAGTGCGCTCCCACTAACCTTCTTATATACACAAGGATCATCCTCGTTTTGAACGAAATCATATTCTTTTATGATCTCATCAAAACGTTGGTTCCAAGAACGCGATGCTTGCTTCAATCCATAAATGGATCGATTTAACTTACAAACCTTGTTTGCAAGTCTTGGTACAATAAAACCGTCAGGCTGTTGCATATAAACATCCTCCAAAAGGTTTCCGTTAGGAAATCAATTTTGACGTCCATCTGCCATATCTCGTAATCGAAATATGCAGCAATAGCAAGCATTATCCTAATGGATTTAATCATGGCAACGGGTGAAAAAGTTTCGTCGTAATCGACACCATGCCATTGATGATACCCTTTCGCTAAAAGCCTAACTTTGTACGTTTGTACGTTGCCATCCATGTCGGTCTTCTTCTTGAAGACCCATTTGCATCCAATAGGCTTTACGTCTTCTGGTGCATCAACCAGTCTCCAAACTTGGTTGGTGTACATGGAATCTATTTCGGAATTCATGGCATCTTGCCATAAACCGAAGTCGATACCTTGTATCGCTTCCTCATACGTAGTCGGCTCATCTTCCTAAATAAGATTAATATCCACATGAGGTGAGATCAGAAACCCATACCTCTCAGGTTATTTTCTGACTCTCTCCGACCTACGCGGTCCTTGTGTATTCGAAGATTGTGGTACAGTCTCATCCATGATGGACTGTTCATGTTCCGTTAAGGATTTTGTGCCAAGAATAGTATCACTCTGATTTTCATCGAGTTCTACTTTCCTCCCACTTATCACTGCATTTAAGAATTCCTTCTCAAGGAAAACCGCATGTAGAGCAACAAATACTTTGTTCTCTTGTGGGTGATAGAAGTAATATCATTTGGTTTCCCTAGGATATCCTACAAATAGGAATTTATCTGATTTGGGTTCAAGTTTGGTACCTTCCAAATGTTTGATGTATGCCCAGCAACCCCAAATCTTCAGGAATGAGAAACCCGGTTTCTTTCCTGTCCATATTTCATACGGAGTCTGTTGAACAGACTTTGACGGAACCTTATTCAAAATAAGTATTGCACTGTTCAATGCATATCCCCATAAGGAAATAGGTAGCTCTGTGCGACTCATCATAGACCTTACCATGTCTAACAAAGTTCGGTTTCTCTGTTTGGACACACCGTTTAATTGCGGTGTTCCTGGAGGAGTCCACTGTGAAAGAATACCATATTCTTTCAAGTAATCAAGAAACTCATTGCTCAAGTATTCGCCACCACGGTCCCACCGAAATGTCTTAATACTTTTGCCGGTCTGTTTTTCTACTTCGTGTCGAAACTCTTTGAATTTCTCAAAAGTTTCCGACTTGTGTCTCATAAGATACACATAACCATAACGCGATGCATCATCCGTAAAGTTTACGAAGTACTAATATCCACCTCTAGCTTGGCTAGACATGGGCCCACAAACGTCACTATGAACGAGGGCTAACAGTTCGGTGGCACGTACACCTTTACCGCTAAAAGGTGATTTAGGCATCTTGCCTAATAAACAAGATTCGCAGACGTCATATGAATTTGGATCAAATCCGTCCAAGTACCCACTCCTCGAAAGTGTGGATATATGTGTCTTGTTTATGTGTCCCAGACGACAATGCCATATGTAAGTTTCATCTTTGTTACTTACTTTAAGCCTTTTGTTTGTTACATTATATGTTTGAGATTGATTCATATTCAAAATATATAGACCATTATTTACATCAGCAGTGCAAATTTCCATATCATTTTTATACATAAAACACCAAGTGTTTCTAAATACAAAAGTATACCCACATTGGGCTAACATAGATACAGAAATAATATTCCTAGTCACACTAGGTACATAATAACAGTCTGAAAGTTTAAGTACATCCCCCGAGGGCAGTTCCAAAACAAAAGTGCCAACGGCCAAAACGGCGACCTGTGTCCCATTTCCAACGCGGAGGTCAATCTCTCCTGAGGCCAGTCTCTTACTAATCTGCAGATCCTGTACATCAGTACATATATGAGTTCCACAACCAGAATCAAAAATCCAATTTTTAAAACTAGTAGTAGACATGTTTATTTCTATAACAAACATAACTGAAGCCGGTGCCTTGCCCGCTTTAATTTCCTTCATGTGTGCCTTGTACTCGCGGCAGTCACGCTTCCAGTGACCCCGCTTACCGCACTGCAGACATACATCTTAGGATTTGTCCTTAGGTTTCCCAGAACCCTTTGACGATTTGGCATTGCCCTTCTTCTTATGCTTCTTCTTCTTAACACCTCCACTCGCCTTGGGCCAAGCCCATGGAGTCTGAGATGTTGAAGCAAAGTACGCCTCGCGCTTCTTGCCTTTAAGGAGCTCTTTTTCTGCTTCATACAGAGTGGACATCAACTCTCCAAGAGTTTGGTCTTGGTTCAACATGTTGTAGTTCATGATGAACCCACTCCAAGTATCGGGGAGAGACTGTAGGATCAAATCTACTGAAGTCTCAGCCTCGAAGATGATGCCCATCTGTTGGAGTTGCTCAATGTCAACAATCATCTGTGACACATGGTGCTCAACAGACTTACCCTCTGACATGCTAGCGCGGAAGAGCTTCTTCCAGAACTCATATCTTTGCGATCTAAGATTAGATCGGTGAAGATCATGCAACTTTGCCATCATCTCATAGGGATCCAATCCCTTGTTTTGACGGTGGAATTGTTGAGTCATAGCAGTAAACATTACCGATTGAGCAGTCGCATTGTCATCGCTATGAGTCTTCCAAAGCTCTAGCTCAAGCAACTGATCAGGTCGGGGCTTAGGCCCAAGAGGTCGCTCTATAGTGTAGAGTAATTTCTCGGATCCCAGAATAATTCTGAGATTCATATCCCAGTCTTGAAAGTTTGTGCCATTAAAGACGTTGTCGCCCATGACAATATCCCTAATGCTTAACTTTCATGTCATCTTAACCGTAATAGTCCAACTATTTAATTAACGATGTATGGGTACAGTCTAACTATTACAAGAAAAATAATAATATATTAGTCCAACTAATAAAAATAATTGACGAAATAATTTTGAAAGCGCATAAAGCTAAGTATTTGACCGAAATTGCAAATTCAATACTAGCCTCCCACTATTTTTCGGCGAGCCTCTAACCCTCTGTTGAGTACTTGGGGAAACCTAGTTTCCTATTGGGCTAGGATCCCGTTAAATAACACACAACCTTGACTTTGGCCAACAAGCTGTATGATATTTAACTAGGTAGATCTCTAAGATCAATTGGATCTCATCCAATTCCTAGATCCGGTAGGTGGACCTCCAAGTCCGAAACATATATACAATATATATGCCAATATATCCAATATTTTCCTAACCTTTTTCCTCTTAATCAACTAAGCCTTGGCTTTGGCACAACAAGCTTAATGATTCCAGTTAAGCGGAACCCATTGACTTCGGAAAGCTTCGTAATCGATGTCGATGGACAAGAAGTGATCTTGACTTTGGCCAACAAATCACAACTTGGACAAGACATACGATATGGAACAAAGCCTTCATGATTCAAACACATCCGCGATGGACAAAGGTCTTGACTTTGGCCAAGAAACCAGTGCCAATCTTGGATCTTGAGTAAGAATCATTCAATGGAAGGAAAACGCTTAATATTCATTGAGGGTTTTTCGTGTAAATGGCAACCAATTTATTATCTTTGTTAGGTCTCATCATACACCCTTAAGCATGCATTCTAAAAGCATAATAAGGCGTGACAAATAAATTAATAATGATATGCGGAGGGATATCTCACAGATTGTTCCTAGAACAAATCACTCTCTTTCCTCTCCCCAGCTAGCACTATTCTTACTTCTACCCAATTACATAATACAATTAAAGAAACCTCATTAACATTGAGTGGAATTAGGTGAGAAGAGTTTACAAAGAATCAAGAGAGATAAGGCTGGACACGCAGGTCCAATTTAATAAATTCTAAATTTACAACAATTTCCAAAATTGCCCTTTCCCTTCTAATATCCATCTGATATACATTATTCATTCAACACACATCCATGTATTCACACAAAGCATGTTATTCAATCAATCTAATCCAATTAATTAATCTTGAATAAGTGATCATCCAATCATTCAATGTTCAACACGATTTGATTTTGCGCGAGTCCAACTCGTTTAAGAATAAGTACTCAAAGTACGAATTCTTGAATTATATCGAACTATAATTTAAATCTAATTTAATTTGTATTATTCAATACTAATTCTATATATTTAATTCCAAATTAAATAACTACACTTTTTAATGTGCCTTTACAACTTAAATTCCAAATCTAATCTTAATGGGTCTCAAAGCCCAATTAACATCCAATGTTATTTAATTAAAGTCCAATGGGCTTTCAATTAATTTCTTAAGGCATGGACTTTGGTCAATATGGGTCAAACCCAAATACCAAAGCCCAATTAAGGAATCACCATATTTGCCAAGAAACCAATTTAGGCCCATAAGGCCCAATTAAACATAAAAGGCCCATTTGTCATATTTAGACTTAATGGAATGATTTAGGCCCAATTTGGATCCAATCCAATTGACCTAAACCAACTTGGCCCAACCCAGCCCATTAGGCCCAAATACAACATTTTAAGCCTAATTCTAAATTAAGCCCAATTAATCAAATTCTAAAATTCCAAATTTCATAATTTAATTAATTAAAGTGTATAGCATTAATTAATTATCTAAATTAACATTTCCAAAAATCAATTTAATCAATTAATCATGTTCAACATTATTGAAACAAAAAAATCATCTCATTTCATGCTTTGAAGCTCATGGCATTTCGAGGGTTTTTATATTCGATTCCGATTTCAATCCGATTGAATCTTAAATCAATATATCCATGTATTTCAACTCATCCAATGATCAAAAAAACAAAAAATACCATGACTTTAGGGTTAAATTCCATTCGGCCAACATGCAAAAAATTGGGGGAAATTAATCCAATTCAATTTTCTTCAAATTGATCACATATAACTCCAAGTTATCCATATACAAGCATGCTCAAACAAACAATTTGGTTAAATCATGCTCAAATCAAATTTACCCAAATTTTAGTATAAAAACCCTAAGTTAATTTCATGCTTATTCAAGGCTCATGATACCATTGTTGGTCTCTAAGACAATCGAAGATCAATATAAGCAATGAAAAATCGTGAATACAAAAGTAAAGTATGGCGGAATCATACTTACATTGAACGGATTTAGGATGCGTCAAATACAAAACTTTTTACCCCAAGTTTTCGGCTAAGCTCCAAGATCCAAGCTCCAAGCTTTGTCCTTTGATTCCAAGGTTTTGGGATGGTTTCCCTATCACCTTGGATGATTCTTTGATGTGTGCTAGCACTTAAGAAATTTTGCAACAAAACTTCTTCTTTTCTTCCTCCTAGTTTCAGCCAAGATGGAAGAAAATGGGGAGAGTGTTTTTGCTACAAAAACCGTGAATGGGAGAGAGTTGAGTGAGTGTGTTGACTTGTGTTTTGATTTCAAAAATCAAATAATCATATACCAAACATTTGGTATTAGTCAATCAAGCCATCAACTTTAGGAAGTGTGTTGAACAAGTATTCACTAACTTCACCAAAACCAATCAATTAAATTGACAAGTGATGTGACATGTGGGCCCCACTTAATTCAAAATCTGAGTAGGCCCGCAACACATCCCGAGCTCGGGTTCGCTAATTCTGAATTAACAAACTTTCCGTTGCGACGTAATTAAATCAAATTTAATTAAATAATTATGCCTAGCAAAATTATTATTCACGTCGCTCGCGAATTAATCTAAATTAATTCGTTTGCCCGAATTAAAATCCAATTTTAATTCCGCGTCGAAATCTAATTTCGTTTAATATATCGAATATATTATTTTATCGATTAATTCCAAATTAATCGTTCTCTCTCTTCAAATAGTATTTTATCCTAGATAAAATCTCTCCGTAATTAATCCCAGATTAATTATGCTCGAATCATACGTCATCGGTGAATCTTCGGGAAGCGACCTAAGAGATCCCTGGATATGTTGGTAGTAAATTCGGTCGTCGGACTATCCGAACACGTACGTACCTCGTACTATATTTTTACCGATTTGTGAGACATGGTTGGCTTCTAGCAAAACACCGTGCCTTCCCAATTCTCCAGAAACATTCTTAATAGAAAATATAATCTTTGTCAGGCATAGTATACGTAGTATTGCGTATTACGATCCAGTATCGGATGTCACATGTAAGGCCTGGGGCTGGAATAATGTCTGCCCCGTACGAATCATATATCGGATTACAAGCAACTAGTCTATTTAATCGGATAATCATGACCATGTCATATTATCCCGATGGTTGCAACCAATTTAGAGTACCAGTTCTGTATCCCTGCATGATCATCATCTCCATATGAATGAAGTGATACTTCCATCTTGACATCACACCCAATACGCTACGATTCTCAATAAACCCAGAAGAGGCATACACAGAACATGTTAAAGTCCTGGACGACCAAAACCAAAGCGTATTGATTGTCGCAAGTACTAGCGATGCAAGTCTCAGGTTAAGACCAATACACCTACCCTGAAGTGGATTCCCATAGACACATAGTCATACTACCAATGGGATTCTGCAGGGTCTATCCAGAGCGAAGCCGTTTCCGTACCATCGGTAAACACAAACTCCTATCACACTTGCATAAGTATCCAATACTTAAATATATGAGAACTATGCTGTTACGATTCCATAACACGCACAAGTGCAATACTAGTCTATTCCGCATTATCGATGTCCAGTCTCGATAATACTACGACTAGGGATATTTAATGAATAAACCTTTATGGATTGATACTGTCTCATATCTTATAATCCGGAACTAATCATAGGGACTTTTATAATTTATATATTTAAGTAATCAAATTACAAAATGATAAAATGCAATTTCCACAGCTACATAATTAATTTGTACAAAAACCACAATGTCTTTTACAAATAGTGACGCTATGGGTCATAATTGTCTAACAGACACAATTCCAGCCCTAGGCCTAGCATGTGATATCGATACTGGATCGCAATGCGCAATACTACGTATACTACGCTTGACAAAGATTATGTATTCCTTAGAAGAATATTTCTGGAGAATTGGGTAGGCACGGTGCTTTGCTAGAAGCCAACCATGTCTTGTAAATCGGTAAGAACGTGGTACTGGGTACGCACGTGTTCGGATAATCTGACGACCAGATTTACTGCCAACATATCCAGGGCGAGAATTTATCTGGGATAAAATTCAATTAATTGAAGAGAGAGAACGATTAATTCAGAATTAATTGATAAAAATAATATATTCGATATATTAAATGAAATTGGATTTCATAACGAAATTAAAATTGGATTTTAATTCGGGCGAACGAATTAATTTAGAATTAATACGCGAGTGACTTTCGTAATAATTTTGAGGGGCATTATTATTTAATTAAATTTGATTTAATTAAGTCGCGGCGGAAAATTCGTTAATTCGGAATTAACGAACCCGGGCCCTAAGTGTGTTGCGTCACCCGACTTGAATTTTGAATTTAAAGTGGGGCCCACTTCACTTACATCACTAGTCACTTTTGTGATGGAAGTTACATCAACTTTTTGTGATGTAAGTCACATCACCTTTTTGGTGATGGAGGTGGTTGAGAGCATTAATTGGATTTTGCTCTCAACACACTTGCCTTTTGGTTTTGAATAAACCATATACACATTTTTGGTTTTGACTTGGTCATAAGTTCAATTGTTTTAGAAACAAAAACACAACCAAAACATAACCTCTCTTTCTTCTCTCCTTGGCCGAATGGCCTTCCATTTTTTCTTTTCTTATTAGCTTGGTCGAGAACCACAAGGAAGAAATTGGAAGACTTTTGTTGCAAAATTCTTCCATTGCTAGCACATAAAGAGATCATACAAAGGTGATAGGGAAACTACTCCCATGAGTTTGGAATTCATTCACCAAAGCTTGGAAGCTCAACATACATCAAAGGAGAAACTTAGAGCAACTACACAAAAGGTTGAAAATTTTGTTATCTCCTACATCCACTCAACCGAGCATTGTAAGTATTTTCCGCTTCTTTACTTTACGTATTCACATGTTTTATGCTTAAAGATCTTGGTTATTGTTCTTTGAGAACCCAGCACTTATTCACTCACATGCACTTGGAAGCAAACATTGATTACTATGTAGTCACGTACATTTGGATGTTTTGATTACTATTTAATCACATGCATTAGGTAACTTAATGAATTCCTCTATACCCCTCCAAAAATATTACCATCATGGGTGTACCACATGTTCCCCATTAATATTTTCTAAATGTTATTTTCTAACATTTTCTAACAGCATGTAATGCATGAGATGCTCAATCATTAGCATATATTATTCCCACCTAATGTCATCTATAAGAGCAATGCAGGGTTAATCGTTATGCCTATGACGTCGACGACCATAAAACTGTTGGGCTCTCAGCCCATAGAGAGTACGAATAACCCTATGGGGGACTAACCGGAGAATATAAGAGTTTCCATCCAGTATGAGACACTAGAATGATTTAAGGCCGCACTACACCCCTCGTAAGGTCTGCCCTTAAACCTGTTTGTGTTCGGAATGGTCCATTACTAACGCCAATATAATTTTTAGGTTCAAATGAGGTATCACCATATTTTATAATGCAATTCACACGCAATAACAGTTTTAATAGTACACATGGCACAAACACGTAAAGCGATAAATGAATAACGTTCAAATGCATAATTAAACTATTACACCAATATCAAGATAATAATTCAACAAGTTAAAGCATGCATTTAATGGACTTGGCCTCGGAGAGGTCCGGTTGGATGTGGCCATGGTCAGTTGGATGTCTTAATCACTATTAGTATCCGCCCGGACTTACTGGAAGTCTGGCCAGATGTATTGTGTAATCCAAAATCACGGAATCACAATAATAATAGATAAAATAATATCGTAAATTGATTACATAAGTAAAATTGCATAATGAACTGTAAATGATAACAATTTTAGAAATAAAAGCAATAATCAAGTAATAATGACGATTACAGTAACCAATATAGTAACCTAATTTATTGAGCATGCATTTAGATATAATAGCAATAATCTAGAAATTAGTTCTAAGTGTTTTTTGAGGGATTACTAATAGAAACGTCGACAAATTAGGATATTTGTATTTAATTATTTAATTATTTAAATGTTAAATAATTAAAATATTTAAATAAATAAATACCTTATGTAATGATTTAGCTTTTATTTGGCTTGATATCATTGGCACACATTTTAGTTCACTTTATTAAAGGTAAAGGTTATCTTTAATTTTGTAAAAATGTGGACCAATGAATATTGAACAAAAATAAATAATTGTTATTTAAATTTTTGAAGCCAAAAATTCGGCCATAGAGGGAATTGGATAACAAAATGATTTTGTTTCATTTTTCACACACACAAGTTCAACAAAAATATTACAAAGTGAGTTGAGAGGATTTGAAAAAAATAAAAAAGGAGAAAGCTTAATTTTGGAAAATTTTGTAAGTATTCTTCAATTTTCTTCAAGATATAAATTTTTTCTATTATTCTTATCTTCAATTGTGTTGCTAAGATTGATCCCTCTACTCTTAAGTTTGTAATTATATTTGTTGGAAACTTGTTCTAAGATGTTATGTATGTATTGCTTATTAATGTAATTAAGCTTAATAAATTAATTAGAAATTAAAGTTGTCATTCTAGAGGTTATTAGCCATTCATAATTAACCTAGAATTGTTCTTGATTATTTTCATGATGGTGAGACTTGATTGGTGTGGCAATTGGATGATTAAAGTGTTGAATTTTGTCAATTTAAAGTAAATTGTGAAATTGGAGTAATTTATGAAATTAGGGTTCTTAAACCATTCCAATTTTGGGGCTTTTCATATATAAGATTTAATTTGATGTATATTAAATTTGGGATTAATTGGATTTGATCTTGATGTGTTTTGAATTAATTGGGCCAAATTGTAATTAATGGAAAAATCTGGGTAGTTTCGGTAATTTGGAAAAAGTTTCTGGATTTTGTTGCAATTTTTAATTTCATGTATTTGACATGTATAAATTATTTTGGGATTCATTTGGAATCAATTAAATATGTATTTGACATTTTAATGACCAAAATAATTAATTTGCAAAACCTTGGGGTAATTTGATAATTATAAGAAATATGATTTCTTGAGTTAAAATTTCAGATTTTAAGTATTGGTTAATTAAATAAATAAGTTTATTTAATTGTTCCAAGAAAAATTTTTGAAATCGAAAAAATAAGTTTTCCGCGTTCCGGTGCGCCAACTTGTAATTCCTTATAAAACCCCAACATGTATATGTTTCGTTCAGGCTTAGCCGGGGCCCTTGTTATGGGGTCCAGACCTTCGGAAAATAGCTGGCCCACTACCCTATTGACATGGTTCGTACACTGTCTGGTCTATGCGCACGACTGAACAGTGGACGATCGATATGTATGTTGAAAAATTTGCATTAAAGATTTATTTTTTATTTACATATATTTATGTTTTGTGGGGGGGGATGATTTCAAATGAATTACATTTTGATTTTGATGCTTTTCGATATTATTCATGATATTATACGATATGATATGTTTCTGTCACGACGCTTGTATATGATTTCTTACTGTTTTATAATTTGATATGACATGTTTCCACTGTGATGCTTGTATAGAGGTTTTTCCAACTACAGTGGGCCGACCCGACCCTCTGTCGATAGGGGATCGTTTCATTCATTGTCCGATCTGTGCGCGCGATTTGGTCATTGGGCGCTTGTTTATGTTTCGTCCAGTTGAGTTATGTTGAATGCTTGATACAGATTTACGATGATGGATTTTGAAATTGATTTTTGTTTACAGTAAAAGAGTTTTTCAAATATATTTTTGAGATGATTTTAAAAGAGATCGTTTTACGTTTTCCATTTTAATAATATTAGAAATTGACTGATTTCAGACTATCAACATCATAAGAGTATTATGGTTGTGACACTTCTGGTTGTGGCAATAGGTGTATTTGTTTGTATAAAGGTTTATGTTAATTACGAGAGCACGTATGTAAGTTTATAGTTAGTCATGAATCTTTTGAGTATTATGATGGTTATGTAATGCTTTATTGCCAGCCATACAATGTTGTATGTGCGATTGGGTATATTCGTATGAAAACCTTGATGTGGATATCATTTACAGATATGATATAAAATGACAGGACGTGAAATGAATGAGTTCCATTTCAGATTGTAGATGAAATAGATATTATGAAATTCTTGTTAAGTTTCCGTTTTGATACTATATTAAATTGCATGTAAAGAACATGTGTTATGTTTCTCGTTTCGGATGATGTATGTAATTGGCAATATAGAATCCTTGTTCGACTTTTTTTTCCTGTTGATGGATGAGTTTGAAGTAGTTTGAGCCTGTTCTTATGAATGAGTGTGAATCGAGATGAAAAGTTTGATGTGTTTTTTTTTTTGCATGGAATATTTAATTCGATATGTTTTGTTTTGAAATAACATAGTTTGTATTGATGTGTGAAATACGTAACATTTGGGAAGATGTTAAGTGAGGCGACTTTCGAATACAGATAAGATGGTAATGTACGTAGGATTGGTTCCAAATGATCAGACATAAGGATGGAAAAATTTAGAGGATGAAATTTTTATAAGGATGAGAGGATGTATTATCCTGAATTTTTCGGAGAATTTCTAAAAGATTTCCAAATTAAAGTTAAGGATTTGGAATGTGATGGTATTCAAAAAAAGAGTTTATGTGTTGCAAAATAAATTGGAATATTTTAAAGTGAAGTTTCGTCGCGTTGGAAAACACGTGGTTCTGAGAACCAGTTACTCGATTTCTGATTATATCGTTATACGCTTAAGGTTTCTTGTCTCGGCTATAAAAATAGAAAACGACCTTCGATTTAGTTGATTCTTAAATCATCGGACTCGTTTTTCCGAGACGAACAACTCTTGTGTTGATAATATTTCGAAATTTCCATAAGAAGAACTTCAAAAATATGAATTTTCGAGAAAATCACATGACAGAGACCTAGCTACAATTTTCGGGGCTCAAACATAATTTTCCGAAACTTTTCTATATATACCCCAAAGTTTTCAGAGTTAACGAAATGGGCATAACCTCACACATTTCTCTTACCTGACTCCCCCCATGTACATTCACGCACGTTGAGCAGTGGGCTCGCCGACCACCAATACGGCCATCACCGGCCGGCGAGACGGTGCCGGTCGGTGCGCCGAGACTCCATATTGCCAATGGTGGTCGGCGGCGAGGGAGATGAGGAAAACAAGAGGAGTGAATTTTTCGATCCCGGCTCGTCGCTTCATCTCACGACTTGAGCCACCCGCCAAATCGAAGCTCTCAAAGAGTACTACAAGGTTGCGGTGTCAGTTTTACGAAATGGAGCTTGGTTTCACCGAAGAAAGAGAGAAAGATTGTGATGAATAGTGAACCACAGTGAACAATAGCTCCGATCATAATTCTGTTGATTCCAGCGCGTTCGTGGGATCGTTTGGAGTCTGTATATGCCATCAGAATCTTGGTAAGACTACCCGATAAAAAGTCGTTAATTTCAAGTTTTCTGCTAAATATTCGGATATATCAGTAGTTTTGTAGAGTAGCGTAATGCTATAAAGTGAATTGTTTGAGTATTAGTATATTGAATATGTGCATTTGGTAGAATTCGAGTGAAAACAGAATGAGTTTGATTGATCCGATGAAATATGCAAGTTTTCAGAAAAATTGGGTTTTGTGTATAATGATGTGTTTTGATTTTAACGATAGTTATGAGTTATATATAATATTACGAACATGTTTGGATAAATCCGGGTAGGTTCAGAGGGTTCGGGATCATTCCGTATTGTTTACAGAAAAGTTTTCGGAAGATTTTCTAAAAATACGTAAAGCGAGATTTTAAGTTAACTGATCACTTGGGTTAATTTATAATGATGTTTTAAGATTACTGAAACTGAAAGTGTTGAAAACGGACTTGATTTGGTTTTTCCGGAAAGATCTGGGATTTTATCGTAGTTTAATCGAGAACTCCGTAAGTCGTGATTCTGACGACGTTTCGCTATTTTTTTTTTTGACAGAAGTGACAAAGACCTGGAGTGTTCGCGAAGCCAGGTAAGTAACTGATGCGATGAGTACTTGAATGTTGATTTATGTTTAAATATATATATATATATATATATATATAATATATATATATATATATATATGATTGAAGTGTTTACGTTAAGACGAGAATAGATAAGAGGTGGTATTGAGAAAGAAGTTCCTGACTATATAAAGTTAAGTAATCGACCACCACATGTATGAATTTTTGGTTATTGATATGCTATAAGTGAAGTAATTGACGAGCTCAATATTTATATGCATGTGTTTATGTATATAAGTGTATGATTGTGTAATGGTACGTATATGTATATGTAAATGAACAATTATATGTATAAGTATTGGTACATATTTTTATATTTGCATGTGATGATAAGTTATGGATAAATTGAGTATGTAAGATTGGTAAATGAAGTAAGTCATGATTTCTAAATTTGTATTGGCAAGCGTAGAGGTGTGTTATTGGAATAAGTTAGTTAATGACTAGTGCATACGATTCAGTGGTATAAAGATTGAGTTGGTATAAATTAAGTCTTTCCTGATTGATAAAAATATGTGATTGATAAGATATGAATATGAATGAAAATGTATAATGGGTAAGACACTGTATTAATGTTTCTGAAAGAGTTTTGAAAACAGTGTATGTTTGATCAATAGGTAAAGGATATGAGGACAGTAAAAGGGCATGGTATCGGAAATCCGAAATAATGTGTATTCATATGGTGTCCAGATGAACCACTTATAGTCACATTATGACTGTATCTAAAAAAACACACTCAACTACACACCAAGTTATATTTAAAATAAAAGTAAGTGCTTTCAAAATGTAATACTCAAAGCGAAGATAATGAGTTAAAAATATATTTGGGTTTGCCCATCTCTTTTTCAAAGCAAAAAAACTAATGTTCACTTGAATAGTAGTTTTTTTTTTTGTTTTATAAGGATAAAATAGAGAAAAATATTAAGTCAAACTTTTTATTAATAAAAAAATGATTGAAGATGAATAAAACTTAAAACCTTAGGATTAAAGAGAAAACAAGTTAAGAGGCAAGTTTTTCAATAATAAGTGATGGGAAATAATTTTTTTTAATAAATATCTATAAAATAACAATATAATTATTATTAATTCAATATAAAATTATTAATTATTACTTAATATTTAATTAACAAAATTATTGTAAAAAAATATTTTTTTCAAACAAGTTCTACTTTTTTCTATTTTCAATAATAATATTTGAAAATAATGTCGAACACATTTTTGAATTTTTCTATTCTCATTTTCACTTCGTACCTAACGGTCTTAGGATTCTTGGTTAACACATTTTATTTTATTTTTTATTTATTTTTTTCATTGGCCTTGTGGGTTTTATTTGCCGTTTAGGTAAGTCAAGAAAAAAGAATGTGTTGCCACAAAAATAGATCATGATTTTATCATGATAACAAATGAGATGTGAAATTTAAATAGAAAAAGAGAATACCATTTAATAAAAAGAAAAAGAAACCCCCGGGCATGCAACACAAAATAATATCCTCATAGTTTGGCATGCATACGGTTCGATTACAGTTTCAAATTACAACCGAACCGTAGATATACGATTCGGTCTATGGTTCAATTACAGTTTCAGTCTAAGTTGAACTGCAACCGTAACCTTAAATCGAACTGAATATTACGGTTCTGTCCAGTTTAAGGTTGGAACCGTAATTAATTTTTTTATAAAATAAAATAATTTAAAGTGTTATAACATAATAAAATTTAAAGATTTACTAAACTGTATATTGATGATTGATGGAAAAATATAAGATGTAATATTAATTTATTTATTGGTTTCAAAAAAAAAATCGTAAACTTAATTAAACTGTTTACGTATCGTCTTGGGTGTAAAGGAATTAAAGCTCACGTAGTTCTGTTATATTTTATTTTTAATAATTTACCCCATTTATATTTTATTCATCCCTTAAGCCTTCAGAATTAGTTATGTTTGTGTTATCAAACAAATCTTCAAAAGTTTCATGCCGATTTTCTTGTTGACGATGATCCATCCTACACCAATCGTCAAGACACGTTTGAGCTTCTAGCATCTCCGGTTTCAATCTTAGTCTTCTGTCTTCAAGAATATTGTCGCATGTACTAAAAACATGCTTAACATATACAGTTGATATTGGTGCCACTAATACCTCCCTTGCAATCACATACAGGAGTGGAAACAATCCTTGATGTTTTTACCACCAATCAAGGATAAGAATCTGCTCACCTATAAAAGCACTTTGTGGAAACTTGAAATTTATTGTTAGATATGCATCAATTTCTGAATTAGTAGTGGTGGAATTGGTGGACTTATATGCATGTGACTGCCAATGGTTACTCTAAATGTCACTACAAATAGAAACATGATCTTTAAGTTTTAAAATAATTCCCTTAAATGATTTTGACATTTTGCATACAAATCCATCAATTTTTTTTTACATATCATCCTAGAAAATTTACATGCAGAAGGATTCAAATTTTCCTATATTAAATCAATAAAAGATATATTTCACTAAAACTAAATGTTAAATGTTCCATGATAATAAATTTAGTTAAATTCTCTTTCCATTGAGATTCATCATATTTAAATAATTTAGTAAAAGTGAAGAAGCTGGACTGGAAGTAGAAAACCTAGTCATTTGTGTTTGTGTTATATCAATCCTAAACTCAGGTCTATGATTACTCCTCATTTGACCTGTCATAGTTCCATACCCATCGGTGTATTTGTATATTTTTTCATAATTATTGCAGACATTAGTCTTCTCATCAGTGACATCATTCACGACCAAAGTGAAATGTTTTGTCAATATTTCAGAACCTCAATTTTTCACTTGACGACGTGAAGTCATTTCGCCGAAGCCAATATGTTGAGTGGTAGCATCAGCTTCACTAGTGTTAATGTTGTGTGATGAGCTTGCTATCATAATGAATTGAAAAAAAAAATAAGAGATTGAGAATTTGAGATAAATATAATTGAGAAAAAAATAAAGAGATTTGATATTTGAGAGTAATTGAAATATGAGAAATTGAGAGGGTGAAGAGAAAAAATTATTTGTGATTTTGGAAAATGATTTAAGGGGATATTTATAGATTTTTTTTTTTATAATGCCTAAAATACCCCTAAAATATAGTTGTTAGAAGGGACAATTTAGGAATTTTAAAAAATATTTTATTAAATTATTATTATTATTTAAAAATAAAAAAAAATTAAAAAAGAGCCATTAAGCTCAAAATTGAGCCTAACAACTCTTTTGAAATTAACCTAAAAGCTAAAATCGAGAGCCATTACGATTTCAACTGAACCAATTATCTAAATCGACGGTTGGTTTTCATGTCAACTGTAACCGAACCAGAAAGATCCGATTCGGTTATGATTTAGGATTATGTTATACGGTCAACTGTTTACGGTTCGGTTGGTCAACGATTTGATTGTGGTTCAGTTACGATTTGAAACCGTAACCGTCTGTATGTCTACTCATAGCATTTATAATGAGTTTAAGAATTCTTATCACATTTTATATTCATAAAGTGTGATAGGATTTTAAACTCTAACAATACATTCTATTTTTATTATATTTAAATTTTTGATGACTATACTCCTTAAATTTACTAGAAAGAATAAAAGTATTAGACATAAATTAATGTTATCATAACAATAATCAATTGACATTACATTATTTATATGAAAAATAAAACAAATCCTTGACGTGACATCATAATTTAAAAATCTAGCAGTAGGATTCTAGGCTGACAATAGCTCCGCTCCATATCCAAACGTCAATGGGGCCTCCTCCAACTACCTCAATTGACTTAATTGTTCACAACCCTTGCTGCCCTTGTCAATTTTAAACAAATTGCCACTTGAATGATGAATCGCATGTTTGAAAATATGAGCAAAACGACCGCTATGATGTTGAAAAAAACGAACAGATTAGTCATATGTAGACAGACGGATAATGTCTATTGAGATATTGCATGATATGGGGTAAGAGGGCTACTCTTTCCCCCTCCCACTGACACTCCGCCTCTCTTTGTTTTCACTCAATTTCCGAAAATACCCTCTCCTTTTATCAAAAATTTTATTCCTCCAATAAACCAAATATATCCCAATTATATATATATATATATATATATATATATATATATATAATATATATATATATATAAATTTTAAAAAATTAAAAATAACATATATACTTATTTTATTTTATTAATTAAATTTTTTATTTTATAATTTTATTAATTTATATTTTTTTTGCTCTTTATATATATATATATATATATTCTTTTTTATTTGTTTAATAAATATTACAAATTTCATATTTATTGTTATTTATTTTGTGTTTATTTATTCATTTAATTTTTGTGATTCTTTTTTAATTTATTTAACACTACTTATGTATTATAAAAATGTAATTTAACCAAATAAAATTAATTTATAAAATAATTTTTTTGATAACATGCTGATTTACGAAAGTAAATAGGACAAATAATTTTTAATAAATATATTAGATTTATTAAACAAATAGACTATCACAAAATTAATTTATAAATTAATTTTATTTTGTTAAATTATATTTTTTTATACATAAGTAGTGTTAATTAAATTAAAAATGAATCAAAAAAAATTAAATGAATAAATACGAAATTTGTAATATTTATTAACAAAAATAAAAAAAAAAAATTAAAAAAGAGCCATTAAGCTCAAAATTGAGCCTAACAACTCTTTTGAAATTAACCTAAAAGCTAAAATCGTGAGCCATTACGATTTCAACTGAACCAATTATCTAAATCGACGGTTGGTTTTCATGTCAACTGTAACCGAACCAGAAAGATCCGATTCGGTTATGATTTAGGATTATGTTATACGGTCAATTGTTTACAGTTCAGTTGGTCAACGGTTCGATTGCGGTTCTGTATGTCTACTAATAGCATTTATAATGAGTTTAAGAATTCTTATCACATTTTATATTCATAAAGTGTGATAGGATTTTAAACTCTAACAATACATTCTATTTTTATTATATTTAATTTTTTTATGACTATACTCCTTAAATTTACTAGAAAGAATAAAAGTATTAGATATAAATTAATGTTATCATAATAATAATCAATTGACATTACATTATTATATGAAAAATAAAACAAATCCTTGACGTGACATCATAATTTAAAAATCTAGCAGTAGGATTCTAGGCTGACAATAGCTCCGCTCCATATCCAAACGTCAATGGGGCCTCCTCCAACTACCTCAATTGACTTAATTGTTCACAACCCTTGCTGCCCTTGTCAATTTTAAACAAATTGCCACTTGAATGATGAATCCCATGTTTGAAAATATGAGCAAAACGACCGCTATGATGTTGAAAAAAACGAACAGATTAGTCATATGTAGACCGACGGATAATGTCTATTGAGATATTGCATGATATGGGGTAAGAGGGCTACTCTTTCCCCCTCCCACTGACACTCCCCCTCTCTTTGTCTTCACTCAATTTCCGAAAATACCCTCTCCTTTTATCAAAAATTTTATTCCTCCAATAAACCAAATATATCCCAATTATATATATATTTTTTAAAAAATTAAAAATAACATATATACTTATTTTATTTTATTAATTAAATTTTTTATTTTATAATTTTATTAATTTATGTTTTTTTTTGCTCTTTATATATATATATATATATATTTTTTTTCTTTTTTATTTATTGAATAAATATTGCAAATTTCATATTTATTGTTATTTATTTTGTGTTTATTTATTCATTTAATTTTTGTGATTCTTTTTTAATTTATTTAACACTACTTATGTATTATAAAAATATAATTTAACCAAATAAAATTAATTTATAAAATAATTTTTTTGATAACATGCTGATTTACGAAAGTAAATAGGACAAATAATTTTTAATAAATATATTATATTTATTAAAAAAATAGACTATCACAAAATTTATTTTATAAATTAATTTTATTTTGTTAAATTATATTTTTTTATACATAAGTAGTGTTAATTAAATTAAAAATAAATCAAAAAAATTAAATGAATAAATACGAAATTTGTAATATTTATTAACAAAAATAAAAAAATTATAAAATAAAAAAAATATAATTAATAAAATGGCAAATGGAGTTATAATTAGTATAAATTTATTTTTAAATTAATATATATAAAAATATATAATTATTGGCAAAAAGAGTTATAATAATTGGGGGAATAATTTTTGACAAATGGATATTTTTGGAATTATACATGAGGACAAGATGAGGGTTTTGTGAGGGAGGTGGGTTGAGTAATTTGCATGGGGTAATGTCGACTTGGATATTGTTCAAGTCATGTCTATTGGAATATGATTGTGTCTCTTGGAGACCTTTTGGTCATGTGGACCTCTTACCCTCTTGGGTGTATGGGCTCGTGGGCCCTGCATATAAGTCATATGTGTAGACTCAGGGTTGTTGATAGTCATGTGATGAGCAATCTAATTCCATTAGGTGTCAGCTGGAAGTACTCTAGTAGGCTAGAATTTAAAATGAGCTTAGGAGTAGGCCAAATTAGTAGGCTGACGAAAGTATGGCTGTCGATAACATTGTGTTTGAGCATGTATTAATCAAGTAGATTAGGTGTCGATTGGAAGTGACTGTCACTATGAATCTCCGTATCTACTGGGAGAGATACATAGCATTGAATGTCGTCTGGGTTGAGCGTTGATAAGCGAAAAATATATCAATATTTACAGCCCATTTTACTTAATATTTTGTATAGTTTCTCGAGTTTTATGAACGTTTTGATATGTTTTTTTTTACAGATAAAATAAAATCAGGACCCAATAGAATCAATTAGGAAGAAATGTGGAACAAAGAAGGGTAAAAACTGGACTTGATATTTGGATTTTTGAGGTTGGAAACTTGAAATGGCTTTCTAACGAAGTACAATTTCGGAAATTTCAACTTTGCGTAATTTTCGTATTTTATCCATAACTTTTTACTTCGATATCGGATTGAGGTGATTCGGGTTCCAGATGAAAAAAGACTCAAAGATCTACAACTTTGATGTCATAAGAATTTTGAATTCTGAAGTTTTCAAGACCGAAATGGATGAAAAATCCAAAGTGTATTATGTGTAATTATTAAAGTCATTATAAAAAATAAAATGGAAAATGGAAAATGATAATTTACAATTGTCAAACTTCCACCAAACATGCTTGCATGTTTGGTGGAGGATTTGGCGCCATGTTTGGTTCCATATTTGGTGCCATATTTGGTGGCAAGTTTGGTGTAGAAATTGGTAGAAGCCTTTATATTTGCCTATAAATAGCATGCCAAATTTGATGTAAAACTCATGCTTTCTTCTATGATTTCTCTGTAAAACTTAGAAGGGAGTGTCTTGTATGTTTAATTTCATTTTTCTTGTGTTTTCTTTTTATTTTTCGTACTAAAATTCTGTCCGTTTTCATTCAAGGATAAGTAGGTAATTTCTTTCTACTGGAATAAAGGATGAAGATTTTAATATGATAAGGTAGGTCAATCTCACTTTAATTATAATATAGAAATTATTATTTAATAATATTGATTAATGTTTATACTGCCTCTATGGCTGGTTTTATTTATTTGACATAATTAGATACCGCCTATATGGTCGGTCTTTAGGTGACAGCTGATTACCGCCTATATGGCTGGTTATAGACAAATAATAACACAGACTTTATGGCTGATAGGACATAATTCATTGGATAATATGGAAAATTTCTATATTATAATAAAGTGAGATTCCTACATTTGAATATTAAAAGTGGATCCCCTAACTCCAGCATTTTATTTTTATTGTTTTATTTGAACTTTTTAGATTTCAACTTATTTTATGATGTTTTGTTTATTTATGTCTTTAGTAATCGTAGGTATGTGTTGTAACTAAATACATTATCTAGGGTTGTGATGAATTCCAATATCAATGGTTTTATAAGTTGATTATTTTGTGTCTTGTGTGATGTATTGGTTTATTTATTGAGTCTTAATCATAATGCTTCTTGTTGATTGGCCTCCAATAAGAATGATTTTGTAAACTTAAAATGAACTTGACAAAGGGATTTTAGGTTTCAGCCTTAGACTCAATAGCTCAAGATCTCACCTTAGAGATTTCCTTCTAGGATAGACATATACTTGTCGGGCGTGAGTAGCCATAATTGGAACTTAATCTTAATGAATCCAGAGTTTCTTGGTTAACATAAACATATAGTTAATTGGGTTACTTTGGGTGTTTGCATCTGACCATCGACAAAGGCTTTTGTATATCTTCGTGTTCCAGGTTAATAAATCTATATATTACACAGACATAAGATAGTCACTTTATCTTTAGAAGAATATTGGAAGGATTCACAACCCTAGATAATTTCATATCATTGATAACTTTTAGAATTTACTTTTGCATTATTTTCTTACTAGTTTTAAAACAAAATCACCATTCAAACAACAATAGAATCAATTAGATACTTGTAGAATTTATCTTCAATAAATTAATAGCATAGGTATTAAGTCCTCATGGGATCGATACATTTTATACTACTTGAACGATACATGCGCTTGCGTAACATGAGTGATTTCACACCGATCAAGTTTTTGGCGCCGTTGCCGGAGACTTATTTATCTTTTACTATTAATTTTGAGGTTAGATACTTTAATTTTGATTTTTACTTATTTTTTTTATTATTTTGTGTTTCAGGTTCTCAAATACTACATAAGAAGAAGCAGAAGCTTTGAAATCCGTCTGCTTGACCCAGAAATTGAAAGAACAATCAGACAGTTAAGAAGGGAAAGATGAGAAGATCAAGAAGCACTGATCAACATGAACAATCAAGAACCTGAACCTTTGGAAGTAACACCACCAATTCCCATTGGAGATAGAACAATTCTGGTTGTTGAAGGCTTCATATCATATATTGTACTTCTACACTTACCAGCAAATGTCTGTGATATCAAGGCATGCATTCAGATGATACTACAGTCAGTTCAGCTTGGGGGAAGTGTAATTGAAGATCCTAATGCCCACATCAGCAACTTCCTGAAAGTTTATGGAACATTCAACTACAATCGAGCGGCAGATGAAGTAATGTGTTCGCATTGTTAGCGATATGCCCTATACCCAACTTGTGGATGGGCTATATGTATATGTATTTGTAATATTTTCATTAATTATTAAAATGGCAATCTTTATTATACGTGTCTTACTTAACTTATATAAATCATCAACACTGTAATAAAGCCCTTGGAGTAATAAGATGATGGCTTCCACGCCTTATGAGAATCATTACTCTTAAATGTTCCTAGTAATAGTTTTGTGAATAATCTGGGCGTTCACAAAGCGGAGAGACTAGCATGATGATATGATCCACCCTTAAGTGGGGTAGCCGATCTCATAGGCTACTAGCGGAGATTCGTCCATTTAGTGTATCACATGGATGCAAGAGTTGCTCGTGTCCATCGAACTGACCGCCGAAAGTTTTCATACGGAGTGTTTATCCCATGTGTCTGTGAGAACTTTCATGTATCGATTATATGACTAGTCCTTAGACTTGAGGTCTTTACAATCTTATGTGTGGATCAAATAACTTTGACATTCTCCTTCCCCGGTTCAAAAGATCCGGTTATAAGGGTATGATTGGGTCATTTTTTGAAACACATGAAGTTTGTAAAGATACAACAGAGAATCGCCACTCTCTCGGATAATATTTTCTTATAAGAGTAGTATTCAAGTTCGCGGGTTGATATGTGTGATCAGTGCTTGAGACTGTGGCCACAGCGGAAGAATCATGTGAGATTCTTGGGTTAGCACAATTCATGACACTTTCAACATCATACATTTGACCATATGGGTAGACACTTTCCGTACCATAGGTCAATAGGTGGGGATACAGTGAGGCGAGAGACCGTATCATTTGTAAATCACATACAAAATGGGTATATATATCTTTCCTTCTCATTTGGGGGCCTTGGCATGTTGCTAGATGTCAACCTTGGTCATTGAAATCGAACGACTATCTAATCGGAGGATAATTTATGTTCGATTAAATTATCACGATTCATTTCATGTCCAACTTGAGGGGAACCCAAAAGGTCACACACAACAAAGTCGAAATCAATGGTTAACAGTGCACAGTACATATTTAACAGCATATATGATTGCTGTAGGAATTGTTCATAAATGGTTCAATATGTTTAATTATTGAACAGATCATTTATGAGGTTCCATAGTGGCTTAGGGATTGGTGAATGACGATAGGGGCACTTTGGGAATTGGAATAAATAGATTTTTTTAAAAAATTACTATTCACGTGAATATTACCGAGTGAATAGTAAAAATTTTTAATTTAATTTTGTTATTTGTTTTGAATTCCAATTCGGCCCAAACTCTTATTAGGGTTTTATAATCTCATTAAACCACTAAATTAAGATCCAATGGCTAAGATTAAATTGGCTTTTATCCCACATCGTATTCTTAATTAATTTTGTTGTCTTTGGAGCACTATATAAACCCAAAGAATTCTTCACAAATTTTTGCACCAAACCTTTCAAATCTTGGGTTTATATAAGTGAGCAACTCTAAAGTTTTAAGAGTAAGCCACTGATTTTGAGGATCCTTAAGTCTAATTGATTAGAGGAACCTCGAGTTAAAAGTTTTGAGGTATTTGCCTAGGCTAGCACCAAGGGCAAAATACATGTGCACTCAAAGCGTAGTCTTGCCGTTGAGTTTTGGCTTTGGTGTGTGCATCTTTGGAGGCCACATAATTGGGTGGCTCTTTGGAACGTGGAAAAGCTTGCTGAGTTCGAGAAAAGCTTGTAGATTGGAGGGAGGACTGGAGGAGTCTACGGTTCAAGTAAGTCTTTTTCTTTCTTTATTTTAATTAGAGTTCTTATGATAATTAGCATATTTAGGTTTATGTTCTTTGCATGTTTTATGAGTTTTATGCTTAGAATATATAGAAACATGCCTAGGCTTGTAGAATAATAAAAACAAATGGGTCTTGGACAAAGGGAAAGCGGCATCATAATTTTAATTATTTATTTTTTTCGCTGCGCACTCGCGGCCGCTTCCCAACAGTGGTATCAGCGCGCTGTTTTTGTTTTGATTAGTTCTCACTCATTTGAACTCGAAATTGGGTGTTTAAAAGCTCGTTGGAAAGCTAACACCCTAAATGTAATTTTAGGTACAAGTTTTGCATGATTTGGTTAAGATTTGAATTGTGAAATTTCATTTAAAGTTCACGCGTCTGCAGAAAAAATATGAATAGTAAATTGATTTGAATAAAATAAAATACAATATCATAATTAAATATTAATCAATGTTATTTAATGCCTAAAATAATTCCAACATATTAAAACTCATATGCTTGATGATTCTATGTATGATTAGAATTGGCATGATTATTTTAGGGTGCAAGCATCTAGAGACTTTATAAGAAATAGAGAGTGTATTGCTTATCCATTAGCTTAGTAATTATTCTGTGATGAACTTTGAGATTTATTACCTTGAAGGCTAATAAATATAAATCACTTGTTTATAATAAAAGACATTATAAAAGATACAAATGGGGTGAGACCAAGGCGTTAATAAAACTTTCCAAACTAAAGTTAATTTAACCAAAGGTATTACTAGAGTTAGATAATGATTTGGTGTCTTCCTTCACTCACTACCTTTTTATAGCCAAAAGGATAAGCTGTGAAGACATCTAGATAATCATTTACTCAAAGCTTACCTTAAAGCATATTTAAAGTGTTGGACTAATTTGGAGGATCTATTGTTTATTCCTGTCACCATGGCGATAAGAGCCTAAGAGGTAAGGGTATTTAAGAGAGTTCGCTCCACCCTCCCTCTGGGGAATTTTCAATGGAGGAATCCATTTGACAGTTATTCACTTAAACTTGCTAAAATCCTCAATAATAATTTAAGTCTAAAATTTGCCTCCCATTGCAAAGTATAGACCCAAAGGGCTTAAACCGTATTGGCAGGACTAGGCTTTACCAGACTGACCAATACCAATTCGTCCCTAAATCGTACTATTGAAAATGGTTTGACTTTTCTAAGTCATTAGACGCAGCGACCCTTAGGCGTGGTCTTATAACTTAGTGGCAAAGATTGGGTGTCCACGAGGACTAGCATAAGCTATGACATGTTTGATTGCCCAACCTAATGATCAAGGAATTGTGATTTATATCATAAATTGGTTGGGAACCTACCTAATTATCATATTTTATAACGATCGGCCCTAGTCGGAGTTATGAAATGATGATAATGGGATCCTTGCCCACAAGAAATCCATCATATTGGGGTTGATGCGATTTGCTTAAAATTTTAAAATAATTGAGTGGGAGCAAATTCATAATATTAAAAGCCATGTTATTATGAAACATCAATGAAAAAATATTCCTAATTTTAACATTCTCTCATAACATATGGGTTAAAATATTTCACAAACATTCAAATGGCAAACAGAGTATCACTTCGTTCCATCCTTGATGAGCATAAGCTCAAATGGGACAACTACAATGACTGGTTTAGAAATATTAAAATTGTCTTACGACAAGAAAATGTTTTCTACGTTCTTGAAAGACCGTTTCCCCTGAACCCGTAGAAGATGCTGACCAAAATACATTCGATGCTTGGAAGAAACACATCGATGATGATGAGCAAGCAGTTTGCATAATTCTTGGCTCTATGTCGGACGAACTTCAGAAAACTCACGAAGATATGGATGCTCAAACCATCATCTTTCACTTGAAGGATTTGTATGCAACTTCCGTTCATACTGTGAGATTCCAAGTGTCATGTGCCTTATTCCAAACAAGGTATAAGGAAGGATCTGTTAGTAGACATGTGCTTAAGATGATTGGCCACATTGAAAAATTGGCCAACCTCGGGTTCATCATGGATCATGAGATATGTCAAGATCTAATTCTTGAGTCCTTACCAAAAGAATTCTCTAACTTTATTATGCAGTTTCATATGTCTGATAAAGAAGCTACTTTAGCAGAATTGCACAATCTGATAAAGCAAGCAGAGAAGGACTTGAAACCGGAGCTTAAAACCTCTGTCATGCTTACGGGTACGGACCTGAAGCCACGAGGCCTAAAGAAAAATAAGGGCAAGGCCAATGCTCCAGATCACCTAAAGCCCAATGGTAAGGTGGAGAAGAAAAAGGGAAAGGGGAAATGTTTCTTTTGTGGAAAGAATGGTCATTGGAAGAAAGACTGCAGATCCTTGAAAGCCAAGGAAGCTAGGGAAGCCCAAGAAGCCCAATGCTTCATGTATGTTGTATATGATTGAACTATATTCTTAAAACTCTGAACCTTCTACTTGGGTGCTTGACACCGGTTGTGGGACTCACTTGTGTAACAATGTGCAGGGCCTGAGAAACAGTAGGAGACTCCGTCATGGGAAGATTGACTTACGCATGGGTAATGGATCAAAACTGGCTGCATTGTACGTGGGGACTTATTCATTAGTTTTGCCGAATGGTTAGTTTTAGACTTCGAAGATTGTCTTTATGTACCTTCTCTAGTAAAGAACATCATTTCAATTTCTTCTTTATGTAATAAAGGTTTTTCATGCCTAATAAATTGTAATGAATGTTCTATTTATTTCAATGAAATAAAATATGGAGATGGTATTTTGAATAATGGTATCTATGTCTTACAAACTAACAAAGAATGTTCAACCTCTAATATATACAACGTTAACTCGAATAATCTCAATGAATCACTTCTATGGCACAGTCGCTTAGGTCATATCAATGAAACAAGATTAACTAAGCTACATAAGGATGGATATTTCAGACCCTTCAAATATGAACCTTATGGAACTTGTGAGTCTTGTTTACTTGGTAAAATGACCAAATTACCCTTCAAAGGTAAAAGATAGCGTGCAACGGAGACATTAGAACTCATACATTCTGATATATGCGGACCAATGTCAGTCATCGCTAGAGGTGAATTCTCATACTTCATTACCTTTATCGATGATCACTCGCAATATGGGTATGTGTACCTTATACGGTACAAATATGAAGCCTTTGAGAAATTCAACGACTTCAAAGCTGAAGTAGAAAACCAGCTTAATAAAAGTATTAAGTCACTAAGGTCTGACCGAGGTGGTGAATACTTAAGCAATGAATTTCAAGATTACTTGAGAGAAAATGGCATTGTTTCCCAGTGGACTCCTCCGGGAACTCCACAGCATAATAGGGTCTCCGAAAGGAGAAATCGGACAATATTAGATATGGTTCGATCAATGATGCCAGACACGGATCTACCTCTTTCATTTTAGGGTCTTGCTTTAAAAACTGCAACACTACTACTAACCCTAGTTCCTTCCAATACTGTTAATCAAACACCATATGAGTTATGGTCTGGGAAACGTCATAGTCTTAGTTATCTAAGAGTTTGGGGATGTGACGCATATGTCAAGCTCACACAAACTAACAAATTGGATGATAGGGCAGTTAAATATAAGTTTGTAGGATATGCCTTGAACTTAAGGGCATACGTATTCTACGTCCCAAATGAACAAAGAACATTTGTCTCACGAAATGCTAAATTTCTAGAGAATGAATTCCTTCTCAAGAAATATAGAAGGAGTAGACTTGACCTCGATGAGGTACGAGAAGAACAAACTAACATAGAACTAAACCCCGGACCCTCAAAAGGGCAGCGACGGAACAACCACAAGGTTATGAACTCAGAAGGTCTGGTAGGGAAAGACATGAACCTGAACGATATGGTTTCCATATTGATGAGGAACATGATCAGGTTATTGATAATGACGATCCCACCAGTTATAACGAAGCAATGCGTGACATTGATTCAGTCAAGTGGCTTGAGGCCATGAAATCCGAAATAGACTCTATGTATCAGAATAAAGTCTTGGACTTGGTAGATGCACCTGAAGGGATAAAACCCGTAAGCTGAAAGTGGATTTACAAGTGTAAAACTGATGCAGAAGGCAACATCCAAACCTATAAGGCTAGGTTGGTGGCGAAAGGTTATAGACAAATCCAAGGAATTGACTATGAGGAAACCTTCTCGCTTGTTGCAATGATAAAGTCCATTCGAATTTTACTGGCACTAGCTGCACACTTTGATTATGAGATTTGGCAGATGGATGTCAAAACAGCTTTCATTAATGGGAACCTCCTAGAGGAAGTCTATATGACACAACTTGAGGGGTTTTCATATAAGGATGATCATAATAAAGTATGCAAGCTTAAACGATCCATTTATGGACTCAAGCAAGCCTCCAGAAGTTGGAATATACGATTTGATGAGACAATCAAAGAATTTTACTTCATCAAAAATGTAGACGAGACTTGTGTTTACATGAAAATTAGTGGGAGTGTTGTTGTATTTCTTGTATTATATGTCGATGACATATTAATCATCGGGACTGATATTCCCATGATGCAAGCCACCAAGTAATGGTTATCTCAGAATTTCTCCATGAAAGATTTTGGAGAAGCAGCCTACATCCTCGGCATTAAGATCTACCGTGATAGATCTAAGTGGTTGTTATGACTTTCTCAATCTACGTACATAAGAGTATGATTGGGTCATTTGTTGAAACACATGAAGTTTGTAAAGATACAACAAAGAATCGCCACTCTCTCGGATAATATTTTTTTATAAGAGTAGTATTCTAGTTCGTGAGTTGATATGTGTGATCAGTGCTTGAGACTGTGGCCATAGCGGAAGAATCATGTGAGATTCTTGGGTTAGCACGATTCATGACACTTTCAACATCATACCTTTGACCATAAGGGTAGACACTTTACGTACCCTAGGTCAATAGGTGGGGATACTGTGAGGTGAGGGACCGTATCATATGTAAATCGCATATAAAATGGGTATATATATATCTTTCCTTCTAATTTGGGGCCTTGGTGTTGGACAGTTATGACCCATAGCATCACTATTTGTACAGATCATGGTGTTGTTGTACAAATTAACTATGTGACCAAGGAAATTGCTCTTCTATCATTTGTAATTAGATTACCAAGATGTATAAATGATAGAAGGTCCATATGATTAGTTCCGGATTGAGATGATATGAGACAGTATCAATCCATAAAGGTTTAATCATTAAATATCCCTAGTCGTAGTATTATCGAGATTGGACATCGATAATGCGGAATAGACTAGTATTACACTTGCGCACGTTGTGGGAGCATAACGGCATAGTTCTCATATATTTGGGTATATGATACTCATACAAGTGTCGTAGGAGGTTGTGTTTTACCGATGGTACGGAAAACAGCTTCGCTCTGGATAGACCCCTCGGAATTCCATTGGTAGTATGACTATGTGTCTATGGAAGTCCGAATCAGGGTAGGTGTATTTGGTCTTAACATGAGACTTGCACCGTTAATACTTGCGACAATCAATATACTTTGGTTTTGGTCGTCCAGGGCTTTAAAGGTTCTGTGTACACCTCTTCTAGGTATATTGAGAATCGTAGTGTATTGGGTGTGATGTCAAGATGGAAGTATCACTCCAGTCATAGTGGAGATGATGATCACGTAGGATACGGAAATCGTTCTCTTATATGTTCCAGCTATCAGGATATTATGACTAGGTCATGTTTATCCGATTATAGAGACTGGTTACCAGAGATCCGATATGTGCTTCATACGGGGCATACACATTTCCAGCCCCAGGCCTTGCACGTGACATCCGATATTGGATCGAAATAGGCAATACTACGTATACTACGCCTGATATAGATCGTATATTCCTGTAAGGATATTTCTGGAGAATTGGGTAGGCATGGCGCTTTGCTAGAAGCCAACATTGTCATGTAAATCGGTAAAAATGTAGTACTAGGTACGTACGTGTTCGGATAGTCCGACGACCATATTTACTGCCAACATATCCGAGGATCTCATGGGTCGCTTCCCGAAGATTCACCGATGACGTATGACTCGCATTTATTAATCTAGGATTAATTAGATTAGAGAGAAAATTAATCTGGGATTAATTGCGGAGATATTTTATCTGGGATAAAATATTAATTAAAGAGAGAAAACGATTAATTTGGAATTAATCGATAAAATAATATATTTGATATATTATACGAAATTGGATTTCGAAGCGAAATTAAAATTAGATTTTAATTCGGGCGAACGAGTTAATTTAGAATTAATTCATTAGCGACGTGAATAATGATTTTACTAGGCATAATTATTTAATTACTTCGCAACGAAAAATTCGTTAATTTGGAATTAGCGAACCCGAGCCCGAGAGTGTTTACGGGCGCACTCGCATT
Source organism: Zanthoxylum bungeanum (assembly GCA_019454045.1). Taxonomy (NCBI): domain Eukaryota; kingdom Viridiplantae; phylum Streptophyta; class Magnoliopsida; order Sapindales; family Rutaceae; genus Zanthoxylum; species Zanthoxylum bungeanum. Next base: position 168,790 of record SKCR01038415.1, on the reverse strand, counting down.
GCGAATTAAAATGCGGCCCACAAGTCACATCAATCGTCAAACCACTAGTCACATCAAGCGTCAAATCACTTGTCACTTTGGGTGATGTGATGTCTAGTCACTTTTGATGTGAATAGTTGATGGTGGTTGTTGGATTGCATTTATTACAATTTTGCCTCCAAATTTGTTGACTTTTTGAAAGCAAATTTTTGGTATATCATTAATTGATTTTTGGAAAAATCATAACCAACACACTCTCTCCACTATTCTCTCTCATCTCTCAGGCCCAAGGGGCTTTTCTTCTTCTATTTTTCTACAAAATGCCGAGAATGGAGAAGGAACATTAGGAAGTTTTGCGGCAAAATTTCCGGAGTGCCAGCACGCTTTAAGGGTCTTGCGAAGGTGATAGGGAAACCGACTTGTGAGCTTGGAATCACAACACAAAGCTTGGAGCTTGGAGGACCAAGATGACCGAAACTTTTGGAGGACAAAATCTGCCCACTGCCGAGAGCTTCTAGAAGGAGCACAAGGAATTTTGTTCATCGCATTGCACAACCGATCAATGTGAGTATGATTCCGCCATATTTCATTGTAGTATTCACACATGTTTGATGCTTGATTTGATCATTGGGACCTAATAGAAACCCAACGATGGTATCAGAGCCTAATTGAGCATGAAACTTGAACTTAGGGTTAAAATTGGGTAAATTGAATTTGAGCATGATTTGATAAAATTCTTTGATTGAGTATGCTTGAATGATGTTTAGTTGAAGTTGGATATGATCAATTTCATGAAAATTTGATTGGATCAATTTTTGCCCAAATTCTAGGCTTGGCCGAATTGGATGATGCCCTAAATGTCATGGTTGTTTCTTTGATCATTGGATGACTTGAAACAATTGGGAAGTGTTGATTGTGGATTTAATTTGATTGAAACCGAATCGGACAAAAAAAACCCAAAATGCCGTAAGTATTGAAGCATGAAAATGAGTTGATTTTTGATTGAAATGTGTTGGACATGTTTTGATCATGACAAGCATAATTAATTGAGTGAATTAGTATTTTGGAAATGTTAATTTGGTTAATTAATTATGGCATACGCTTTGGTTAATTAAGTTATGAAATTTGGAATTTGGTAATTTAATTAATTGGGCCTATTTTGGAAATTGGGCTTGTAAAGTTGTAATTGGGCTTAATGGGCTTGGTTGTACCAAGATGGGTTTAGGCTAAATTGGTTGGATCCAATTGGGCCCAAAACCATATCCATAAAGTCCAATTATGACTTAATGGACCTTTAACTTTAATTGGGCCTAAATTGGTTTCTTGGCAAATAAGGGTGATTCCTTAAATGGGCTTTGGTATTTGGGTTTGACCCATATTGACAAAAAGTCCATGCCTTAGAAATTAATTGAAAGCCCATTGGACTTTAAATTAAATTGACATTGGATGTTAATCGGGCTTTGAGACCTGTAACGATCAGATTTGGAATCTAAGTCGTAAAGGTACATTAAAAAGTGTAGATATTTAATTTGGAATTAAATAAATGAGTTAGTATTAAATACAAATTAAATTGGATTTAATGTTGTAGTTTAATTTAATTCAAGAATTCATACTTTGAGTACTTATTCGCAAAACGAGTTTGACTCGCACAAAATCAAATCGTTGTTTGAACATTGGAAGGTCATTAATATTCAGATTAATTAATTGGATTAGATTGATTGATAACATGCTCGTGTGAATACATGTTTGCGATGTATGAATAATGTATATCAGATGGATATTAGATGGGTGGGGCAATTTTGGAAATTGTTGTAATAAATTTAGAATTTATTAATTGGACCTGTGTGTCCATGTTGGACAATTATGACTCATAGCGTCACTATTTGTACAGATCATGGTGTTGTTGTACAAATTAACTATGTGACAAAGGAGATTTCACTCTTATCATTTGTGATTAGATCACCTAGATGTATAAATGATAGGAGGTCCCTGTGATTTGTTCCTGGACGGAGAATGATATGAGATAGTATCAGTCCATGAAGGATAAATCATTAAATATCCCTAGTCAGAGCATTGTCAAGATTGGACATCGATAAATGCGTAAAAGACTAGTATTGCACTTGTGCGCGTTGTGAGGGCACAACGGCATAGTTCTCATATATTTGGGTATAGGATACTCATGCAAGTGTAATAGGAGGTTGTGTTTTACCGATGGTACGGGAAACAGCTTCGCTCTGGATAGACCCCCTCGGAATTCCATTGGTAGTATGACTATGTGTCTATGGAAGTCCGAAATCAGGGTATGTGTATTTGGTCTTAACCTGAGACTTGCACTGCTAATACTTACGACAATCAATATACTTTGGTTGCGGTCGTCCAGGGCTTTAACAGGTTCTGTGTATGCCAATACTGGGTATATTGAGAATCGTAGTGTGTTGGGTGTGATGTCAAGACGGAAGTGTCACTCCAGTCATATGGAGATGATGGTCACGTAGGATACGGTACTAGTACTCTTAAGTACTGCCGTCATCGGGATAAAATGACAAGGTCATGTTTATCCAATTTTAGAGACTAGTTACCTGACATCCGACATGTGCTTCGTACGGGGCAGACACAATTCCAGCCCCAAGCCTAGCACGTGATCATCCGATACTGGACAGAAATATGTTATACTACGTATACTACGCCTGATATAGATCCTTTATTCATGTAAGGATATTTCCGGAGAATTGGGTAGGCATGGCGCTTTGCTAGAGGCCAACCTTGTCTTGTAAATCGGTATAAACGTAGTACGAGGTACTTACATGTTCGGATAGTCCGACGACCGAATTTACTGCCAACATATCCGGGGATCTCATGGGTCGCTTCCCAAAGATTCACCGATGACGTATGACTCGCACTCTAAATTAATTTGGGATTAATAAGATGAGAGAGAAAATTAATCTGGGATTAATTGAGGAGATATTTTATCTGGGATAAAATATCCATTAAAGAGAGATAACGATTAATTTGGAATTAATCGATAAATTAATATATTCGATATATTAAACGAAATTGGATTTCGACGCGGAATTAAAAATATATTTTAATTCGGGCGAACGAAATAATTTAGAATTAATTCATTAGCGACGTGAATAGTGATTTCGCTAGGCGTAATCATTTAATTACGACGCAACGGAAAATTCGTTAATTTGGAATTAGCGAACCCGAGCCCGAGATTATTTGCGAGCGCATTCGGATTTCGAATTCGAGTGCGGCACGCAAGTCAAATCAAGCGTCAAATCATTAGTCGCATCTAGTGTCACATCAAGCGTCAAATCATGTCACTTTGAGTGATGTAACCATTGATTGATTGATTGATATGACTTGATGTGAGTGTTGGTTTCTAATTAGGTCCCAAGAAATTTCAAAAATCCATTGAATTCGGCCAAGCCACAATTGGGGAAAATTTGTCCAATTCAAAATTCAATCCAATTAAACTTCAAATCATCTTTACCCAATTGTTTTAAGTCATCCAATGATCAAATAAACAAAAATTACCAAGACATTAGGGCTTATTAATTTTCGGCCAAGCCTTCAATTTGGGGGAAAATTGATCCAATCCAATTTTCTTGAAATTGATCATGCACAACTTCAATTCAACCTCATTCAAGCATACTAAATCAAACAATTTAACCAATTGATGCTCAAATCAATTTTGCCCAATTTTAAACCCTAAAATTTTCATGCTTGATGTAAGCTCTGATACCATTGTTGGTTTCTAATTAGGTCATAAGAATCATCAAATCAAGCACAAAAACGCATGAATACACAAATGAGAATGGCGGAAACATACTCACAATGAACGGATCTTGCGACGCGAAGAACACAAGCCTTCAAGCTTCCTCAAAAGCCACGGCAGCAGCTCCCTTTGGCAGTGGACTGCACGGTGGTGACTGGTTCGGCTCCTCCAAGAATCGGCCATTGAAGACCTCCATGGAAGCTCCAAGCTTTTTGATTCCAAGCTCACGAAATCGGTTCCTATCACCTTAGGAAGACTCAAGTGTGTGCTAGCACTTTGTATTTTGCAACAAAATACTCTCTTGCTTCTCTTTTTGGCTCGGCAGAACCAAAAAAAAAAAAAGAAGAAGAAGAAGATGGCTCCAAGCCGTGTGAGAGAAGAGAGGAAAAAGAGAAAACGTGTGGGAGAGAGAGAAGAGAAAAAATGAAAAGTGTATTTGGTTTTATATTTTCCAAATAAATTAACCATTTACAACTTTTAATTTCAAAAAGTCAAAAGCAAAACAATTAATGCTTTTCAATCAACTCACATCAACTCAATCAATCAATCAATCAATTGTCATATCACTCAAAGTGACATGTGATTTGACACTTGATGTGACTAATGATTTGACGCTTGATTTGACTTGTATGCCGTACTCGAATTCGAAATGCGAATGCGCTCGTAAATAATCCAAGGCTCGGGTTCGCTAATTCCAAATTAACGAATTTTCGTTGTGACGCAATTAAATGATTACGCCTAGCGAAATCACTATTCACATCGCTAACAAATTAATTCTAAATTAATTCGTTCGCCCGAATTAAAATCTAATTTAATTCCGCGTCGAAATCCAATTTCGTATAATATATCAAATATATTATTTTATCGATTAATTCCAAATTAATCGTTCTCTCTCTTTAATTAATATTTTATCCCAGATAAAATATCTCCATAATTAATCCCAGATTAATTTTCTCTCTCCTCAAATTAATCCCAAATTTAAAGTGCGAGTCATACGTCATCGGTGAATCTTCGGGAAGCGAAGCGACCCAGAGATCCCCAGATATGTTGGCAGTAAATACGGTCGTCGGACTATCCGAACACGTAAGTACCTCGTACTACGTTTATACCGATTTACAAGACAAGGTTGGCTTCTAACAAAGCGCCATGCCTACCCAATTCTCCATTAAATATCCTTAGGAATATGTGATCTATATCAAGCGTAGTATACCCTAGTATTATGTATGTCGATCCAGTATCGGATGTTCACGTGCTAGGCCTGGGGCTGGAATTGTGTCTGCCCCGTACGAAGCACATATCCGATGTCTGGCAACTAGTCTCTATAATCGGATATATGACCTAGTCATAATATCCCGATAGCTCGAGCATTTAGAGAACGAGTTGTATCCTATGTGACCATCATCTCCATATGACTGGAGTGATACTTTTGTCTTAACATCACACCCAACACACTACGATTCTCAATATACCCAGCATTGGCGTACACAGAACCTATTAAAGCCCTGGACGACTGCAACCAAAGTATATTGATTGTCGCAAGTATTAGCGGTGCAAGTCTCAGGTTAAGACAAATACACCTACCCTGATTGCGGACTTCCATAGACACATAGTCATACTACCAATGGAATTCCGAGGGGGTCTATCCAGAGCGAAGCTGTTTCCCGTACCATCGGTAAAACACAACCTCCTATTACACTTGCATGAGTATCATATACCAAAATATATGAGAACTATGTCGTTGTGCCCTCACAAACGCGCACAAGTGTAATACTAGTCTTTTACGTATTTATCGATGTCCAATCTCGATAATACTCTGACTAGGGATATTTAATGATTTATCCTTCGTGGACTGATACTGTCTCATATCATTCTCCGTCCAGGAACAAATCATAAGGACCTCTCATCATTTATACATCTAGGTGATCTAATCACAAATGATAAGAGTGCAATCTCCTTTGTCACATAGTTAATTTGTACAACAACACCGTGATCTGTACAAATAGTGACGCTATGGGTCATAATTGTCTAACAATCTCCCACTTGGCCTATAGCCAGTCACTCGAGTGTCTGACACCCGAACTATGTATGGTTGGCTCAATTTGCTGAGGAAATGCTTTCGTCAGTGGATTTGCATGAATATCATCTTGATGCGATTTATTCGATCATCACATTGCCACGATGTATGATCCGAACGAATCAGATGAATATCGAAGTATGTATCTGGATCGTTGATGAGACCATTAATTCTTTAACATGTGCTGACGCCTAGCTCAGCTGCTAATAGAACTGTATCTAATCTAATTAGATTTGTTATCGACCCAAAGCTTCTATTGCTGCCTCAGCGTGCAACAATAACCCGCATTTGTTGTTTATTCGGTAACAGTATCTTGCTTGGAAGATTTCCAGCTCACTGTTCCGTTATACTATCTTTATAGTACCGTTGTTACGACTTATAGTCGTTATCATGAAAGCCAAGCTTTCACCGATTATATTATGGGAATATCATTTCCAAGAAATGATATATTATCATTATTGTATAGGACATTTATTGTCAGTGCGCTCCCATTAACCTTCTTATATACACAAGAATTATTTTCGTTTTGAATTAAATCATACACTATTATGATTACATCAAAACGAAAATTCCAAGAACCTAATGCTTGCTTCAATCCAAACATGGATCGAATAACCTGCAAACCTAGTTTGCTTGTTATGGTTCGACAAAACCGTCAGGATGTTGTAAACATCCTCCGAAAGGTTTCCGTTAAGGAAAACGGTTTTGGCATTCAGCTGCCACATTTCATAAATGAAACATGCATCATCAGCAAGTATTGTCGAAATGGATTTACCATGGCAACAGGTAAAAGGTTTCGTCGTAATCAACACAATGTTGATAACTCTACCTTTTCGCTACAAGCCTAGCTTAGTACGCTGGTATGTTGCCATCCATGTATGTCTTCCTTGAAGACTTATTTAGTTTCAATAGGCACAATGCCTTGCGGTACATCAACTAGTATCTAAACATAGTTGGTATACATGGAATCCATATCGGACTTTATGGCACTTTTCCATAATAGGGAGTCGATACCTTGTATCACTTCCTCATACGTAGTCAGTTGGTGTTCCTCAATAAGATAGACATCTTTATGAGGTGAGATCAGAAACCCATACCCCATGTTGTTTTTAGACTCTCTCCGACCTACGCCGTTCTTGTGTATTTGAAGATTAATGGTATAGTTTCATCCTTGATGAACTATTTATGTTCCATTAAGATTCGGTGCCAGGAATAGTATTACTCCGATTTTCATCGAGTTTTACTATCCTCCCACTTACCACTGCATATCGGTATTCCTCTCAGGAAAACCGCATGGTGAGCAACAATCTATTGTTCTCATGTGAGGTGTATAAGTACAATACTTATGGTATCCCTAGGATAACCAACAACTTTGGCACTTATCAAATTTGGGTTTTAGTTTGGTATCATCCAAACATATGCCTAGCATCCCAAATCTAACAGGAATGGGAAACCTGATTTCTTTTCATATCTTATATGTTATCTGTTAAACAGATATTATGGAACCTTATTCTAAATAAGTTCTTACACTGGTTAAAGCTTATCCGTTGAAGGAAATGGTAGCTCAGAGTGACTCATGATTAACCTTATCATGTCCAACAAAATTCGGTCTCTCAATTCGGACACACTGTCAAATTGACGAGTTCCGGGAGGAGTCCTTTTTGAAAGAATACTATACTCTTTCAAGTATACGAGAAACTTATTGCTTAAGTATTTTCCATTACGGTCTTACCGTGACGGTTTTAATACTTTAGCCGATCTGTTTGTCTATTTCGTGTCGAAACTCTAAAAGTTTCTGATTTGTGTTCTTCAAAAGAAACACATAACCATACGTGATGCCACATCTGTAAAGGTCACCAAATATTTATATCCACATCTAGGCTAGCTAGACATGGGCCCACTTGCTTCACTATGAACTAGGACTAACAGATCGGTGGCACTGGCACTTTTACCAAGTAAATAGTGTTTTAGGCACTTTACCCAATAAACTAGATTCGTAGACTTTATTTGAATAGAATCAAATTAGTCCTAGTACCCACTCTTCGAAAGTGTGGATATACGATTCTTGTTTAATAGTGTCCCTGACAACTATGCCACATTTAAGTTTCTTAATTGATCAAATCAGTTTGAGCTATTTATTTGTCATGTTATATATTTGAGATATATTTATATTCAAAATAAAAATGTTGTTATTCACATCTAATGTGTTTATCTCAATATCATCTTTATACAATAAAACACTTTAGTGTTTTAAAATATAAAGGTTCACCCGCAGCGGGTTAAACACTGATATACAGATAATGTATCTAGTCAAACTAGTTACATTATAACAGTTTCTTAATTTAAGTACTAACCCGAAGGTAGTTCCTAAATTCAGGTATCTACGGTTAAAACAGCGACAGTCGTCCCGTTTCCAATTCGCAGATCAATCTCAATTGATGTCATTATCCTGCTCATAGCAGATTCTGAACATCAATACATATTTATGTACCACACTAAGTATTTAAAATCCAATTTTAATACTAGTAGTGAACATAATGTTGACAAATATTTTTGAAGTCAGAGCCTTGCTCGTCTTCAATTCCTTCTTGGGATATGTCCTTTTATCTTCCTAGAAGATTATAATGATTTTGCCTTTGCCCTTTTCAACATTCCAGTAGCCTTTGGCCAAGCCTCGGGTTTCTAGAATATCGAAGTAAGGTGCGCCTTGCGCTACTTGCCTTATTGCAAACTTTGGCTTTGTCTCCTTGAGTATAGTCATTAACTCTCCAAGAGTTTACTATTGCAATAAAAGTACTTCTAAGATCTAATCTATGAAGATCCTTTAATTTCTTTATCAAATTATAAGGATCTAATCCTTAGTTTTGAATAAGAAATTAAGGAGTCTTTGACAAGTATAATGGATTAAGCACTAAAGTTATCATTACATGAATATTCCAAATATCATGTTCCACTTATTTGCTTAACTCTAGGCTAAGGCCTAATATGTTATTTTATCAAATAAAGTAACTTATTATTTTTCCAGGACCATCCTGAAACTTAATTCCCAATTTTGAAAATTAAAGTCGTTTAAATACATTTTCACCCAGGATTATGTTTTAAACACTAATCTTTCAATTATATCTTGATTCTAATAGTCCAACTATTTAATCAACGATTTGTGGTACTATATATTATAATGATTATTATAGTCCAACTATACAATCAAATATAATTTAAATTAATTAACCTCAATTACATTGATTACTATAATCCAATTATAAAATCAACTGTAAATTGAAATTAATTAATTCAAATAAATTGCTTACTATAATCCAATTATATAATCAACTATAATACAGTTCAACTGTTAATTAAAACAACAATTTAAGTATTAGTCCAACTAACATTTAATCTAACGATGAAATAATTTGTGATTGAGCGCGTATGGCAAGTAATAAAACGATTATTGCAAATTCAATTCTTGCCTCCCACTATTTTTCGGCGAGCCTCTAACCCTCTGTCGAGTACTCGGGAAACCGTGTTTCCTAGTGGGCTAGGATCTCGTTAAATATCACACAATCTTGACTTTGGCCAACAAATTGTATGATAATTAACTAGGTAGATCTCTAAGATCAATTGGATCCAATCCAATTCCTAGATCCGGTTGGGGGACATCCAAGTCCGAAACACATATCTTATATATGCCAATACATCCAATGTATTACCTAACCTTTTTCCTCTGAATCAACTAAGCCTTGGCTTTGGCACAACAAACTTAGTGATCCCAGTTAAGCGCGACCCATTGACCATGGAAAGCTTCGTAATCAATGTCGATGGACAAGAAGTGGTCTTGACTTTGGCCAACAAACTACAACTTGGACAAGACACTGATATGGAACAAAGCCTTTGTGATTCAAACACATCCTCGACGGACAAAGGCCTTGACTTTGGCCAACAAGCCAATGCTAGTCTTGGATCTTGAGTAAGAATCACTCAATGGAAGGAAAAACGCTTAATATTTAGCGAGGGTTTTTTGCGTGCAAATTGGCAACCAATTTATTATCTTTGTTAAGGTCTCATCATCATACACCCTTAAACATGCATTCTAAACACATAATAAAGCGCATATGAAAAATAATAATGATATGCGGATGGATACTTTACACAATGATCCTAGATCAAATCTCTCTATTTCTCTCTCCCGCTAGCACAAGTATCACTTCTACCCATTACACTACACTTCTAAAGAAACCTCATTTACATTGAGGGGAATAGGTGAAAAGAGAATACAAAGAATATGGAGGTGATAAGGCTGGACACGCAGGTCCAATTAATAAATCAAATTTATTATAATTTTTAAAATTGCCCCACCCATCTAATATCCATATGATATACATTATTTATGCATCGAAACCATGTATTCACACAAGCATGTTATCAATCAATCTAATCCAATTATTTAATCTGATAATTAGTGATCATCCAATGTTCAAACAACGATTTGATTTTGCTCGAGTCAAAGTCGTTTTTCGAATAAGTACTCAAAGTATAAATTCTTGAATTAAATTAAATTACATAATTAAATCCAATTCAATTTGTATTTAATATTAATTCACTATTTAATTCCAAATTAAATATTACACTTTATTAACGAACTTTTACGACTTAAATTCCAAATTCAATCGTTACGGGTCTCAAAGCCCGATTAACATCCAATGTTTATTTAATTAAAGTCCAATGAGCTTTTAATTAATTTCTTTAAGGCGTGGACTTTTGGTCAACTCGGGTCAAACCCAATAACCAAAATCCAATCCGGGAGTTACCCCATAAGCCCAGAAATCAATTTTGGCCCATTAGGCCCAATTAAATAATTAAGGTCCATTAAGTCATAATTGGACTTTATGGATGCGGGTTTGGGCCCAATTGGATCCAACCAAATTGGCCTAAACCTAACTTCGTACAACCAAGCCCAAAAGCCCAATTACAACCTATAAGGCCCAAATCCAATTTCAAGCCCAATTAATTAACTAAAGTGTAATACACAATTAATTATCCAATTAACATTTCTAAAACATCAATTAGCCTAATTAATCATGCACATTAACATCAAATAGTGTCCAACACAATTCAATCAAAATCAAACCCAATATATGCTTCAAGTGTCTCGGCAATTAGGGTTTTTTACAATCCGATTCGGTTTCAATCCAATTGAATCCACAATCATCATTTCCCAAATCAATTCAACTCATCCAATGAATTAAAATCAAAAAATCACCATGAATTTCAAAAATCCATTGAATTCGGCCAAGCCACAATTTTGGGAAAATTTGTCCAATTCAAAATTCAATCCAATTAAACTTCAAATCAACTTTACCCAATTGTTTTAAGTCATCCATGTTGGAGTTTCTAGAGGTCCCAAGATCAAAACTCAAGCATGAATCATAAGCGAATACAACGACGGAAGTGCGGAATACTACATCGAGCGGGTTGAGAGACGATTTGGGCAACAAAACGAACTGAAATTCTGCTCACTGCCCACTGCTCATGTGCGTGAACTGCAGCAGTTTGTGCTTCTGTTTTGCGCCATTTTGATCAAGAAAAACGAGCTCCAAGCTTCATCAAAACGTTCCCTGCTCATGGGTATACTTCCCTTATCACCTTGGCATGATCCCGGAGTGTGCTAGCACTCTTGTTTGCCACAAAACACACTTGCTTCCCTCCATTTCTTTTGTTATTTTCGGCAGTTCACTGCTTCACAAAAACCAGAAATGGCGTGAGAGAAGAGAGGAGAAGAGATGAGAGAGTGGAGGGAAGGAAAATGGAGAGTCAGTAGTGTATACGGTTTTGGTGGAACTTTATGCATCAAATGCATTTGAATTTCATTTGAAATTCATTTCACACACATTTGGGTTTAATTCCCAACCACACACATCACCTTTTTAAAAATCCATTAAATAGCCTCACCTACTTACATTGAGAATAGAGACAATGTATCATCCCATAAAGGTGACTAGATACATCCATCAACTAGTCGTGTCAAGTAATGAGACTTCGCGATGTGATTTGCGGGTCCCACTTGTTTCAAAATACGAATGTGTCCGCAAACACTTTCGGGCTCAATTTCGCTAATTCCGAATTAACGAATTTCCGTCGCGACGAGAACTAAATATTACGCCTAGCGAAATCACTATTCACGTCGCTAACGAATTAATTCTAAATTAATTCGCTCGCCCGAATTAAAATCTAATTTAATTCCGCGTCGAAATCTAATTTCGTTTAATATATCAATATATTAATTCCTCGATTAATTCCAAATCAATGTTTTCTCTCTTCAATTGATATTTTATCCTAGATAAAGTGTCTCCGAAATTAATCCCAGATTAATTCTCTCTCTCATCATATTAATCCCAGATTAATAAAAGTGCGAGTCATACGTCATCGGTGAATCTTTGGGAAGCGACCCATGAGATCCCCAGATATGTTGGCAGTAAATACGGTCGTCGGAGTATCCGAATCACGTACGTACCAAGTACTACGTTCTACCGATTTACGAGACAAGGTCGACTCCTAGCAAAGCACCAAGTCTTCCCAATTCTCCGGACATATTCTTATAAGAATATTAAGATCTGTATCAAGCGTAGTATACCATTGTATTGTGCATATCGGCCCAGTATCGGATAGTCACGTGCTAGGCCTAGGGCTGGATAAGGGTCTGCCCCGTACGAAGCACATGTCGGATGTCTAGTAACTAGTCTCTATAATCGGATATACATGACCTTGTCATAATATCCCGATGGCCGCACAGCACTTAAGAGCACTAATACCGTATCCTGCGTGACATCATCTCCACTATGACTGGAGTGATACTTCCGTCTTGACATCACATCCAATACACTACGACTCTCTGATAAACCCAGAAGTGGTGTACGCAGAACCGGTTAAAGCCTGTACCACCAAGACCAAGTCTATCGATTATCGTAAGTATTAGCGATGTAAGTCTCAGGTTAAGACTATACACACCTACCTTGATTTCGGCCTCCCATAGACACATAGTCATAATACCAATGGGATTCCGAAGGGTCTATCCAGAGCGAAGCTGTTTCCAGTACCATCGGTGAAACACGACCTCCTATCGTACTTGCATAAGTATCCAATACTTATATATATAACTATGCCGTTGTGCCCTCACAACGCACACAAGTGCAATACTAGCCTATTCCGCATTATCGATGTCCAGTCTCGATAATACTCCGCTAGGGATATTTAATGATTAATCCTTCGGGGACTGATACTGTCTCATATCATTCTCAGTCCAGGAACTAATCATAGGGACTCTCTTCATTTATATATATCTATGGTGATCTAATCACAAATGATGAGAGTGCAATTTCCTTGTCACATAGTTAATTTGCTACAACAACACAATGATCTGTGCAAATAGTGACGCTATGGGTCATTTTGTCCAACAATCCAATGATCAAATAAACAAAAATTACCAAGACATTAGGACTTATTAATTTTCGGCCAAGCCTTCAATTTGGGGGAAAATTGATCCAATCCAATTTTCTTGAAATTGATCATGCACAACTTCAATTCAACCTCATTCAAGCATACTAAATCAAACAATTTAACCAATTGATGCTCAAATCAATTTTGCCCAATTTTAAACCCTAAAATTTTCATGCTTGATGTAAGCTCTGATACCATTGTTGGTGTAGACAACAGAACCTGGGCGACGCTGTTCTAGGCTCGCGGCCTAGTTGGGAGTACGAATTAACATGGAGTCGCCATCTGGTGTGAACCGGGATAAAGATTTAAGGCCGCACTCACCCCTCGCAAGGGAAGACCTAAAACCGTTGGGTTCGGAATGGTCTCTTACTTATGTCACTTGTGATGATATGATTTGTGCAATAAATTAACCGAATCTATTCAACATTCATGCTCAAGGGTATTTAGATCTAACATGCTTTCATCTTTCTAACTCCTAATCTAAGTTTGCATGCTTGAAAATAAATCTTTAAACAACAAACACGCAATGCAACACAATGAGCATATTGAACCATTAAACCGAAATAAATAAATAACTAATTAAACATTAACATAAACTAAACAAAACATCATGTATAAGGAATAAAGAAACAACATACCTAAATAACATAATCATGCTTTGAAAGTTAAATAATGAACTAAACTAAATCATGCTTTAAACAATAAATAAACAACCTACGAACTATAACATGCTTAAATACAAATTTGGATGAGACGAGATATGTGTATCTTAAGCGGTACGTGGCGTTGTATCCCGAGTGCAGACCATACTACCGTCCATTCAGAATCGGCTATGGAATTTACGTCCGGGTTTCCATCCGATATACCACAAAAGGGAACACATATCCCGCTCATCCAACAATCACATCATGCCTCAAACGACTCTCATGTAATTATATATCAAAATAAATAAAACAAAAAATAAAGAAGATAAGTAAAAAGGGTGCCCTCAGGTCTAACCTCTTTTGTTGTCTCAAGAAAGGGCGTTACACGTCCGTTGGAAGGGTGATTGATCCGATGCTTTTCCGGTTTGTCTACTCAACGTTTTTCCTCGTTGTATCGCTGTTTTGGACTGCTGTTTTTACTCCGTTTCGCTGCTGTTTTTATTGTATTTTCGGGTCACTGTTTTAAGGTAATTTAGGGACTGTTTTGGCGGTTATTTGGAAGGTTTCGGCGGCTATTTGTGGACTGTTTTGGGCAGGGGAATATGCGGCAGTTTAAGGCTTATTTCAGGGAGGTTTTGCGGCAGTAAAAGGGCTGTGCAGTGGGCAGTTTGGACGTGGACTACTGCCAGGTTTGGGCTGTGTTTTGGCGTGATTTTGTGGAGGGTTTTGGGGCTGTCTCAGGGTGTGTTTTGGCGTGAGTTTAGGGACTGTGAAAGGGGAAATATGGCGTGAATGGATGGAGGTTTTGGTCACGGCAAGAAAGGGTTGATGATGCGTTGAAGGGTAGTCAATGTGCCAGGTGCGTGAATTGGCTTATGCTGCTGTTGTGGTGCGGTGAGTGGGGCAGGTGTGTTGAATGTGTTGGCTAGTGTGATGGCGTGAGCATGTTGAGGCTGGGTAGTGAATGAGTGTATGTGTTGATGCGTGAATGGGCTTATGGAGCTGGACGAGTGGTGCGCTTGAGTGAAGTGATTGTGAGGAGGGGGTGAGTGAGCTGCTTGAGGTTCGGTTAGTGGACTGTTGATTTGTGAGTAGGCAGGTGCTGCTGGCGTGGACTATATGGGGTATTAGCGTGAGAGTCAAGGGGCAATTAGCGTGAAGAGGCAGTGATATGCGAGGCTTTGGGCGTGTAGAGGATGCGGCAATATGAAGGGAATTTGGGAGGCTTTGGGCGTGAATGTGTTAGGGTTTATTTCTTTTGTTTTCGATTTTTGTGAGAATCTGCCAACCAGCCAGGGTTTGAATGTGTGGAGAGAGGTTATTTTTATAGGCAAGGGGATGAGTTTTACCTTGTTGGGGAAGGAATCAAATTTGTGTATTAATTATGAGATATTTTTAATTTAGTATGTGATAGGGAAAATCTTTTAATTAAGGGAAGTGATTTGATTTATTCTTTTTAGTTAAGGAAATGATTTATTTATTTTAGGAAGGTGATTTAATTAAATTTGGAATGTGTTTTATTTAAATTAGGAATTTAATTTAATTTAATTTCAAGTTCAATTTAATTGGTGAATGTGATTTAATTTAATTTAAGTTTAATTTTAATTGGTTTTAATTATTTAATTTGTGAGATGTGTTTTAAATATTTTAATTATTTAATTTGTGAGATGTGTTTTAATGGGTTTGGTGTGTTTTAAAACAGAGGTCCAACAAGCGAACCCGAAGCGAAACAAGCGAGTTAAATCTGACAAAATACTAATTCCCAACTTTACCCTTCCAACGTCCGTTTCCCGCGGCTTTCACAACTAATAAGATAGTGTCTCCATACGAGACTCATCATCGGGCTAATATGTAAAAATGCAATGCCTACAGTCGCCCCCACTTTGATGGGACTTGTGCAGTGTGTGACAATGACAATCCTATCAAAGTACGTGCAATGCATTTTTACTTACCTGGCTCGCCAGCTGTCACCTGGTCTACCTGCTGTGCTGAGTTGATAATGCTAAACCCCGTACCTAGGGCGTCGCAGTTACGTCTCTGAACCTAGAGTGCCGCAGTGATGATTTTGGTTGTCTGGATGCTAACCCCGTACCTAGGGTGTCGCAGTGACGTCCCCGTACCTAGAGAGCCACAAAATGTCTGAATAGTCCACATGTCGTACCTGGCGTGCTAACCCCGTACCTAGGGCGTCGCTGTGGTATGAATGCTAACCCCGTACCTAGGGTGTCGCAGTGACGTCTCTGTACCTAGAGAGCCACAAAATGTCTGAATAGTCCACATGCCGTTCCTGGCGTGCTAACCCCGTACCTAGGGCGTCGCTGTGGTCTGAATGCTAACCCCGTACCTAGGGTGTCGCAGTGACGTCTCCGTACCTAGAGAGCCACAAAATGTCTGAATAGTCCACATGTCGTACCTGGCGTGCTAACCCCGTACCTAGGGCGTCGCTGTGGTCTGAATGCTAACCCCGTACCTAGGGTGTCGCAGTGACGTCTCCATACCTAGAGAGCCACAAAATGTCTGAATAGTCCACATGCCGTACCTGGCGTGCTAACCCCGTACCTAGGGCGTCGCTGTGGTCTGAATGCTAACCCTGTACCTAGGGTGTCGCAGTGACGTCTCCGTACCTAGAGAGCCACAAAATGTCTGAATGCTAACCCCGTACCTAGGGTTTTGCAGTGACGTTTCTGTACCTAGAGAGCCATAAAATGTCTGAATGCTAACCCTGTACCTAGGGTGTCGCAGTGACGTCTCCGTACCTATAGAGCCACAAAATATCTAAGTGTTAACCCCGTACCTAGGGTGTCGCAGTGACTCCTCCGTACCTAGAGTGCCACAAAATGTCTGAATAGTCCACATGCCGTACCTGGCGTGCTAACCCCATACCTAGGGCGTCGTTGTGGTCTGAATGCTAACCACGTACCTAGGGTATCGCAGTGACGTCTCCGTACCTAAAGAGCCATAAATATCTGAATGCTAACCCCGTACCTAGGGTGTCGCAGTGACGCCTCCGTACCTAGAGTGCCAAAAATGTCTGAGTGCTAACCCCGTACCTAGGGTGTCACGGTGACGTCTCCGTACCTAGAGAGCCACAAATGTCTGAGTGCTAACCCCGTACCTAGGGTGTCACAGTGACGCCTCCGTACCTAGAGTGCCACAAATGTCTGAGTGCTAACCCTGTACCTAGGGTGTCGCAGTTGTGATATCTCCATACCCGGAGTGCCGTACCTGGCTGATCTGATATCTCCATACCCGGAGTGTCTAACCTGGCCGATCTGATATCTCCATACCCGGAGTGTCGTACCTGGCTGATCTGGTACTGATGTCTCCACACCCGGAGTGCCATACCCGGCAAAATTGATGCTGATAATGATGTGGGCCTCACCCCCAGAGTGCCATACCCGGCGTGTCCATTCCCGGACTGTATCTTGTGAGGTGGTCCATTCCCAAACCGTTTCTCCCTTCTCGGAGTGCCATTCTCGGTGTGTCATTCTCGGCGTGTCCATTCCCGGACTGTATCTCCATTCTCGGAGTGCCATTCCCGGCGTGCCATTCTCGGCGTGCTCATTCTCGAGCTGTCCATTCTCGGACTATATCTCCATTCTCGGAGTGCCATTCCCGGCGTGCCATTCTCGGCGTGCTCATTCTCGAGCTGTCCATTCCTGGACTATATCTCCATTTTCGGAGTGCCATTCCCAGCGTGCCATTCTCGGCGTGCTCATTCTCGAGCTGACCATTCCCGGACTATATCTCCATTCTCGGAGTGCCATTCTCGGCAGAACTGATCTGATGTGATGCGGGCCTCGCCCCCAGAATGCCATACCCGGCAGAAACTGATCTGATGCTATGTGGGCCTTCCCCCCAGAATGCCATACCCGGCAGAAACTGATCTGATGTCTTCATACTCGGAGTGTCGTACCTGGCAAAACTGATCTGATATCTCCATACCGGAGTGCCATACCTGGCAAAACTGATGCTGATAATGACGTGGGCCTCGCCCCCAGAGTGTCATACCCGGCAAGATTGATACTGATGCTAATATGGGCCTCGCCCCAACCAGATATGACGTGGGCCTCGACCCTAGGATCCATTCCCTGGATTTATTCCAGATTCTGACGATGTGGGCCTCGGCGCTAGGATTCATTCCCGAATCTGCTGATAGTGTGGGCTTCGCCCCTGGGATTCATTCCAAAACTCTAGCGATGTGGGATTAATTCCCCTGGGATTCATTCCCGAAACTCTGACGATGTGGGTCTCGACCCTGGGATTCATTCCCCAAACTGCTGATAAGGTGGGCCTCGACCCTGTGATTCATTCCCGGATTCATTCCAAAACTCTAACAATGTGGGCCTCGACCTTGGGATTCATTCCCCTGGGATTCATTCCCGAAACTCTGACGATGTGGGCCTCGACCCTGGGATTCATCCCCAAATCTGCTAATGATGTGGGCCTCGGCCCTGTGACTCATCCCCGAAACTGATACTGATGTGGGCCTCGCCCCAAACCGATACTGATGTGGGTCCGACCCTGGGACTCATCCCCAAAACTGATGTTGATGTGGGCCTCAACCCCGGGACTCATCCCCAAACGAATACTGATATGGGCCTCGACCCCAAACTGAAACTGATGTAGGTCTCGCCCCCATACAGACACTGATGTGGGCCTCGCCCCCAGACTGATATTGATGTGGGCCTCGCCCCAAACTGATACTGACGCGGGCCTCGCCCCAAACTGATGTGGGCTTGCCCCAAACTGATACTGATGTAGGCCTCAACCCTGAGACTCATCCCCAAACGAATACTGATATGGGCCTCGACCCCAAACTAAAACTGACGTGGGCCTCGACCCTGGGACTCATCCCCAAAACTGATGCTGATGTGGGCCTCAACCCTAGGACTCATCCCCAAAACTACTACTCATATGTTGCTGATTCTGGTTGGCTTGTCTTTGCCGCTTTCTCTTTTTCTTCTTTGAAACCTGTGAATACAAAACGAAACAAACACAAAAAGAATGCAAAATATGTTACGTGTATGCATGCATGAATGAATTTCCTATTCCGTTGGGTTAGGTCTTCCGCCAGTTCTCCAGGTGATTGTTCAGTTTTCTCTTTGGTCTCATGACTCAATATCTTGTTATGTCCCTGATTCGCGATATGGTAGACTGGTCGCCCCCAGTCTTGGTTTAGCTTTCTGCTCTCCGCTGTTTGCACTTGGCCAAGATGAACCATATGGTGGGGCATTCCATGTCAACATGCTATATTACATGCTACGAAATAGTCCCAATAGTTATACATATCATCGTCCTCAAAGAATGCCCAGTATTGAAACCAGAGAACCTTCAAAACATTCAATGCAACTCAAGTCCAAGTCTTTGAATAAATGATCTACGCCAGACTCGAGGTGTGTGTGTGCAAAGGTTCCTTCGCAGATTCATCCCCAGGTAAGCTAACTCAATGATTTCATCAAAATTCGGGATCGATGGGTCAAACCAACCTAGATGACTCAATTATGCCTGTAGTTGCTTTTCTGTGCTCAATGTGGTATGGTTTTCTTTCTCTTTTGTCTCTTTCTTTTTTTTTTCTTTTCATTTTGAACTTCTTTTTTCTTTTCTTTTCTTTTTCTCTTTTTTTTTTCTTTATCTTTTTTTTTTCAACACACCTACCCTTTAAGGTAGCATTTCTCCTCATCGTGGTCCTAATACTCGCCCATGGGTAGCTTCACGCTTATCGGTTATAGGTGGTTCAATTCTTTTCTTTAGAGAATTTTCTTTCATTTTCAACCATACCACACATCATAACATAAGCAATTCAAGATAGACATCTAAGCAAACGGTCATTCACCGACCTACAATTTCTTCAACTAGTCACCTTGCCAACTACTCAGGTTTTCACCGCTAAGAACCTATAGTGAAGTGCTTACGAGTCTAACATAGATCAATCACTCAAAGTATCAGATAAAAGCACATCAAGGGTTTATCGTTTCTAAGATTTCATCCTAAAGCAAACGAGTTCATCATTGGACTTATGTCTAACTATCAAAGACTAAAAACAAACAATTTTTCTTTTTCTTCTTTTTTCTTTTTTTTTTCTTTTTTTTATTTCTTTTCTTTTTTTTTTCTTTTTTTTTTCTTTATCTTTTTTTTTTCAACACACCTACCCTTTAAGGTAGCATTTCTCCTCATCGTGGTCCTAATACTCGCCCATGGGTAGCTTCACGCTTATCGGTTATAGGTGGTTCAATTCTTTTCTTTAGAGAATTTTCTTTCATTTTCAACCATACCACACATCATAACATAAGCAATTCAAGATAGACATCTAAGCAAACGGTCATTCACCGACCTACAATTTCTTCAACTAGTCACCTTGCCAACTACTCAGGTTTTCACCGCTAAGAACCTATAGTGAAGTGCTTACGAGTCTAACATAGATCAATCACTCAAAGTATCAGATAAAAGCACATCAAGGGTTTATCGTTTCTAAGATTTCATCCTAAAGCAAACGAGTTCATCATTGGACTTATGTCTAACTATCAAAGACTAAAAACAAACAATTTTTCTTTTTCTTCTTTTTCTTTTTTTTTTCTTTTTTTTATTTTCTTCTCTCTTTTCCTTTTTTTCCTTTTTTTTTCTCTTTTTCTTTTTTTTTTCCTTTTTTTTTTGGGCCCACCATAGTCTTTCTATCATTGCCGTAAGATTTTCTGTTCGTCAGTTTCCTTTTCCCCGATATCTATGTTTTCTAAACTTTTCTTGACAAGTCTTCTTTTATCCCTAACCCAACGGATATCTATGATGGCTTTTAAGACACGAGGGTTAACATGATGCATGTATGCATGAGATGCATGTGATGTATGAGACACAATATGCATGGGGTTATCAAAAGCATAAAGGGTGGCTCCTATAGGTCATACAACTATGGTTCACATGTGGGTTTACAAGAGTGTGGACAAAGGCTCTCGTTTGACGAAGGATTACCCACAACTAGGACTCCCCACTCAAGGGTTCAAGCGACCAAGTGAGTGCACCTTTTTTATAACTTACGGTACGAGCCAACGAGTTACGGTGTGTGACTAACTGTCGAATGGATTTCCCGTTGTAGATTCCCCAGAGGGAGGGTGGAGCGAGGCTCTCTTAAGTACCCAAGCCCCTTAGGCTCTTATCGCTTGGTGTCAGGAATAAACAACGAGTCCTCCAAACTAGTCTGTCACAACGAGCTACAATTGATGATTTATCTAGGTGCCTTCACAGCTTTTCCACGAAGGGTAGTGAGTGAAGGAAGATACCCAACCATCACTTAGCTTCAACAAAGACTTTGATTAACTCCCTCAACCCACTATAGAAATGGTCAACTAATGCACAAATTATACACATCACAAGACATGATTTCGAGGCGAATTCAAAATATCCCCAGTGGAGTCGCCAGACTGTAGACAACAGAACATGGGCGACGCTGTTCTAGGCTCGCAGCCTAGTTGGGAGTACGAAATAACATGGAGTCGCCACCCGGTGTGAACCGGGCAAAGATTTAAGGTCGCACTCACCCCTCGCAAGGGAAGACCTCAAACCGTTGGGTTCGGAATGGTCCCTTACTTATGTCACTTGTGATGATATGATTTGTGCAATAAATTAACCGAATCTATTCAACATTCATGCTCAAGGGTATTTAGATCTAACATGCTTTCATCTAACTAACTCCTAATCTAAGTTTGCATGCTTGAAAATAAATCTTTAAACAACAAACACGCAATGCAACACAACGAGCATATTGAACCATTAAACCGAAATAAATAAATAACTAATTAAACATTAACATAAACTAAACAAAACATCATGTATAAGGAATAAAGAAACAACATACCTAAATAACATAATCATGCTTTGAAATTTAAATAATGAACTAAACTAAATCATGCTTTAAACAATAAATAAACAACCTACGAACTATAACATGCTCAAATACAAATTTGGATGAGACGAGATATGTGTATCTTAAGCGGTACGTGGCGTTGTATCCCGAGTGCAAACCATACTACCGTCCATTCGGAATCGGCTATGGAATTTACGTCCGGGTTTCCATCCGATATACCACAAAAGGGAACACATATCCCGCTCATCCAACAATCACATCATGCCTCAAACGACTCTCATGTAATTATATATCAAAATAAATAAAACAAAAAATAAAGAAGATAAGTAAAAAGGGTGCCCTCAGGTCTAACCTCTTTTGTTGTCTCAAGAAAGGGCGTTACACGTCCGTTGGAAGGGTGATTGATCCGATGCTTTTCCGGTTTGTCTACTCAACGTTTTTCCTCGTTGTTTCGCTGTTTTGGACTGCTGTTTTTACTCCGTTTCGCTGCTGTTTTTATTGTATTTTCGGGTCACTGTTTTAAGGTAATTTAGGGACTGTTTTTGGCGGTTATTTGGAAGGGTTTCGGCGGCTATTTGTGGACTGTTTTGGGCAGGGGAATATGCGGCAGTTTAAGGCTTATTTCAGGGAGGTTTTGCGGCAGTAAAAGGGCTGTGCAGTGGGCAGTTTGGACGTGGACTACTGCCAGGTTTGGGCTGTGTTTTGGCGTGAGTTTGTGGAGGGTTTTGGGGCTGTCTCAGGGTGTGTTTTGGCGTGAGTTTAGGGACTGTGAAAGGGGCAATATGGCGTGAATGGATGGAGGTTTTGGTCACGGCAAGAAAGGGTTGATGATGCGTTGAAGGGTAGTCAATGTGCCAGGTGCGTGAATTGGCTTATGCTGCTGTTGTGGTGCGGTGAGTGGGGCAGGTGTGTTGAATGTGTTGGCTAGTGTGATGGTGTGAGCGTGTTGAGGCTGGGCAGTGAATGAGTGTATGTGTTGATGCGTGAATGGGCTTATGGAGCTGGACGAGTGGTGCGCTTGAGTGAAGTGATTGTGAGGAGGGGGTGAGTGAGCTGCTTGAGGTTCGGTTAGTGGGCTGTTGATTTGTGAGTAGGCAGGTGCTGCTGGCGTGGACTATATGGGGTATTAGCGTGAGAGTCAAGGGGCAATTAGCGTGAAGAGGCAGTGATATGCGAGGCTTTGGGCGTGTAGAGGATGTGGCAATATGAAGGGAATTTGGGAGGCTTTGGGCGTGAATGTGTTAGGGTTTATTTCTTTTGTTTTCGATTTTTGTGAAAATCTGCCAGCCAGTCAGGGTTTGAATGTGTGGAGAGAGGTTATTTTTATAGGCAAGGGGATGAGTTTTACCTTGTTGGGGAAGGAATCAAATTTGTGTATTAATTATGAGATATTTTTAATTTAGTATAAGATAGGGAAAATCTTTTAATTAAGGGAAGTGATTTGATTTATTCTTTTTAGTTAAGGAAATGATTTATTTAATTTAGGAAGGTGATTTAATTAAATTAGGAATGTGTTTTATTTAAATTAGGAATTTAATTTAATTTAATTTCAAGTTCAATTTAATTGGTGAATGTGATTTAATTTAATTTAAGTTTAATTTTAATTGGTTTTAATTATTTAATTTGTGAGATGTGTTTTAAATATTTTAATTATTTATTTGTGAGATGTGTTTAATGGGTTTGGTGTGTTTTAAAACAGAGGTCCAACAAGCGAACCCGAAGCGAAACAAGCGAGTTAAATCTGACAAAATACTAATTCCCAACTTTACCCTTCCAACGTCCGTTTCCCGCGGCTTTCACAACTAATAAGATAGTGTCTCCATACGAGACTCATCATCGGGCTAATATGCAAAAATGCAATGCCTACAGTTGGTTTCTAATTAGGTCCTAAGAATCATCAAATCAAGCACAAAAACGCATGAATACACAAATGAGAATGGCGGAAACATACTCACAATGAACGGATCTTGCGACGCGAAGAACCCAAGCCTTCAAGCTTCCTCAAAAGCCACGGCAGCAGCTCCCTTTGGCAGTGGACTGCACGGTGGTGACTGGTTCGGCTCCTCCAAGAATCGGCCATTGAAGACCTCCATGGAAGCTCCAAGCTTTTTTATTCCAAGCTCACGAAATCGGTTCCCTATCACCTTAGGAAGACTCAAGTGTGTGCTAGCACTTTGTATTTTGCAACAAAATACTCTCTTGCTTCTCTTTTAGGCTCGGCAGAACCAAAAAAATGGAAGAAGAAGAAGATGGCTCCAAGCCGTGTGAGAGAAGAGAGGGAAAAGAGAAAACCATGTGGGAGAGAGAGAAGAGAAAAAAATGAAAAGTGTATTTGGTTTTATATTTTCCAAATAAATTAACCATTTACAACTTTTAATTTCAAAAAGTCAAAAGCAAAACAATTAATGCTTTTCAATCAACTCACATCAACTCACATCAATCAATCAATCAATTGTCATATCACTCAAAGTGACATGTGATTTGACGCTTGATGTGACTAATGATTTGACGCTTGATTTGACTTGTGTGCCGTACTCGAATTCGAAATGCGAATGCGCTCGCAAATAATCCCAGGCTCGGGTTCGCTAATTCCAAATTAACGAATTTTCCGTTGTGACGCAATTAAATGATTACGCCTAGCGAAATCACTATTCACGTCGCTAACGAATTAATTCTAAATTAATTCGTTCGCCCGAATTAAAATCTAATTTTAATTCCGCGTCGAAATCCAATTTCGTATAATATATCAAATATATTATTTTATCGATTAATAACAAATTAATCGTTCTCTCTCTTTAATTAATATTTTATCTTAGATAAAATATCTCTATAATTAATCCCAGATTAATTTTCTCTCTCATCAAATTAATCCCAAATTAATAAAGTGCGAGTCATACGTCATCGGTGAATCTTCGGGAAGCGACCAATGCTATCCCCAGATATGTTGGCAGTAAATACGGTCGTCGGACTATCCGAACACGTAAGTACCAAGTACTACGTTTATACCGATTTATGAGACAAGGTTGGCTTCTAGCAAAGCGCCATGTCAATCCAGTATCGGATGTTCACGTGCTAGGCCTGGGGCTGGAATTGTGTCTGCCCCGTACGAAGCACATATCGGATGTCTGGCAACTAGTCTCTATAATCGGATATACATGACCTAGTCATAATATCCCGATAGCTCGAGCATTTAAAAGAACGAGTTCCGTATCCTATGTGACCATCATCTCCATATGACTGGAGTGATACTTCCGTCTTAACATCACACCCAACACACTACGATTCTCAATATACCCAGCATTGGCGTACACAGAACCTGTTAAAGCCCTGGACGACCGCAACCAAAGCATATTGATTGTCGCAAGTATTAGCGGTGCAAGTCTCAGGTTAAGACCAAATACACCTACCCTGATTTCGGACTTCCATAGACACATAGTCATACTACCAATGGAATTCTGAGGGGGTCAATCCAGAGCGAAGCTGTTTCTCGTTCCATCGGTAAAACACAACCTCCTATTACACTTGCATGAGTATCCTATACCCAAATATTTGAGAACTATGTCGTTGTGCCCTCACAAACGCGCACAAGTGTAATACTAGTCTTTTACGTATTTATCGATGTCCAATCTTGATAATACTCTGACTCGGGATATTTAATGATTTATCCTTCGTGGACTGATATTGTCTCATATCATTCTCCGTCCAGGAACAAATCATAAGGACCTCTCATCATTTATACATCTAGGTGATCTAATCACAAATGATAAGATTGCAATCTCCTTTGTCACATAGTTAATTTGTACAACAACACCGTGATCTGTACAAATAGTGACGCTATGGGTCATAATTGTCCAACAGCGCTGACGTGGCGACACGTGGCAAAGTGACTGTCGGTACCATTGAATTGTGACACGTGGCACGCTGTGATTGGCTGATGATGATGTGGCGATGATATGGCACGTTGGCTCGGTCAACTGATGATGTGGATGATGACGTGGCTGACAGGTGGACTGACACGTGGTGATGGCGACTGTCGGCACCGTAGGATGATGACACGTGGCACGGCGCACGTTAGCAGATCGACTGTGATGGTGACACGTGGCACGGCGCACGTTAGCAATATCAAACTTTCTCAGATTCTGACTTGTGGACCCGGCGCACGTTATCACTGTTCGGCGCATGTTAGGCGTCGCGAAGCCAAAGACTTGCGCGTCGTGACGCGTGAAATGACCATTTTGCCCTTTTCGTCCAATTTTCACTGTTTTGGCCCAAATCACCTCCAGATAGTCCTAAAACTTTATTTATCTACAAAATAACACAAAACACATCAAAATATTCCCAAAACTCGAGAAACTATACAAACTATTAGGATAAATGAGTGGGAAATAGTGATATAATTACCACTCATCACATGGCCTGTGATGCACGGCGCACGTTAGCAAATTAAAACTTCTCAGATTCTGACATGTGTCCCCGGTGCATGTTAGCATGGAGCGGCGCACGTTAGGCGTCGCGACACAGAAGGCTTGCGCGTCTCGAAGCGCCAAAAGATGATTTTGCCTTTTTGTCTATTTTTTTTCAATGTTTTGGCTCAAAATCACCTCGAGAATGTCCAGAAACTTTATTTATCTTCAAATTAACATAAAACACATCAAAATATTCATAAAACTCAAGAAACTAAACAAAATATTAGGTCAAATGAGTGGTAAATAATGATACATTTACCGTGAGGGTTTATAGCAACGATACCCACAAACGTTTTGCAAAAGTAAAAATATAGTAAAACTAATGCACACAAAAGCAAAAAGACAAGAGAAAATAGAATAAATAAGTTAGTGACAAATCAGGTGAAACTTCTACTCCAAGTCACTAGTTGTTTTCTTTCTTTCTAAATTACCGAATAAGTAAATTCTCCGATTATATTTACCATTCTCCATATACACAACCAACAAAATATTAATCAACTCATTTTTGCCCACAACAGTCACAAGTGCAGTTGATAAGAGAGTAATATTTTTGTCCTAAAGTTTTATCAGAATTCACACTTTTTTGCAGCAATGGAATAATTTTTCTGATTTTTTTCCTTTGATTTTTGATTTTTTTTATTTATATACAATATCTTTCATCTTTGTAACGAGCTTTGGGCCAGTGACTCCCAAACCAGTTGGCTTTAGGGCACTAGGTGTTAAGACACCCCTACGTACTTAATTACTCAAACTTCAGATATATATATTTTTGCAACATCTTTGATCCATATAGCGAGCTTTGGGCCAGTGACTCCCAAACCAGTTGCCTTTAGGGCACTAGGTGTTAACACACCCTTACAGACTTAATAACTCGGATCTCATTTTTTTTTACTCCATCACTTCTCATAGATGCTTCCTCCAATTAAACTAGAGCACAGAATATTACAAACTTTTCAATTATAGCTCATGTTCATATGTTACCATGCATGTTGATAATACCTGCCAACTGGGTATATGAAGATCCATTTTAGTCAGTATTATGGAGAATTCACAAATTAAATAATTTAAAAGGAAATAAACAAAAATTAACTTGTTCCGAAATAAGTTTGAGATACGTCTCAGAAGTGGAAACTCCTTACACAGCTATCTCTTACCAATTTCACCCGATTAATCAAATTAAAAACACAAAATATATTTTTTTTGATTTTTTTGTAAAATTTTTCAATTTTTTTGTATTTTTCGAAAAATTTTGGACTAAAATTTTAGAATAACTGCAACCAAGAGTCAAGTCAGATAACATATCAAAATATGTGTGCTGTGAATTAAAAGTTTAATTCTATCTAATATAGATTAAGGAAAACAAACAAGCGGCTATTTCCATAATAATATACACAGCCTAAGTTAAGGAATTTTTAAACTTAACAGTGCCTCCCACTATTTTACGTAATACTGTAATCCCCAACGGAAAAATGAGAATTCAATAATTAAATCGAATTCCATAATGGGAAGAGGACCCCATGAATATATTTCGACTCATAGTAGAGGTACGGTCTCGCCTACGTATATTCACAGGTAGACAACTCATTGTCAATCACTCACTAGTGACTCTTGGGTTTCCGGTCCTGGTCGTTTCTCGTTGTCGATGCTAAGGCAGGCCCACAAGGAGACGTACCAAGGTTAAACTCATCAATGATAAACTCAAGTTACTTGCGTAACCCTGACAGCTAGGGCACGTTCAGGATTCCGCTTTCGCTTGAATTTATCTAGTATCTAATATACATCCGGCATAAATAAATCTCTATCGGCTACACCCTC
Organism: Zanthoxylum bungeanum; assembly: GCA_019454045.1. NCBI lineage: Eukaryota > Viridiplantae > Streptophyta > Magnoliopsida > Sapindales > Rutaceae > Zanthoxylum > Zanthoxylum bungeanum. Next base: position 140,682 of record SKCR01038415.1, on the reverse strand, counting down.
ACAGCAGAGGCACGGTCTCGGACGTAGTCACGAAAAATTATTTATAAACTGTATTGACAAGACGGACAAAGAATCAAGTATTCCAAATACCAGTTACTTTAAAACCTTATTAAGCGGGGATATTCCTTAAAGTGTCATACACTTTAAATTTAATCAAATTAAAAGAAAGCATGCATGTATCAAGTAAATAAAAGAAAAAAAATTAGATTTTAAAGGGCTAATCATATTAGGGTGTCCAGAATCAGACTTGCTCTGATACCATTTTGATGGGGTTTTAAGGGGGAATATCGGTAACGCAGCGGAATAGTGGAAAATCAAAATTTTCCGATTTCAAAATTTTTTTTGGATCAATTAAATAAACTTATTTATTTAATTATCCAATTATCAAATTCTGAAAAATTACACAAGAGATCAAATTTCTTGGTAATTACCGAATTGCCCCAAAACTTTGTAAATTGATTATTTTAGCCCAAAAATTATCAAATATAATTTTGGATGATTCTAAATCATTTCTAAAATATTTTTCAACACATCTAATGCATCAATATCAGATTTCACACAAATCCCTAATTTTTAGTCTAATGCCGTGAGCCACCCAAAATTTTCAATTAATTGCAATTTGGTCCCTTTAGTTCAAAACATGCCAAGATCAAATCCAATCAACCTAAAAATTTACATTCATCATATTCATAACATAATACATCACATATATGAAAAGCCCGAAATATGGAATGGGTTATGAACCCTAATTTTTCAATTTCATCAAATTGTCCAATTTCACCAAATTTACAAAATCCAACACTTTAATCCATTCAATACTTCACAATTCTAGGTCACCAAAGAGTGGCTTACCAACTCTAGAATGGCAACTTGAGTTTCTAAAAATCAAAAGTGAAGCTTTGAAACCATTTCAAGCTTACTTACATGCATCAATCTTTCATTCAAGTTCACAACAACTAAAACACAAACTATAAGTAGAGAGACAACATCAAAGCAACACAAGATGAAGCTAAGCATGTTAGAAACATTTTTCATGTTGGAATATTTGAAAGAAAACTTACAAAACCTTAAGATTTCCAAGCTTTTCCTTCTTTTCTTCAAACTTTTCTCTCAACTACTTTTGTGTTTTATTTGGTATCTAATGAACTTGTTCAACCCTAAAATTGAAACAAAACAATATATACTCCCCAAAATTTGCCTTGGCCAAAATTTAGGGTGTTTATAAAATATCTAGATATTTTTTGTTTCAATTAAAGTTAGCTTATCAACTTGCATCCATTATCATTACAACTTTAATGAATAATCAACAAGTCAACAAAAGCAACTCAAAAATATAAAAATTATAAAAATTAAGGTATAGGGCCGAAAATTACATTTAGTAAAGGAAAAAGACATTTTCATTTTTCAAACAATTTAAACAAATATCTTAGGAAGTCAAAACCATTTTTACAACCTTTTCCTTTACTTTAAAGTCAACAATTTACACTTATAATGATTTCCTAAATTTATCATTTGGTGAGATATTTATATTTTAATTATATTAATAATTTAACAATTAAATAATTAAATAATTAATTAAATACAAATATCTCAAATATATGTATTATATTTACTTTAAATATCTCAAATACATATATTAATGATATATGTCAAATACCTTTATTTGACAATTTATTAATGTGTATTTAATAATATCATATATTAAATACAAATACATATTAATTAGGAAATGACGGTTCGGCCCGTTTGCATGTATTTTTCGTTTAACGTTTAAACGATTTATAAATAATCATCATTATTCATAAAAGTTGACCTAGTGCTCTACGAGTATATTTCAGTAGTGAGACTCTCTAGATTCAGGTATATCCGTCACAAAATCCAATTTCGTGTCCATAATTTACCCACCCGTAAATTATGACGACCACAGATAAACTAGCTGAATCATACAGGTCGAGGTCATTGCATACGTATAATCCCTCCGTCACAGGTATCCGGATAATACCAGAGATATATATGTTAACGTCAAATCTCTATAGGTATTATCCCGTCGACGATTCTATTAGCAATCTATAAATAACATTCAGAACTGATTTCTGAAGTATATTATGGCCATAGAATTAACTGATTGCTAATCACATATGGACTACATATGCTCTGTACACACAACTGATGGATCCTATCTTGACACACACATGATATCCTGAGGATCGGTCCACACCCAACAAACAGGCGGAGGTCTGATCTAAATAGATCGGTGACGTGACTGCCAACTAAGTGTGGAGGATGACAGTGGTATTTCAAGTCAAATGACCACTATGCTACTCAACCCGAGAAGATTCTTATTGACTTTGGTGTACCATCCATTAAGAATCTTCGGTGAGTCATTCAGTGTTTATATATTATAAACACCTACACGTCTATACGAGTCTCCCTAGACTCATGGTTCATTGGGATAAACCATCGAACCAAGTCTCGATATACGACATGCACTAGTCTCAACGGATTTGACTAACCGACCTGTGTTAGTGAATCTTGACCAGGAACTATATTTGATAATATACATTTAGCAGTGACACTTCCCAATGTCAATTACAAACTACCTTTGTAACTGTGTATTGCATTATATATTATCGGTCTTTTGTCTAATATATACATATCACTAAACCACATTTTGTTTCAATCTAATCGTAATCAGATCGAATACGTATATAAAAACAAGAGGTGCAACCACTAAGAAAGTAATATTATGGAAAAAATGGATGTTCGTATTCATGAATCAGACATAAATACGGTCCAGATTGGCGCTCTGAGCACCAACCCCAACAATTTCTCCCACTTGCTCTAGTTGCAATCCACGGTATCATATACACATCTCAATGTGTATCGTATACACATGGCCCTCAAAAGCTCACCCAGTACTCAAGAGGTAGGCAACAAGAAGCAGGTCCGCTATGACATATTGAGTTTGTCAAACAAACTCCATCGTTCCCATAGCCATCATCATTCATATTTTATAGAATCTAAATTAAACATTAATATGACTCTGATGCTACATCAGTATTGTGCTACAGCTACTGAGTTGTCCAAGTATTTAGGGATCAAATCCAAAATACTATGCGGACAACCGCAAGCACAACACCAATATAAAACTTCTAATTTATAAGGTCATTATGCAACTTCATAAGTCAATACTTCATAAGTTGTATCTAATTCCACTGTAACAGTAGAATCATGTGTGACACTCCCACTGCATCTTTTGTGACTCTTTATGACGTAGACTGTCTAACGTCATAATTAGTCTCAAAACTAATATTACCCTAATGGTTGCAGACTGTATTCTCAATGAATTAGAAACTCGTTCTTAATATCTCAAAGATCACAAAGAACGTGTTTCAAGATCCATCCTATGATCTTGAAAAGATATCAAAATAACTCGTAACAATTACGATTAAATCGATATCTACAATCGCACATTATAAAGTATTTATTATGTCCTCATCAAATGATACATAAGATTGATTAGACATTCTAATCAATATCTCTTTCGAAAAAGGAATCATCATTTACGAAAGATGAATACTTTATATAAGACACACAATAACTTTCCAACAGTTATACTAACTGTCATACATATAGCCTAGTTATGTCCTTTATTAGATCATATCTAATGTACGAATAATAGGAGTATCTCACAAGTCTCTTAGTTTTATATCTTATATAAAACTTTATATCAAATATAACAGAGACTACTCTCACTGCTTTCACGGAGTAAAGAAGACTTAGGTAAATCTTTTACCTTACAAACATCTTATTATTACCATAATAATGATAATGTCGTTAGGATATATAACACTAGAAAGTAATTTGTACGCTCCCACTAACCCTTCAAACACATATGTATTCTCTATACTTTGACAAGATCAGACAATCTGACGATATCAAAAACAGAGAACACAGATTTCCGGAAGACTTATCTGAGTCTACAATAGGCTCTATAAGCTAGAACATTAAATTGCGATCTCAGCAGAACACAAACTCTAGGGCCATTTCAGAATGTACTCTTCAAACTAAGAAATCACAACTGATCTCTTATCTGAATAAGCCATTCAAAAACGCCATTTTGTATTCTTTAGCCAAAATGTACAGTTTAATATCAACATTAACCAACATATCTTAAATTGTTCAATTAGTGTGACTAGAGACAAGTTTCCTCAGAATCTACAATAGATTGCTGAGTATAATCTTTCTCACTGTCATAATATAAAGGTCAAACCTTTAATAAGCTCACACTGCTTTCGTTGCGCAAACAATTAGCACATATCATGAACTAATTCATAATTAAAGCTTAATCAAGTTCAAAAATTGATCGTAGTAAGCTATGAAAAATCTTAGATCTATGGTTCAATGGTGAACTTCCATAATCGATATCAAATATCGCTTCCATTATAAGTTATAGGATAATTTTCTTCGGTAAGAAAACAACAGAACCATTAAGTATCAAATACTCGTAAATGATTCTGATATCCTATTAGACTTATATAAAAGATGTATAAAGGTTGTTTCATCTTATTAATTACGTAGTTCCATTTATAATTTATCATTCTCACATTTGACTTCAATAAGTCAAGTCTTTTCTACAATAATTAACATCTGATGTTACACACCAAGTGATAAAATAATTTTATTACTTAGGATCGTAGGAAAGATATTCTATCAAATAGAATATAATATTCTATAAAATAGAATAAATGATAACCTTTTACTTATACCTCCGAGATGTAAGTAATTTCCATTATATAACTATTATATAAAAGAAAGATTCAAATCTCAAACTTTTCGAGATTCAGATTTTCAATCTATATATATCATATATGTAACTGTAGAAATTAATGGAACGTAAATTAAAAAGATGAACTAGTATTACTGGAGCATATCCCCAAGAGTATTGAAACTAATTCGGTAACATTCAATATCAAACAAATCAAATCATATAAGATTCGACTGCTCCCACTACTCAATTCCATCAAGATGGAATCGTGGAAGAATAATATTGAATATGAATCATATTCACTGAATAACCTTAGAACTAATTGCTTTAAATTCATATGTTTGATCGTATCAAAGATCTTTGAACAGTTCAAAGACTTGTAATGAATTTTAAGGATAGAGTTCTCAAAAACTTCAGATTGAATATATTTGAACAAGTCAAAAATGTTCAACCTACATTTCATCAGAACAGATTGAAAGTACTTGATCATTTCAAGACGTTCAATATGTGTTCTTTCAGAAACACGTAACTAAGTTATGACAATTCATAAACTAAATTATGATGTAAAGAAAACTACCTTAAGCAATTACAATTCATTAAACTACATACATCTAATGTATCAGTTTAATAAATCTGGTGGTCCAATGACAAATCATTGGTTAAACGAGATTTTAATCACCTTCCCGAATACAATATTCATTAAATGGATAAGGATATGTGGAGTGATCTCGTATCAAACCATCCTTTACCATACAGAATAAGCATCCAATGCTCAAGTGATAAAATCTCATAAAGCACCAATCTAGCATCACCACTTTGAAACAACTCTAGAACAATTCTAGGTCACCAAAGAGTGGCTTACCAACTCTAGAATGGCAACTTGAGTTTCTAAAAATCAAAAGTGAAGCTTTCCAAAATTTGAAAGAAACATTTTTCATGTTAGAAACATTTTTCATGTTGGAATATTTGAAAGAAAACTTACAAAACCTTAAGATTTCCAAGCTTTTCCTTCTTTTCTTCAAACTTTTCTTTCAACTACTTTTGTGTTTTATTTGGTATCTAATGAACTTGTTCAACCCTAAAATTGAAACAAAACAATATATACTCCCCAAAATTTGCCTTGGCCGAAATTTAGGGTGTTTATAAAATATCTAGATATTTTTGATTCAATTAAAGTTAGCTTATCAACTTGCATCCATTATCATTTCAACTTTAATGAATAATCAACAAGTCAACAAAAGCAACTCGAAAATATAACAATTATATTCATTTAGGTATAGGGCCGAAAATTACATTTAGTAAAGGAAAAGATATTTTCATTTTTCAAACAATTTAAACAAATATCTTAGGAAGTTAAAACCATTTTGACAACCTTTTCCTTTACTTTAAAGTCAACAATTTACACTTATAATGATTTCCTAACTTTATCATTTGGTGAGATATTTATATTTTAATTATATTAATCATTTAACAATTAAATAATTAAATAAATAATTAAATACAAATATCTCAAATATATGTATTATATTTACATTAAATATCTCAAATATATATATTAATGATATATGTCAAATACCTTTATTTGAAAATTTATTAATGTGTATTTAATAATATCATATATTAAATACAAATACACATTAATTAGGAAATGACGGTTCGGCCCGTTCGCATGTATTTTTTCGTTTAACGTTTAAACGATTTATAAATAATCATCATTATTCATAAAAGTTGCCCTAGTGCTCTACGAGTATATTTCATTAGTGAGACTCTCTAGATTCAGGTATATCCGTCACAAAATCCAATTTCATGTCCATAATTTACCCACCCATAAATTATGACGACCATAGATAAACTAGCTGAATCATACAGGTCGAGGTCATTGCATACGTATAATCTCTCCGTCACAGGTATCCGGATAATAGCAGAGGTATGGATGTTAATGTCAAATCTCTATAGGTATTATCCCGTCCACGATTCTATTAGCAATCTATAAATAACATTCGGAACTGATTTCCGAAGTATACTATGGCCATAGATTTAACTGATTGCTAATCACATATGGACTACATATGCTCTATACACAGAACTGATGGATCCTATCTTGACACACACAGGATATCCTGAGGATCGGTCCACACCCAATGAACAGGCGGAGGTCTGATCTAAATAGATCGGTGACGTGACTACCATCTAAGTGTGGAGGATGTCTCATACATCCACATTGGTATTTCAAGTCGAATGACCACTATGCTACTCAACCTGAGAAGATTCTTATTGACGTTGGTGTACCATCCATTAAGAATCTTCGGTGAGTCATTCAGTGTTTATATATTATAAACACCTACACGTCTATACGAGTCTCCCTAGACTCATGGTTCATTGGGATAAACCATCGAACCAAGTCTCGATATACGACATGTACTAGTCTCAACGGATTTGACTAACCGACCCGTGTTAGTGAATCTTGACCAGGAACTATATTTGATAATATACATTTAGTAATGACACTTCCCAATGTCAATTACAAACTACCTTGGTAACTGTGTATTGCATTATATATTATCGGGCCTTTGTCTAATATATACATATCACTAAACCACATTTTGTTTCAATCTAATCGTAATCAGATCGGATACGTATATAAAAACAAGAGGTGCAACCACTAATAAAGTAATATTATGGAAAAATGGGATGTTCGTATTCATGAATCAGACATAAATACGGTCCGGATTGACGCTCTGAGCACCAACAGCTGCTACGTATTGTGACTTATTACCAACACTAGTACCGCAAAACACACAGATGTTTTCAACTCGTCTTCTTGAAGTGGCTTCTATTTTTATCTGGATGTCTTCAAAAGTGCATCGATGAGTTGAATTTATAAGACCTGAAAAATGTGAGTAAAATAATAGCACTAGTACCTGCCAAATGATAATTATTAGTTAAACAGTAAAATAAATCATGATAGTCAAAAAGATCTGGATCTTGTCGGAGAAAATAAAAGAAAACAACAAAACACATCACAAATATTAGGAAAAGACAAAGAGATATAATATGTACAAGAAAAGTAGCGGCTTGATTGACGTCTATGCGTTAGGGCAAGGTTCTCATCTAATTTTCTTATAAATTGGCAAACAGGGTCTTTTTGAGTCAGATTCCTGAGACTTAACTGTTGTCTTTCTCTTTGGAATTGTGTATATAAAACACGAATTTTGTGATACACATATCCACTGGATGCGTCTCAAGAGTTTTATATATGTCATCTAAAGACTCTTTACTCAAGTCATCCCTAATGAAATTAATTTTATCTTCACGGTTATCAGACACCATTCCTAAAGAACAACAACGAGTATTACAAAACATGCGAGCACATTTATAGCATACACTCATTCTTTTAGCTCTTCTCTTTTTAGCATAGGTGCTTCTTCCTAAACCAGGCAGATGTGAAATAAAAGATTAAGAAGACTCACCTGCCAATCGGACCCGTGCTTCAATAATCCAACGAATATCAGTAGGAATACCTTTGATCATCGGTAGTCTTATTCGTTCCAAGCGAGCTTTGTAGACTTTCATAAGAGATTTTTGAGAGAGATAAGGAAATTGCTTGTGAAGATTTACGAGAACTTCTTACATCCTGAAATGACTTTACCTTCAAAAATTAAACACACAAAAATAAAACACACCAGATCATAATATATACACAAATTACATAGGTTGCCTCCCTACGAGCGCTAAGTTTAATGTCGTCAGCTATACGTGACTTCTCGAACGTTAGGATGGATCTGAAAGTGTGACACTTTCTTTTTGTTGGTCAAATGATTCTCCCCAGTAGTGCTTGACACGCTTGTTTTTAACCTTGAATGTTTTTTTGGAATCAGGATCATGTAACTCAACGGATCTATCTGGTAAAACCTTGGTGATTAGGAATGGACCTAACCACCGTGATTTTGGCTTCCATGAGAAGAGTTTCACCCTTGATTTGTTTAACAGTACCTTCTGCCCTGGTTTCAGTTGTATGCGCACTAACTTCTCATCATGTCTCTTCTTAGCCTTTTCTTTGTACAATTTGGCATTCTTAAAAGGCTGTATGTGAAATTCCTCCAATTCGTTGAGCTGGTGGAACTGTTTCTCTTCAGTTTCTTGTAGTGCATGAATTGGCTTCTTCAGTGCGCATTATGCTTTATCTTTCGGCTCCACATGCAATTGACATGCTTTAAGTTTGTCAGTAGAACTTTGCATTGCATCGCAAGTCTGGATGGTACTATTTATCATATCAAGTCTGAAACATTCCTCTTTCTCATCATTCGGGAAATTCATGGCTTTGAAAATGTTGAATGTTACTTCTTGGTCATGTACCCTCATGGTTAGTTCTCATTTTTGTACATCAATAATGGTTCGACCTGTAGCCAAGAATGGTCTCCCAAGGATAATCGGCATGTCTTCATCTTCCTCCATATCAAGGACAATAAAATCTGTTGAGAAAATGAATTTGTCAACTTTGACCAGCACATCTTCAACTACACCTCTCGGAAATACGAGCGTTCTATCAGCAAGTTGTAGAGAGACTGAGGTGGAAATTGTTTCTCCAATCTGTAATTTCCTGAAAATAGAAAAAGGCATCAAGTTAACACTCGCACCTAAATCACACAAAGCCTTACCGAAGTCATGTTCTCATATGGTGCAAGGAATAGTGAAATTGTCAGGATCTTTCAACTTTGGGGGAAGCTTCCTCTGAATGATAGCGCTGCATTCTTCTAATAATGCTACTGTCTCGTAATCTCCCAATCTTCGTTTTCGTGAAAGAATGTCTTTCATGAATTTGACATAGTTGGGCATTTGTTCCAAGGCTTCTGCAAATTGGATGTTGATGTGCAGCTTTTTGAAAATCTCCAAGAATCGAGCAAACTGCTTGTCCAGTTTGTTTTTCTGAAGACGCTGTGGAAAAGGTGGAGGTGGAGTGATTTGGTCTTTTTCCTTTGCTTCTTTTTCCTCCATCTATGGAACTGCTTCACTGCATTCTTTAGGAACTACCTCAGTAGTTGCCTTGACTCCAACATCTTTGTTGATTTTAGTACCACTTTTTAATATGATGGCATGACATTGCTCCTTCCCCATGTTCATTGGATTTGGTTCTGTGTTGCTGGGAAGATTCCCTGGCGGTCTGTAACTCTGAGCATTGGCCAGTTGTCCAATTTGATTCTCTAGTGCTTTAATGGAAGCAGATTGGCTGTGAAATATAGCATCATATTTTTTTAACTGAGCCAACACTTCCGCTATTCCTGGTTCATTTGCCTGCTCCTGGCCTTTGTTCTGTTGTTGTTGGAATCCGGGTGGTGGATAATTCTTTTGCCCTGAATTGTTGCTCCATGAGAAATTTGGATGATTCCTCCACCCTGGGTTGTAGGTGTTGGAATATGGATTGTTCCCCTATCTGTTGAAATTTTTGACAAAATTCACCGTTTCTTCAAGTTGGTTTGGTTCTGGTGCTCCTCCATATGGTGAACTTATGGATCCAGTGGTAAGAGTCTCCATGTGCTGTATTGGCTCCAACTTCATAAATTCCAGCAATTCTTTGAATCATGCTCCTTTCTGTTGGCCACAAGGAATTGTTGTTAGCCATTTCTTCGATTAAGTCCCAGGCTTGATCTTCTCCTTTTGCCATCAAAGCTCCTCCAGCAGCAGCATCAATTGTGGTTCTCATCAGTCCAGAAAGTCCATTATAGAAAGTTTGGACTTGAAGCCATTTTGGAATCTCATGGTGAGGACATTTCTGGAGCAAATCTTTGTACCTTTATAGAGTTTCTGAGTCTTGTTGTACAAAGGATGTGATGTCATTTCTCAGTTTTGCTGTTCTGGCTGGTGGAAAATACTTTGCAAGGAATTTGGTGGCTATAGTGTTCCAAGTTGTGATGGAACCAGCTGGTAGTGAATGTAGCCAAGCTTTTTCTCTGTCTTTCAAGGAATAGGGAAAACCTCGCAGTCTCATTGCTTCTTCAGCTCCTCGGTTGTAATTGAAAGTGTCACAAACTTCCAGGAAGTTGCTGATGTGGGCATTAGGATCTTCAGTTGCATTCCCCCCAAACTGAACTGACTGCTGAATCATCTGAATGCATGTTTTGATGTCACACCATTTTCTGGTAAGGGAGGAAGTACAATACAGGAAATGAAGCCGACAACCAACGGAATGGTTCTGTCTCGAATGGGTATTGGTGGTGCAACTTCCAGAGGTTCAGGTTCCATGTTGACTAAAGCTTCTTGGCCTTCACGCCTTTCCCTTCTCAACTGTCTGATGGTTCTTTCAATTTCTGGGTCAAGCGGTCGGAGTTCAAAGCTTCTGGTTCGTCTCATGTAGTGTCTGAGAACCTGAAACACAAGAAAATAGAAATAATAAGCAAATAGAAAATTTGATACAAGTAAAGGTATCTAACCTCAAAACTAATAGTGAAAGATAAATAAGTCCCCGGCAATGGCGCAAAAACTTGACTGGTGCTTTCACACGCGTATAACGCAAGCGCACGTATCGTTCAAGTACTATAAAAAGTATAGATCCCACGATGGCTTAATACCTAATCTATTAATTTTATGAGGTCAAATGATTACTAGTATCTAACAGGTTGATTGATTGATTTGAAATGGTGATGATTTTAAACTTAAAAACAAGTAAATAAAATTACTCAAAATTAAATTAAATAAAATTCAATATTAAGAAACTATCCAGGGTTGTGAATCTTTCCAATATCTTTTAAAAGATGAAGTGGTTATTTCATGTTTGTGAAATATATCGGTTTACTAACCTGGAACACGAAAATATGCAAAAGTCTCTGTCGATGGTCAGATGCAAATACCCAGTATAACCCAATTGAACCATATGTCTATATCAACCAAATTACCTGGATTCATTAAGATTAAGTTCCAATTGTTGCTACCCCCGCCCGACATGTATATGTCTATCCTGTAAGGAAATCTATTAAAGGGTTATCTATCCTCAAGGAAGATCATGGGCTATTAAGTCTAAGGCTGAAACCTAAAATTCCTTTGTCAAGTTTATTTTAGATTTACCAGATCAATCTTATTAATGGCCAGTTAACAAAACGCATTAAGCTTAAGACTTAATAAGTAAACATTTAAATTACCCAAACTATAAAATAACCCCTTATAAGCCGATGATATTGGATTTCATCACAACCCCAGATAACGGGATTAGCTACGACACATATCTAAGGCTAGTAAAAACTTAAAAGTAAAATGCTGAAAATAAAATGCTGGAAAGTAAATAAATAAAAGAAAATACAAATAAAGAAAATGCTAGAGTAAAAGGACAAACTTTTATCACTACTATTTTAGATATCTCCCTTAATATAATATATTAACTTGTGTTATATTACCAACCAGCCATATAGTCGGTATCCTGATTAAGTCAGATTAAGTCCAACCGACCATAAAGGCGGAATCATAATTTGTTCATAAACCAGCCATATAGGCGGTAATTACCAACCGACCAACCATGCGGTATCCATGCTTATTCAGGTTAAAACCAGATTATAATTTATTATCAACCGACCAATATATCGGTATCCTTGTTAAGTCAAATTTTAAATAGTGAATATATTATAATTAAGGGAGATTAATCTAAATAGCAGTAATAAAAGTTTTACCTTTCACCATAGCAGGGGGAAGTTACCTCCTCATGTTGAATAGTAAAAACTGAAAAAGTAAAGAAAGTAAACTATTATTACATAAAGTAATTAAAATTAATTACAAAATTGAAATTAAAATAAACTAGATATAAAACTCCCTATTAACCTCAGAGAATTCAGATAGGAAGGTACATCTGAAACTGAAATCTCGAGCTGAATTTATAGGCGTCGATTGGCTCTCCACTTCGCGACGTGACACATGTCACGCTCTGATTGGTTCCGCTGAGATTCTTATCCGATGACGTGGCATTTTGGATGATTAATTCAAAAATTGAGCTGACGTGGTGATGACGTGGCGACACATGGCGATAACGATTGTCGGTACCGTATGATTGTGACACGTGGCGCGTTATGATTGGCTGATGATGATGTGGCGAAGTTGACTCGGTCTTCTGCTGATATGGCGATGATGTGGCTGACACGTGGCGATGGTGATTTTCGGCACCATAGGATGATGACACGTGGCACGGCGCACGTTAACATGGACTGTGATGTTGACACATGGCACGACGCACGTTAGCAAAGTCAAACTTCTCAGATTCTCACACGTGTCCCCGACGCATGTTAGCATGGAACGGCGCACGTTAGGCGTCGCGACGCAGAAGGCTTGCACGTCGCGACGCGCCAAAAGTTCATTTTGCCCTTTTGTCTATTTTTTTCAATGTTTTGGCTCCAAATCACCTCCAGAATGTCCTGAAACTTTATTTATCTACAAAATAACACAAAACACATCAAAATATTCATAAAACTCAAGAAACTATACAAAATATTAGGTCAAATGAGTGGAAAATAGTGATACATTTACCACTCATCAGATACTTATCCAAGTGTGATAGGAGGTTCTATTTACCGATGGTACGGGAACAGCTTCGCTCTGGATAGACCCCTCAAAATCCCATTGGTAATATGAATATGTGTCTATGGGAATCTGAATCAGGGTAGGTGTATTTGGTCTTAACCTGAGACTTGCATCGCTAATAATTGCGACAATTAGTACGCTTTGGTTTTGGTCGTCCGGGGCTTTAACAGGTTCTGTGTACGCCTCTTCTGGGTTTACTGAGAATCGTAGTGTATTGGGTTTGATCTCAAGATGGAAGTATCACTTCAGTCATATGTAGATGATGATCACGTAGGATACGGAACTAGTACTCTTAAGTACTGCAGTCATCGGGATAATATGACTAGGTCATGATTATCCGATTATAGAGACTAGTTGCCAGTGATCCGATATATGCTTCGTAAGGGGCAGACACAATTCCAACCCTAGGCCTAACATGTGACATCTGATATTGTATCGTAATACGCAATACTTAGTATATTATGCCTGATAAAGATTATATATTCTTTTAAAGAATATTTCTGGAGAATTGGGTAGGCACGGTGCTTTGCTAGAAGCCAACCATGTCTTGTAAATCGGTAAGAACGTGGTACTGGGTATGCACGTGTTCGGATAGTCCGATGACCGGATTTACTGCCAACATATCCAGGGATCTCTTGGGTCGCTTCTCGAAGATTCACCGATGACATTTGACTCAAACAGAATTAATATGGGATTAATTATGAGAGAGAAAATTAATATAGGATTAATTACGGCAATTAATTAATCTAGGATTAATTACCAAAGAGAAAATTAATCTGGGATTAATTGCGTCAAGAATTAATCTGGGATTAATTCGACTAGAAGAGAGAACGCGATTAATTTGGAATTAATAGGCAAAATAAATTTAATAGTTAAATTAGATTTTTCTATTTAATTTATTTAATTGGGTTAAAATAATATATTAGATATTAATTGAAATCGGATTTCAACAACGGAATTAAAATTGGATTTTAATTCAAGCAAAAAAATTAATTTGGAATTAATTTGCGAGCGACTTTCGTAATAATTTTTCGAGGCATTATTATTTAATTAAATTGGATTTAATTACGTCGCAACGGAAAATTCATTTAATCGGCTTAAACGAACCCGAGCCCGAAGTGTGTTGAACAAGCTCACTTGAATTTTAAATTTAAAGTGGGGCCCACCAACTTACATCAAATGTCTACACTAGTGATGGAAGTTGTTATTAGTTGAGAAAAAGCTTAGATTGCTTTTGACACACTCAAACTAAGTTCAAAACACAACCTTAATATATAAAAGTAGTCAACTTTGGATGTTACAATTACTATTCACTCTCTCCAATTTCTTGCCAAAACCGTGACATGCTCTCTCCCTCCATGGATTTTTGTTGCAAAAGTTCAAGGAAGCTAGCACTTAAGGAGACAAATGAGGTGATAGAGAAACTAATCCTAGAGTTTGGAATTCAACTTGAAAGCTTGGAGCTTCCATCTACATCTATGAAAAGTTTTTGAAACTCATCCAATCAATGTAAGTTAATTCTGCAATTCACTTGATAATTCACACATGAATCACTCTTAGAGATCCTTGGCATGTTCTAGGAACACTAACAGTTGTCGTTCTTTAGGAATGGTGTTTGATAACCATGAAGATAAAATTAAATTCATTAGGGATGGCTTGAGTAAGAAGTCTTTAGATGACATATCTAAGACTCTTGAGACGCATTCCAGTGGATATGTGCATCATGCAATTCACATGTTATATACACAATTTCGAAAAGAAAGACAATAGTTAAGTCTCGGGAATCTGACTTTAAAAGACCATGTTTGCCAATTTATAAGAAAATTGGATGGGAAGCTTGTCCCTGACACATAGATGTCAATCAAGCCGTAACTTCCTGTAAATATTATTATCTCTTTGTATATATCTAATAATTGTGATTTGTTTTGTTATTTTCTCCGACAGGATCCAGACTTTTTGACTATGACAATATATTTTACTATTTAGCTAATAATTGTCATTTGGCAGGTGCTAGTGCTATTATTACTCACCTTTTTTCAGGTGTTATAAATTCAACTCATCATTTCACTCTTGAAGGCATCCAGATTTGAGAAAGAAATATAATAAAAATGGAAGCCACTTCAAGAAGATGAGTTGTAAACATCTGTGTGTTTTGCGGTGCTAGTGTTGGTTCTAAACCAGAATTCGTTGAAGCAGCACATGAATTGGGTCGAGTCATAGCTGAAAGGAATATGCACTTAATATATGGCGGTGCCAATCTTGGACGGATGGGGATCGTTTCAAGGACTGTACAAGAAGAAGGTAATAAAGTTCTAGGAATCATCCTGAAACCCTTCGCGGAGGCAAATCTTATAGGACCATCAAACAGAGAGGAACTTATCGTGCCAGGTATTTCTGAAGGACTGGTGGAAATGATTAACCATGCTTATGCTTTTATTGCTTTGCTAGGTGGCCTGGGCATGATGGAAATGATTAATGTCTCATTTAGGTTTGGGGGAGGGGAATAGTTGACTAGTATCTTGTTTTTTTATTTGATTTATTGTTGTAGACACTGCATTTTTGCATGTAAGTCCCTATGATGAGTCTCATTTAGAGACACTACCTTTTAATTCGAGGAAGTCGCGGGAAACGGACGTCGGAAGGGAATCAGTATTTTGTTAGTTTTTATTCGCTTGTTTAGCTTCGGGCTCACTTGTTGGACCTCCGTTTTAAAGCACCTTTAGCCCATAAACCCCGCAAGCCACACACCAAGCCCATCTCACCCAAGCCCAATCCAAAAATAATTAAAACATATTTAAAACACAAATTAAATTAAATTAAATTAAATTAAAACCAATTAAATTGAAATTCCAAAATTTAAATAAATCACCTACCAATTAAATATATTACCCACCAAAATTATAAATATTCTTTCCCTTTTTTAAACTAATAAAATCCCTCCCTTATTAATTTGATTTCTTTCATTTTGAAAATCTCATGCATAACCCTAATTGACTACTATAAAATATAACACAAATGAAACCCTAAATACTCATGCTCTCCTCTCTCACGGCTCACACAAACAAAAAAAATCAAAATAACTAAAACCTAAACTCCTCAACTCTCACCTCTCCTCTCGCACCATAAAAAACAAAGAGAATAAACCCTTCAGGAGGAGATCCAGACAACACAGCCATTCATCACCCTTAAACATGTCCTCGCCATAGCCCTCCACTCATCTAGCCTTCATCAATAACTCTTCAACAGCCACAAAATTGTCCTCTACGTGAACCAGCCCTAATCGCACAACACTGCGCCACCTGCCTCACACATTCACGCCATTAGCCACAGCTCACCCACTACATTGCCCCCTCATCCAACACCCTCTGACCTCACATTCCACTTACGCAGCCAACAAACTCATCAACAACATCATCACAACTCACAGCCATCATCAGCAATTCACGCTCACGTACCATTCATACCTAGCCACGCAACCCTCACCAGTCATTTAACGAAGGACACCTAACCACGCACAACGTTGCACCACTACCTTCAACGTAGACCGGCCCCTTTGACCACACAAGCCTTTCACAATCCTCAACCTCACAAACATCAACCATTATTCACGCCTAACACATCACAGTAACAGCAGCCTTATTTATGCGTAAATCACCCATGTCCAGTCCCTGTAACCACCGAAACAGTCCCTTAAAATAGACACAAACTCTACCCTAAAATAGTGAGCAAACAACCCCAAAAAATGGCCAAAATAGTCCTTTATTTCCCATAAAATAGTGACCATAAAACACCACAGAAACAACAGTAAACGGAGGGAAAATAGTAGCATGAGCAGCGAAAGAGCGAAGAAAGACGTGGACCAGTGAACCAGAAACGTTACGGAGTGTTAGCCCTTCCGACGGACTTGTAACGTGCTTCCGAAAGTCGACATAAAATGTTAGACCTGAGGGCACTTTTTACATCTATTTTCATTCGTATTTTTATTGTTTATTATTTGTATGAGTATTGTGGAATGATGTGTGTTGTGGCCCTTGAATAAAATGGAAAATGTGTCGCCTCTCGTGGTATATAGGATGGAAACCCAGATGTAAACTCCGTAGCCGAATCCGAATGGACGGTAGTGCAGTCTTTACTTGGGATACAACTCCACGTACCACTTGAGCAAACGGCACATATTTCGATTTATTTTGTCTTGTTTTTTTATTATCCGTTATTTAATTTCTGCATGTTATTTGTTTGTGTAATGATGAGATAAAGCGCATGGGCTTAGTAAGTTGGATTAAAGGTCCTCCATTTCGAGGGGTTAAAATCTTTTACCACGATGCTTTGCCGCGCTGGATGATGCATATTCGATTGAATGTAAGATGTGTTCAATCGGGTATACAAAGTCCGATATTGTTGTCTTTATTTTTTTTATGCATTATGTTATTAGCGCATGGGCTTAGTAAGTTGGATTAAAGGTCCTCCATAACGCTGGGTTAAAATCCTTTACCACGATGCTTTGTCGCGCCGGATGATGTATATTCGGTTGAATGTAAGATGCGTTCAATCGGGTATACGAAGTCCGATATTGTTGTCTTTATTTTTATATGCATTATGTTATTAGCGCATAGGCTTAGTAAGTTGGATTAAAGGTCCTCCATGTCGAGGGGTTAAAATCCTTTACCACGATGCTTTGCCGCGCCGGATGACGTGTATTCGGTTGAATGTAAGATGTGTTCAATCGGGTATACGAAGTCCGATATTGTTGTCTTTATTTTTTATATGCATTATGTTATTAGCGCATGGGCTTAGTAAGTTGGATTAAAGGCCCTCTATGTCGAGGGGTTAAAATCCTTTACCACGATGCTTTGCCGCGCCTTTTAGCCCGTTATTATTTATTAGGTGTCATCTATTCATCTGTTCACATATGTGTCATGTTGTTTACTGCATTTTGGAGGTCACTGCTGTAACCCCGTTCGAACGCATTTCAGAACGCCGCACGAACGCATGTTTTCTGTCTCAGTTCATTCGAACGCGTTTAAGAAAGCTACTCGAACGTGAACTTTCTGTTTACCGTTCAAACGCGGTTACGAACGCCGCACGAACGCCCACGGTAAACAGGCCCTCTTCCATCACATCTCATGCACGGTTACTCATTTTATCATTTACCGTTTTGATTGTTCATGTTCTCGCAGTTAGTCATTTATTGTGTTCACAAGATCACATGTTTGTTTCCATGATGCATGTTTACACGATAGTTATCTTCTTATGCTTCCGCATTCATCCATTCAACATGTTCATGAAGTTATATGATTTCCGTTATTCCGATTTGCTTTCATGCGTGATTGTATAATTATTATCTACTGGCATGCCTATGATCAAATGTAATATGCTTATGACATTGTATGCTTGCCGTATTTCCATTCATCTTTATGCATGCAAATTGGGACATAGATTATATGCAAATATGTTATATGCAAATTCAGACATAGGTTATATGCAAACTTAGATATGAGCCTTGTACTTATGCATGCGAACTCAGGAGTAAATTATCCTTGGAAATAAATGTTGCTTAAGCTTGGTTAAATTATTGCACAAATCATTTCATTACAAGTGGCATAAGTAAGGGACCATTCCGAACCCAACGGTTTGAGGTCTTCCCTTGCAATGGGTGAGTGCGGCCTTAAATCTTTGTCCCGATTCACACCGGGTGGCGACTCCATTATTCTCCGGTTTAGTTCCCCGCGGGCTACTCTGTACTCCCAACTAGGCAGCGAGCCTAGAACAGCATGCGTCGCCCAGTTTCTGTGTCCCACAATTGTGTTGTTTTTATTTGATTCAAAAATTTTCAAAAAATTCAAAAAAAATAAAATAAAAATTTTTGTGTTTTTGTGTTTTTTGATTAATCATGTGGAATTGATGTGAGATAATTGTGTAAGGAATTTCCACTCCTAAGACGTATCTCAACCTATTTCGTAAAAAGTTAATTTTTGTTTATTTCCTTTTGAACTATTTAATTTGTGAATTCTCCATAAAACTGACTAAAATGGATTTTCATATGCTCAGTTGACATGTATTATCAACATACATGGTAACATACGACAATGAGTTGTATTTGAAAAGTTTGTTATATTCAGTGCTCTAGTTTAATTGGAGGAAACATCTAAAAAAATGATGGGATTAAAAAAACGTCTAAGATCCGAGTAATTAAGTCTGTAGGGGTGTTTTAACACCTAGTGCCCTAAAACTAACTGGTTTGGGAGTCACTGACCTAAAGCTCGCTACATGGATTGAAGATGTTATAAAAAATTATATATATCTGAAATCTGGATAATTAAGTCTGTATGGGTGTCTTAACACCTAGTGCCCTAAAGCCAACTGGTTTGGGAGTCACTGGCCCAAAACTGGCTACATGGATGGAAGATATGGTATATAAAAAAAAATCAGAAAAAATATTCCATTGCTAAAAAAAGGTGTGAATTCTGATATAACTTTAGGACAAAAATATTACTCTCTTCTCAATTACACTTGTGAATATTGTGGGCACAATGAGTTGACTAATACTTTGTTGGTTGTGTATATGGAGAATGATAAAAATAATCGAAGAATTTACTTATTTGTTAATTTAGAAAGAAATAAAACAACTACTAACTTGGATAAGAAGTTTCACTTGTTTAGTCACTAATTTGTTTATTCTCTTTTCTCCTGTCTTTTTGATTTTGTGTGCATTAGTTTTATATTGACGTTTGTGGGTATCGTCATTGTAAGCCCTCACGAGACTACAACTCATCCACTAGGGACACATAGGGATTTAAAGGCTTGTTGCATACGCTAAATGCAACTGTGATCCCTACGAAAGTGGCTTAGTTTAATGTTTATTTTAAAGATGTTTATGTTATTTTATTGTTTTGCTCGAGGACTAGCAAAATGTTAGGTTTAGGGGTGTGATGAGTGGTAAATATATCACTATTTCTCACTCTTTTGACTTAATATTTTGTATAGTTTCTTGAGTTTTGTGAATATTTTGATGTGTTTTGTGTTATTTTGTAGGTAAATAAAATAACAGGACTCTCTAGAATCAATTCGGGGCCAAAATAGTGAAAAACGGACAAAAAGGGCAAAAATATAAATTTCCTGTTAAAATGCGTTGTTTACTAAAATACGCCATGCTAAAATACGCCGTCTGCTAACGTGCGCCGGAGACTGGTAACATGCGCCGGACACGTGGACCAATCAGAGAAGTTTTGCTATCATGTGCCATTGCTATCATTCTCCTGCCACATGTCAACATCACAACCAATCTGCTAACATGCGACGTGACACATGTCATCATCATGTGTTGCCGATAATACGCGTGCCACATGTCATCATCCGAATGGATCGCATCAACCGCGTGCCATATGTTAGCCTCGTGTCATCCATGTGTCTGACACGTGTCAGCCACATCAGCCGCATGTGGAGTTAGCTTGCCACGTGTCAGCCACATCACCAGTAGCGAATCACCTTTTGCCACGTGTCAAAATTTCATTGGACCGCATCAACCGCGTGCCACGTGTCAAAATTCTATTGGACAAACTGATTACACGTGCCACGTCAGCATACAACAGTGCAACCCGTGTTCTACCGCGTTGACAGCTCAAGTATCGCGACACGCTGACTTGTACGCGTCGCGACGCGTGAAGCAAAATTTTTTCTATAAATAGAAGCCGAAATTTCAGTTGTAATTCATACTTTCTTCTGAGGAATTCCTTAAGAATACTAAGAAGATTGTATCTTGTTTTTTATTTACAGCTTTCTGTGATTAATTTTATTTACTTTTTGCAATAGCACTTTCTTTTCTTACTTTTCAGTCTTTTACTGTTCAGCATGAGTAGGTAACTCTCTTTTGCTTGGGTGAAAGGTAAGTTTTTATTACTAATATTTATATTAATCTCCTTAATTATAATATATAAAATATTTAAAACCTGACTTAATGGGATACCGCTTTTATGGTCGGTTAGACTTTAATTGAATTGGTTTTAACCTGACTAAACATGGATACCGCTTGTATGGTCACTTGGAATTAATTATAAATTTGACTTAATCAGGATACCACCTATATGGTCGGTTGGTAATAAATTTGACTTAATCAGGATACCGCCTATATGGTCGGTTGGTAATATCACGCAAAGTTAATATATTATAATAAGAGAGATATCTAAAATAGAAGTAATAAAAGTGGATCTTCTAACCCCCCCCCCCCCCAACATTTTCTTTTATTGTACTTTTCCCTTTTTAATTTACAGCATTTACTTTCCAGCATTTACTTTATTTAAGCTTTTACTAGTCTTAGATATGTATAGTAACTAAATGAATTCCAATATCACTGGTTTATAAGGGGTTATTTTATAGTTTGGGTAATATAAGTGTTTATTTATTGAGCCTTAGTCTTAATGGTTCTTGTTAACTGGCCATTAATAAGATTGATCTGGTAAACTTAAAATGAACTTGGAAAATGGATTTTAGGTTTAAGCCTTAGACTCAATAGCCCACGATCTTCCTTGATGATAGATATGTTGGTTTCTATTAAGGTCTCAAGATCAATAATAAGCATGAAATATGTGTGAATACAAATCAACGAAGTTGCGGAATACTCACATCGATCGGTTGAGCGACGCGGAGACGAACAAAACTTCAAAAACTGCTCCCACCAAGGTCACGGCAGTGACAGTTTCTGCTCACTGGTTTTGGCTCGGTTTTGGTCCTTCGTCAAGCTCCAAGCTTCGTCGAACGATTCCCAGCTCATGGGTAGACTTCCCTATCACCTTCGCATGTCTCGTAAGTGTGCTAGCACTTGTGATTTTGCCACAAAATCCCACTCTAGTGCTTCCCTTTCTCTCGGTTTCTTGACAGAAACCAGTAAGCTTTTGCCTCCTTGGGCGTGAAGAGATATGAAGAGAATGGAGAGAAGAAGTGAAGTGTTTTGATTTATTTTGTGTATCTAATACCAAAAATCAAAAAGTCAAATACCATTATTAAAATGATAAATGTCTTTCAAGCTTTCAAAAAGCTTTTCAACAACTTCTATCAAGTCACATCTATCAATCAAGTTGTCAAGTCACATCACTCAAAGTGACAAGTGATTTGACGCTTGATGCGACTAATGATTTGACGCTTGATTTGACTTGCGTACCGCACTCAAATTCGAAATGCGAATGCGCTCGCAAACAATCTCGGGCTCGGGTTCGCTAATTCTAAATTAATGAATTTTTCGTTGCGTCGTAATTAAATGATTACGCCGAGCTAAATCACTATTCACGTCGCTAACGAATTAATTCTAAATTAACTCGTTCGCCCGAATTAAAATCTAATTTTAATTCCGCGTCGAAATCCAATTTCGTTTAATATATCAAATATATTAATTTATCGATTAATTCCAAATTAATCGTTATCTCTCTTTAAATTATATTTTATCCCAGATAAAATATCTCCGCTATTAATCCCAGATTAATTTAGAGTGCGAGTCATACGTCATAGGTGAATCTTTGGGAAGTGGCCCATGAGATCCCCGGATATGTTGGCAGTAAATTCGGTCGTCGGACTATCCGAACATGTAAGTACCTCGTACTACGTTTATACCGATTTACAAGACAAGGTTGGCCTATAGCAAAGCGCCATGCCTACCCAATTCTCCGGAAATATCCTTACAGGAATAAAGGATCTATATCAGGCGTAGTATACGTAGTATTGCGTATTTTTGTCCAGTATCAGATGATCACGTGCTAGGCCTGGGGCTGGAATTGTGTCTGCCCCATACGAAGCACATGTCGGATGTCTGGTAACTAGTCTCTATAATCCGATAAACATGACCTTGTCATTTTATCCCGATGACTGCAGTACTTAAAAGTACTAGCACCGTATCCTACGTGACCATCATCTCCATATGACTAGAGTGACACTTCCATCTTGACATCACACCCAACACACTACGATTCTCAATATACCCAGCATTGGCGTACACAGAACCTGTTAAAGCCCTGGACGACTGCAAGCAAAGTATATTGATCGTCGCAAGTATTAGCGGTGCAAGTCTCAGGTTAAGACCAAATACACCTACCCTGATTTCGGACTTCCATAGACACATAGTCATACTACCAATGGAATTTCAAGGGGGTCTATCCAGAGTGAAGCTGTTTCCCGTACCATCGGTAAAACACAACCTCCTATTACACTTGCATGAGTATCTTATACCCAAATATATGAGAATTATGTCGTTGTGCCCTCACAACGCGCACAAGTGTAATACTAGTCTTTTACGTATTTATCGATGTCCAATCTCAATAATACTCTGACTAGGGATATTTAATGATTTATCCTTCGTGGACTAATACTGTCTCATATCATTCTCAATCCAGGAACTAATCATTGGGACCTCCTATCATTTATACATCTAGGTGATCTAATCACAAATGATAAGAGTGCAATCTCTTTTGTCACATAGTTAATTTGTACAACAACACCATGATCTGTACAGATAGTGACGCTATGGGTCATAATTGTCCAACAAGATAACCCTTTAATAGATTTCCTTACAGGATAGGAATATACCTGTCAGGCGGGGGTAGCCATAATTGGAACTTAATCTTAATGAATTTAGATAACTTGGTTGACATAGGAATATGATTTATTGGGTTATTCTTGGTATTTGTATCTGACCATCGGATGAGGCTTTTGCATAAATTTGTGTTCCAGGCTAATAAACCAAAATATTGCACAAACGTAAAATAACCACTTCATCTTTAAAAAGATATTGGAATGATTCACAACCCTAGATAGTTTCTTAATATTGAATTTTCTCTTAATTTACTTTCGCACTGTTTTATTTATTCGTCTTTAGTTTAAAGTCACCATCCAATCAAACAACCAATCCATTAGATACTTGTAAAATTTTGGCTTCATAAATTAATAGCCTAGGTATTAAGTCCTCGTGGGATCGATACATTTATACTACATAAATGGTACGTGCGCTTGCATTATACGTGTGTGATTACGCCGGTCAGTAGTCTGGCTCCAGAATTTCTTGAGAGATCTGGAAGTTGTTCCAGATATGGATACATCACTCATACTTTATTACGATAACAGTGGTGCAGTGGAAAATTCTAAAGAACCAATAAGCCATTAGAGGGGAAAGAATATAGACAGAAAATATCATCTCATCAGGGAGATAGTGTAGAGATGAGACGTTTATGTCACAAAGATTGCATCCGTAGAGAACATGGCTGATCCGTTTATAAAGTCCTTGTCGGCTAAAGTGTTTGAAGGTCACCTAGATGGTCTAGGATTACGTGACATGTCTCATTTGCTCTAGTGCAAGTGGACGATTGTTGGGATATATGCCCTAGAGCTTCATGTAATGTAAACGAAATTATATCTTATGAAATGAAAATATGGATTATTCATTTATCAAAGTGTTTGTTTAAAATCGTATATTATAAATTATCGTGTTTACCCTTGATTACTCATGTGTCTTCAGATTTAGTGTATGAGTGTCATACACAAGTGGATTTAAGTTTGAAGTTAGTAATCTAAAATAGTCAATAGAGAGCAAACAAAGTGAGTATTTTATTTGCGGTTTATCTAAAGCTGCGGTCCATTCTATAATTGTATGACGACCTTGATCCGGGATCGACTATGTGGTTACATGAGAATGGAGGCACCTTATATGATATGATCATATAAGACTAGACCTAGATAGAAATGAGTTTCTTATAATATCCGTTAAATAAATAAATTTATTTCAATCTACTAGATGGTCATATATGGATTGATATGAATCCTGAGTGTACTATGAACTCCTGCATGACATGCTATGTCCTTTTATTTACAAAGGTGAGGTTGGCCTAGCAATCCCGATGAATAACTACGTATTTTGGGGAAATTATTTGGTATGTAGTTAGGGACGTTTTACATAGATATGGAGTTCACTTTTTCTTGCGAGAAGTAGATGCGTATCTTCCTTAAGAGTTGATTCGGTACTTGAACGATTAGAGAGCTCAAGTTCGATAATGAATGATTTATTCATAACCATAAAGAATGTTAATCTTTCTATTCGCAATAGAAATATTAACATTCTTTATGGTTATGAATAAATTATTCATTATAGAATTAATGGTACCAAAGGTAAAAAAAATTAGAGGGGTATAACAGATATTATGACCCGGCTCGAAGTATGAGATACTTGTGAAGGGCCAATCTGTATGTAATGACTATATCGATGGACACTGACGTAGTTCGACTTATATTATTTATCTACGGCAATGAGAATGCAGTTTTGGGTTTTTAGTGGAATAACCTGAAGTTAATAATTCAGAATATTTAATTAAGAGTTTAATTAATATTCCAAGATTATTGGAACTCGGAGCCGTAGGTCCATCTGGTCCCCGTGCTAGCTCGATATACTGTAGCAAATTAAATATAATTAGATAGTCCAATTATATACTCTCACACACACACACACACACATATATATATAAGAACTAGTAATTACCAGTTTGATTCGTTTTTGTCTTACTCATTAGTCGTCACTGTCTTCGATATCGGTTGGAATTGATTATTTAGGGGGCTTCGCCTACTAGCTCACACCCTTTGCTATGACCAAACATCCCAAGATGAGCCACTAGATCTAATTCGGAAGAACTCACTAAAAGATCGCCGTCCCGATGCCCTTTTTACGTTACTTCATCAGTTGATTCCATTCGTATCGCCGTGTAAGATCGAAGACTAACTCACTAACAAGGGGCATTAAATCCCCCATTTCCTCTACCCGGAGCTTCGCTCCCACATCAGTTGAATAAGAGACAGATCACTCAGAACTCCAGCAAGAATGCCATAGTAGAGATTCTATTTTAGAAAATACGTATATACAAGGCTCAAACCCCTCCTCTTCAATCAGTACGTAGGGGAGAAGGGTAGATAATATATTTTTGTCACATGAAACTTTGTATTATGTTTAATATAAATTTGTTTTTCATTAAATGAATGATTATGAGATAATCATTTATTATATTTAAAAGGTTGTAAATATTAATTATTTTGATAATTTAATATATAAGTATATATTTGGTAATGAATATTTTATATATGCATTATTATTAAATTGGATGTACAACGTTTTACATGGCAATTTAAGATTGTCATTAAAGTAAAATTTGTTGTTATAAATTTTGAAAAAAAATCAATGGGCTGGTCGAAACTTATCCAAGGAAGTAGGGGAAGGGTTTTGTTTTATTTTGTAAAATAAAACCCTAAGTATAAAAGGACATGTGAATGATCTTTTTACCCTAATTGAGTTTTGCAAACCCTAGCCATCTTCTTGTTTAAAGTTTTCCTCTCAAAAGTTGAAAGAACAAGAAAAATAAAAGGATTTAAGTGTGTGACATATATTTGTACAATCTCTAAGAGTGTTTAGGGATTTTTTATTTCTTGTGAGTCAAGCCCACACTAGCATTTGTTGGTTGTGAGATATAGCACGGAATGTCATTCGGAGATAGATTGTATCTAAAACATCATCCTCTTCTTTTTGTTCATACGGTAGTGAGTAGAATTTTGCTCACTGTCGTTGCTTGTTTGGTGGTTTCGGGGCTCGGTTTTATTTGGTTTTAATCCAGGAAAATTAGGGATCATTAAGGGTTGTTTCAAGAGTGTTGTGTGGGCTGTTTTTAGTGAAAAATCATGCCTGAAATACTGGTGTGGTTCACACAAAAGAGGAGCTGATTTGGGCAGTGAGCTGGCCGCGATTTCGGGTCCAAAATATTCCAGTTCTGAGCCGCTGTTCGGGGGCTGAAATTTTGTTAAAACATAAGTAAAATTTTAGTGAAGGAGCTGGTTAAATTCATCCAAGCAAATGGAAGGGCAGAAAAAATTTTCAAGGCCGATCCTGGGTGTCTAAGGCGCTTCCGCTGCGCTAGGAAATCGATTCCTACACACAACCTTTCAGGGAAGGTCAAACCCCGCGACCTGACCGGACAGGTTGATCCTTGATGCGTCATCGTAAGATAATAACCGAGCCAACATATCATATCATATAATATCTTACATTGATAAATTTCATGAAGACGATCAAACAGAAGTAAGTTTCTTCTTTTATATTTTTGTCCCTCGGAACATTCATTTTGTTACATGATAGATTTTTTTTCCTTTTTTATATGCATGCAATATTTTTTGTTTTTTGTTTTTTTGTGCTCATAATCTTTAGAAATTATTGCAATTCATCTGAATTCGGGTGTGCTTAGTTAGTTGAGTCCAGATCTGAAATGGGATTTGTTTGATTTAACTTTTGATGGTTGTTGTTGTAGCAGTTTGATTGAATTTTAGAAGAGGAAAAATTGAGCAAAATGAGTTGAAAGACCAGAAGAGGAGGAATTGAGTCCGCTTCAAAGAGTTTTGTGTCTAGAAAATGGACTCTTGCTTTGTTTTGGATGTTTTTGTGCAGGGATGCTCTTCTCTAATAGGTGATTTTCTCCTTTTTAGCTTCTTTTGTTCTTTCTTTATGGGAAATTCGCAAATTGTACGAAATATAGTGGAGATGGAATAAGAAGAACAAGAAGCAAAAGCTTCAAACTCAAGCTTATTATCAAAGAAACCCCATCACAACAAAAGTGATATAAATAAATATATGTAGTATCATTTGCATGGCATTGGTATAGGAATTTAGATGAACAATTATAGTGTTGTTTCAGTTTCAGATAGTGTTGAAGTTACTTTCAGAATCAACAAATCATTAGTTATTATTGTTTAGTATAACCAATTAATCCAACTGCATATCTGTGGATTTTCATCATTGTGGGAAATTTTATCTATGATCTCAATATGTGGTTAGCTTATTTAATAGTTGTGTAGAAGTAAAAGTCAACTTATTCATAATTTAATCACTCTTAAACTGCATGAAACTCTTCAAAAGAGTCGTTAATTTCAACTTAATGAGCAATATTGAAATGAGTCGTTAATTTCAAGACATGCTGATGTTCCTTCTTTCATATTTACCGTCATCACAGAAACTAAAGTTTCGTGATGTTGCTGCCCAGAAGGTTGTTCAGACATCTCTTACAATGACTCCAGTATTTGACTAGCTATACTCATTGGCTCGTGCTTTCCAACAAGCACTTCGAACATTCATGCTAGCAGCATAGATTCACGATTTAATGAATTAAAAAACCTATCTAAATAGTTACTGTACCACGACTATCTAACATACCACACATAAATGATGTTGTAGGGTTGGTCAAATATTCACATATAATAACTCTTACTCCTATATTATTTATCCATTGTATATTTTGATCAAGAAATTTATTTAGCAATTAAATAATTTTTTATGAGTGTAACTCATCATTTCAGATCTAAATAAACTTAAATTGTGAGTTGTCGTCGTAGGGTAGGTCAAAACATAAATTACATCTAGAAATTATATCTTTACGAAATTCAACATTGATATTGATTCAAGATGGACCCAATTCGTAGGGGGACAAAAACAAAGTCATCTCGAGACACTATTTGAATCTCATGGTGATGAACTAATGACGAAGATCGTGTGATACATTGTCATATATTCATCTCCTACTCAATACATTAAAGTAAGGTTTTCAATATATAGAATATCCTATATTTTAAATCCCTGATAAATCTTTTAAATTATTTAACTGCTATTTTTATAATCTAAATATTATTAGCGATCTAATGTGAGGTTTCTCAAAACTGTAACTATTAACATTAATGCATATTACTTTTTAAAACCTGATTTCAAATATATTTTTTTAACTTCAACTTAATTAAACTATTTAATGAAGGTGATGAAAATTATCCAATTTTAAGTATTAAAATCTAATTTCATTTATATTGTCTATAAATTTCGCAACCTATTCATGGTTAATCTATTAAAACAACTTTAAAAGAACAAGAATAATACAAGTTTATAATATGACATGTTATCATATGACATCCACGCATAAAATTAATAAGATTGACTGGGTTTTTTAGTTTTCCTAATTTTAAATGTTGGATACAAAAATATCCAAGATATTCATTAGTCTTAAATTCTTAAAAGATTGCGTTCTAATTCCCGTGGTTTTAGTGTTTCATAAACACTTTAATTTTTTAAGAGTTAACATTAACCATACATGTTCTTGATTCGAATATAAGAACGTAGAACAATCAAAAGTTATATCTATTTTATTTAATCTCGAGTTGGGTGATTTGATAATAGAATTTTCAATATTCCAAAAAAAAAAAAAAAAAGGTCTGTCTCACGTGTTGCATTAATTATTAGGCAGAAAAATTACAAGTTTTAGAACAATTTACTACCGCGTGGAATACTATCACTTACAACTTTTGTCACAACAGTAAATGACGCAACTGTAGCCCTTAAACAACAGCCGAAAAGGCCCAAAATTAGCATTAACAGGGACCCGTAAGTAGCTCGGACATAGCAACAACAGAGGCCCAAAATCAGCAGCCCTGGAAACAGCAGCAACAGTGGCCCGAAATCAGGAGAGAGAGGTGTAAAAGTAGCCCCATAACAGCAGCAATAGAGGCCCGAAAACAACAGTAACAGTGGCCCGAAAACATTGATAACAGTGGCGTGATTTCACTACTGACCGTCGGTAGTTGCGTGAATACAGTTGCCCTATTTACCGCAAATTTTGCAGTGAAATACAAGCCCCTAAAAACAGCGGCAACTTTTACTGTCAAACTGCTGCAATTTTCGGTCACTAATGCCGCCCTTTATCCCCGAAAAACGGAAAATGACGTGGGAGATGGACGAAATTGATTTTTAAAATATTTTTTAATCCGTATAAATTAATAGGTATCATATATATTTAGGAGAGTGTATTTAATTGAAATTTTAAAATACTATTTTGGGTTAAATAAATCTTGTGGTATTTAATTGAGATTTTTAAATAATCTAAAAAGTCTTGTAATATTCCATTAAAATTATTATGATTTTTTAAAAAGAGTGTCCAAATCTAGTGATATTCAATCAGGATTTTAAACCAGTAATCAAAAGTCTTATGATATTGAAAAACTTACTTATTTTGAAAGATTTTTTTTATATGTGTAATTGTATTTGACTTTTCAATAAGAATTATAAATATCAAACCCTATAAAAAAATCTTACTCTAACCCATCAGACTTTTGTCGTGATATTTTTTTGGCTAGTAGAGAGGAGAAGATGAACATACATGTTAACTCTTCGTGAACAAGGTACTTGCTTATTAGAAATTTTTTTTTCAACCTGCGTAATGCAGTTTCTCTTTTCTTTCATACGGAAAAAAGCCGAAGTTTTTTGTTCAAATTTCTTGTGAAAGCAGATCCAAATGCATTGCACTGAAACGAAAGTTAAGCAAACAATGGTCGTGAACGCTTACACTGTTGAAAATATTTTTAAAAAAAAAACAGTTGTTTCAGTATTTGAAAATGGTTTTATGGAATAAATAGCTGACTCGAATTGCTAAACTGCTGCGTTTTCGGTTTCTATTAATTAAAATTTAGATATGCTTTTATTTGAAATAGATATTCATGTTTTTGTGCGTAATAAGCTTATTATTGATATTTTATTTTTTTATGGCAGTGAATATTTGTATTTGGCTGATCATGTTAGGTTTTGTTGAACTAATTTTTTGTTTGAGCTATTTTGCTTCTACTTTGGTTGACCTATTGTTATTGTAATTTGGTTAAACTATTTTGGTACTTTGGTTGAATTATTTGGGTTATAATTTGCTTGAACTGTTGTTATTGTAAATTTCAAAAAAAAGAAAAAAAGACAACAACTTGTGTTAAATAGATAAATAACTATTGGTTCCATTCCATATAATCCCGATTATAAAAAAGTTACACTTTGATTCATGCTCGTTCAAAAAAAATAGTTATAAAGGTTGAGGCATCCCCACCTAATCATGATGGAAAATATAGCATTGGCAACTCAGTGGAGGGTGACTTGACGGGAATGACCTAGGAAAAAAATATGTCATTTAACTAGATAGACATCACATTGCTCATAATCCGATTAAAAGTTGGTTGGTTAGTGATGAGTGATATTTATATCACTATTTCTCACTCATCTAACCTAATATTTTGTATAGTTTCTCGGGTTTTGTGAACGTTTTGATGTGTTTTGTGTTATTTTACAGATAAATAAAGTTGGGAAAGCATTGAAAGCAATTTGGGGCCAAAATAGAGAAAAAATGACAAATGGGCATTTTCGTAATTTTTGGCGTCGCGACTCCAAGCCATTCAGCGTCGCGACGCCTAACGTGCGCCGGACAGGCTAACGTGCGTCGAGGGACACGTGTCAGAATCTGAGAAATCGGACTTGCTAACTTGAGCCGACCTTGCTAACGTCCGTCGTGCCACGTGTCATCATCACAGAAGATCTGCTAAAATATGCCGGCTGCCACGTGTCGAAATCTCATTTGACCAAAGCAAGCGCGTGCCACGTGTCAATCTCTCATTGGACCGAATATTGGACAAATCACATGTTGCCACGTGTCGACCTCTCATTTGACCGATCCTAAGCGCGTGCCACGTGTCAACTTTTCATTGGATCGAAAGCTCAGCCAATCACCGTGTGCCACATGTCGTCTTCTCATTGCACCACCTTCACCGCGTGACACGTGTCATCACCAGATTCTGCCGACAGAACACGAGTGGTCAACCCGCGTGGACCAAAGTCGTGTGCTGGCGTCGCGACGCCAGTTGCCGAAAATGCCTATAAATTCAGGCCTTCTTCACTTCATTTGGTGTGCTTTCCTTGGGATTTTTTCCTGATTTCATAAGAAGCATCTATTTTTGTAATATTAAAATTATGTATTTTTATTTTTAGTTTTTATTACAGCTTTTTATTTATTTACTTTATGTTTTGTAGTTAAATTTCCGCTGGGGTAAAAGATGAAACCTTTAATATAATTATCTAGGTAAATCTCACTTAATTATAATTTATAAATTATAATTTAACCGGATTAATTAATGTCAGACTTTATTACCGCCTATATGGTCGGGTTAAATATAAATTACTTTACCGCCTATATGGCTGGTCTTTATGTGACAGATAATTACCGCCTATATGGCTGATGTAGTTGGACTAAATGGATTACCGCCTATATGGCTGGTTTTAAATGTTTATTATTAATTCCTGAGAAAGCAGAACATAAAATAATTTATATATTATAATAAGTGAGATTCTAGATAAGAAATATTAAATGTGGATCCTCTAACTCCAGCATTTTATTTTATTCTAGGGAAGTGATGAAACAAAATATCCACACTTAATAATTGATTTTCTTTTTATGGGTAATTCTTTAGTTTGTTTATTGAGTCTTAAGCTTAATGCTTCTTATTGTCTGATCACCAATAAGATTGATGTGGTAAACTTAAAATGAACTAGACATAGGGATTTTAGGTTTCAGCCTAGATTCAATAGCCCACGATCTTCCTTGAGGATAGATAACCCTTTAATAGATTTCCTTACAGGATAGACATATACCTGTCGGGCGGGGGTAGTCCTAATTGGAACTTAATCTTAATGAATCCAAGTAATTTGGTTACATAGACATATGGTTCAATTGGGTTATACTGAGTATTTACGTCTGACCATCGACATAGGCTTTTGCATATTTTCGTGTTCCAGGTTAGCAAACTGATTTATTACACATAGATAAGAGAATCAATTCATCTTTAATAATATATTGTGTGGAGTCACGACCCTAGATCTTGAGTCTTTTCTTTTATTTTCCTTAGTATTTTCTTTTGAGTCTGTTTTTATTTTATTTTATTTGCAAAACCACATTCAACCAACCAAAAGCAATCAATTCATTTATCCCTATAATTAGATACTTATAAACAAATAGTATCAATAATTAATAACAACAGTTGGAATTAAGTCCTCGTGGGATCAATTTTTTATACTACTTGAACGATATGTGCGCTTGCGTTATACGTGTGTGTTACGCCGGTCAAGTTTTTGGCGCCGTTGCCGGGGACTTATTTTTCTTGAGTTATTAATATTAAAGCTATCTAATTTACTTGTATCTAATTTTCTTTATTTTTATCTGTAATTTTTATTTCTTTCTTTTGTTTTCAGGTGATTGAAAAAAATGGAACATTATTGGGAGATTGAAAGATCACGAGCTTTACTAGAAGATACACCCCACATCTGGGAGCAACAGTCCGGTTTTCTGAGGCCTGTTGTCCAGCCCAACAACTATCACTGGATGTCAGAATCAAGCAATACCACATTTGCTCATCAAAATGAAATGGGAAGATGTGTAATATGTGATGGTAACCACCCGAGCGATCAATGTATATACTTTTCAGAGTGGCAGAATTATCAGAATCATTCAAGGTACGAAGAACCATCATATTTTCCATCTTATCCACCATCTACCTACGATCTTTATCAACAATCAGAACCATCAGAAGAGATCATATGTGATTGACATGCTTAAAGATTGGTTCAAGAAACAAGATGAAAAGCTGGATACAATGCTTGAAACATGCCAAAATCAATTCGAAAGTATTCAGAGACAATCAGCACTCATTCAGAAAATGACAGATCAAATGAGGCAATCTACAGAGAACCAGAGCTACATACCTCAAGGACCATTTTTAGATGAAGCCTTCAAGTACCAAGCATTTCACGATGACACTTTAGCAGAAGAGAAGGCTGAGCAGAATCAAGAATCAGAGGTATCAGTTCAGGAGCCCGAACCGGCAAAGTCTCGATTTGATTTTTATTATTCTGACTCTGACGAGGATGAAGCTGATCTATTTGTACCAACTGCACCAACAACAGAGGATCAAACTTTCAATCCTCAAAATGAAGATCTTGAAGCATGCTTTACCATGATGTTTGATGAAGATCTACCTGAACCATCCATTCCAGTCGTATCAGAGGATGAAGACCTAATCTCAGAAACATCTTTACATCCTCAGGCAGATACTTATGGAGCATGCATTTCACAGATGACAGATGAAGAATTGAATACGAAAATTTTAAAATTCATCTGTGAAGAAAAGGTGGAGCAAGAAGCAGAGCAAATGGAGGAACAAATGTCTGAACTTATTAAAGATCCAGAGCATTCAGAAGAAACATCACTGTTTTAGGGAGTACAAATTACACATATCGCCTAGAAGCTTGACAGAATGGAACTCCCATTCCAAGTCAAGCACCATACGAGACCTCCTGATTTTCTTTCTTTCTTTTCAGGAACCATTGGAGCAACAAAGATCAAAAAGGTGGCACAAACACGAAAAATGACAAAATTCTTTTTGCCACTTTACCGTTGGAAGAGACCCTTCAAAAGCAACGCTCACGGGATTGTCTTTAATCAGACATCCAAAAAGACATTGAAACCTCCTAACAAATGAATTTCAATCACGTCTAACTGAAGACGAAAAATTTAGCGCTAGCAGGGAGGCAACCCATGCAATTTGTTTGAATTTTTATTTTATATTTTGTGTATACATGTTGTAGAGTTTTAATTTTGTGTGTTATTTTTGTATGGAAAAGCTCAACCAAGCATAAGACAGAAGGAATGATGTTTGGCAAAGATAAGAGATAATTCATTAGCGATGGCTGAGTAAGGAATGGATTCTTGAGACGCATCCTAATGAATTTATACTAAGCAAATGGCGTATTGCATACACAATTCTGTTGCCTTAATTATTGCTTTGATTCGCTTTTCTATTGTAATTATCTTTATTTTCATATACAGGATCCAGACTTTTTGACCTTTCAAGATTTCTTTTGTTGTTTAGCTAACAATCGTCATTTGGAAGATACTAGTGCTATTATTACTCACCCTTTTCAGGTTTTATAAATTCAACTCATCATTGCACTTTTGAAGACATCCAGAGTAAAACATGAAGCCACTTCAAGAAGACGAGTTGAAAACATCTGTGTGTTTTGCGCGGTAGTAGTATTGGTGTTAAGCCACAATACGTAGAAGCAGCACATGAATTGGGTCGAGTCTTAGCTGCAAGGAATATGCACTTAATATATGGCGGGGCAATCTTGGACTTATGGGGATCGTTTCAAAGGCCGTACATGAAGGAGGCAGTCACATTTTTGGAATCATCCCAAAACCCTTGGCAGAGGCGAATCTTATTGGATCATCAAACGGAGAGGAACTGATCGTGCCAGGTATGTCTGAACGACTGGTAGAAATGATTAACCGTTCTGATGCTTTTATTGCTTTGCCAGGTGGCTTGGGTACATTGGAGGAAATTTTTATAGTGCTATCTTGGGGGAACTTGAACATACACAAGAAACCAATTGGGCTGTTTAACGTTGATGGATTTTATGATTTTCTTTGTGTGTTTCTTGATGATGCCCGGAGAAATGGGTTCGTGTCAAAACCTTTAAAAGAACTCATCTTTACTGCCAGAACTGCTCCGGATCTAATAGACCAACTCTTAGCCTATGAACCACAAGTTGACCTTATCCTTTCAAGGATAAATTGGTCCGAAGACGATCGTGGTAAGAGGCGTCGGATTAATCTCTGGATCTTAACCTTTAACTTTCCTGTAGAATTTCAGTTATCCAGGTATTATCTTCTAAACTCTTCTTCTACTGTTTAAGACATTGGGGACAATGTCTCATTTAGGTTTGGGGGAGGGAATTAGTTGATCAGTACCTTGTTTTTAGTTTGAGTGTTATTTTTATTTTTAGTCCAAAATTTTTCGAAAAATACAAAAAAAATTGAAATTTTTTCAAAAATTACAAAAATATTTTGCGTTTTTGTGTTTTTTATTTTGACTAAAAAGGTGAAATTGGTAAGAGATAGCTGAATAAGGAATTTCCACTCCTGAGACGTATCTCAAACCATTTTGAAACAAGTTAATTTTTGTTTATTTCATTTTGAATTATTTAATTTGTTAATTCTCCATAAAACTGACTAAAATGGATCTTCATATGCTCAGTTGACAGGTATTATCAACATACATAGTAACATACGGACATGAGCTGTAATTGAAAAGTTTGTAATATTCAGTGCTCTAGTTTAATTGGAGGAATCATCTCAAAAAAGCAATGGAGTAAAAAAAAACGTCTGAGATCCGAGTTATTAAGTCTGTAAGGGTGTTTTAACACCTAGTGCCCTAAAGCCAACTGGTTTGGGAGTCACTGGCCCAAAGCTCGCTACATGGATCAAAGATGCTGCAAAAATATATATATCTGAAGGCTGAGTAATTAAATCCGTAGGGGTGTCTTAACACCTGTTGACGCCAACTGGTTTGGGAGCCACCGGCCCAAAGCTCGTTACATAGATGGAATATATTGTATATAAATAAAAAAATCAAAGAAAAAATCAGAAAAATCAGAAAAATTATTCCATTGCTACAAAAAGGTGTGAAATCTGATAGAACTTTAGGACAAAAATATTACTCTCTTATCAACTATACTTGTGACTGTTGTGGGCAAAAATGAGTGATTAATATTTTGTTTGCTGTGTATATGAAGAATGGTAAATATAATTGGAGAATTTACTTGTTCAGTAATTTAGAAAGAAACAAAACAACTAGTAACTTGAAGTAGAAGTTTCATCTGATTAGTCACTAACTTCTTTATTCTCTTTTCGCTTGTCTTTTTGTTTATGTGTGCATTAGTTTTACTTTCTTTTTACTTCTGTAAAATGTTTGTGGGTATCATTGTTGTAAACCCTCACGAGACTACAACTCGTCCACTAGGGACACCTAGGGGTTTAAAGGCTTGTTGCATATGCTAAATGCAACCGTGATCCCTACGAAAGTGGCTTAGTTAATTTTATTTTTTATTTTTGTTATTTTTTGTGTTTTGCTCGAGGACTAGCAAAATGTTAGGTTTGGGGGTGTGATGAGTGGTATTTATATCACTATTTCCCACTTATCTAACCTAATAGTTTGTATAGTTTCTCGGGTTTTGTGAACGTTTTGATGTGTTTTGTGTTATTTTGCAGATAAATAAAGTTGGGAAAGCATTTGAAGTAATTTGGGGCCGAAATAGAGAAAAAATGACAAACGCCTAACATGCGCCAGACATGCTAACGTGCGCCGAGGGACACGTGTCAGAA
This sequence comes from Zanthoxylum bungeanum, assembly GCA_019454045.1. Lineage (NCBI taxonomy): Eukaryota > Viridiplantae > Streptophyta > Magnoliopsida > Sapindales > Rutaceae > Zanthoxylum > Zanthoxylum bungeanum. Next base: position 103,296 of record SKCR01038415.1, on the reverse strand, counting down.
TCTGAGAAATCAGACTTGCTAACGTGCGCCGACCTTGCTAACGTGCGCCGTGCCACGTGTCATCATCACAGAAGATCTGCTAAAATGCACCGGCTGCCACGTGTCGAAATCTCATTGGACCAAAGCAAGCGTGTGCCACGTGTCAATCTCTCATTGGACCGAATATTGGACAAATCACATGTTGCCACGTGTCGACCTCTCATTTGACCGATCCTAAGCGGGTGCCACGTGTCAACTTTTCATTGGACCGAAAGCTCAGCCAATCACCGTGTGCCACGTGTCGTCTTCTCATTGCACCACCTTCACCGCGTGACACGTGTCATCACCAGATTCTGCCGACAGAACACTCGTGGTCAACCCGCATGGACCAAAGCCGCGTGCTGGCGTCGCGACGCTAAGACCTTACGCGTCGCGAAGCCAATTGCCGAAAATGCCTATAAATTCAGGCATTCTTCACTTCTTTTGGTGTGCTTTCCTTGGGATTTTTTTCCTGATTTCATAGGAATCATCTAGTTTTGTATTATTAAAATTATGTATTTTTATTTTTAGTTTTTATTACAGCTTTTTATTTATTTACTTTATGTTTTGTAGTTAAATTTCCGCTGGGGTAAAAGGTGAAACCTTTAATATAATTATCTAGGTAAATCTCACTTAATTATAATTTATAAATTATAATTTAACCGGATTAATTAATGTCAGACTTTATTACTGCCTATATGGTCGGGTTAAATATAAATTACTTTACCGCCTATATGGCTGGTCTTTATGTGACAGATAATTACCGCCTATATGGTTGGTGTAGTTGGACTAAATGGATTACCGCCTATATGGCTGGTTTTAAATGTTTAATATATTAATTCCTGAGAAAGCAGAACATAAAATAATTTATATATTATAATAAGTGAGATTCCTATATAAGAAATATTAAATGTGGATCCTCTAACCCCCAACATTTTATTTTATTCTAGGGAAGTGATGAAACACAATATCCACACTTAATAATTGATTTTCTTTTTATGGGTAATTCTTTAGTTTGTTTATTGAGTCTTAAGCTTAATGCTTCTTGTTGTCTGATCACCAATAAGATTGATGTGGTAAACTTAAAATGAACAAGACATAGGGATTTTAGGTTTCAGCCTTAGATTCAATAGCCCACGATCTTCCTTGAGGATAGATAACCCTTTAATAGATTTCCTTACAGGATAGACATATACCTGTCGGGCGGGGGTAGCCATAATTGGAACTTAATCTTAATGAATCCAAGTAATTTGGTTGACATGAAAATATGGTTCAATTGCGTTATACTAAGTATTTGCGTCTGACCATCGACATAGGCTTTTGCATATTTTCGTGTTCCAAGTTATCAAACTGATTTATTACACATAGATAATAGAATCAATTCATCTTTATAATAATTTTGTGTGGAGTCACAACCCTAGATCCTTGAGTCTTTTCTTTTATTTTCCTTAGTATTTTCTTTTGAGTCTGTTTTTATTTTATTTTGCAAAACCACATTCAACCAACCAAAAGCAATCAATTCATTTCTCCCTATAATTAGATACTTGTAAACAAATAGTATCAATAATTAATAACAACAGTATGAATTAAGTTCTCGTGTGATCGATATTTTTATACTACTTGAACGATACGTGCGCTTGCGTTATACGTGTGTGTTTACGCCGGTCAGTTAGCATCATAAAAGTAAAAAAAAATTTATATGTGGTCCTTTCAAATCTTATAAAATCTTATGATATAAATCTTTTAAAATCCAAAAAGTAAAAAATCCTAATTAAAAAAAATGTAATAAAATTTGATAAGTCATTACATTCTTAAATAGTCTTTTAAAATCCACTTGATTTATTCATCCATAAATATTCTTTTAAAGTCTCAATTGAATATACCCCTTAATTTATTTGTATTTCACACATATCACTCAATAATATAAAATATTAAGATGTGATTACGTATAAAGACTCATGATAAAATTTTCAAAAACAATTTCCGCAGTTACACGATAATCGATTAAATGGATCACCGAGTTGGAAGACTGGAATAACCAGACAATCAGATCAGCTAAGAAACTTGACCAGCTCACTGCTACAGTGATCTAATTACTGTAGCAGTGACTGACAACTTTGATTTTAATAAATTAACATTTTGCCCTTATTGTGGAAAATTCTCAAAACGCTTCCGAAAATTTTGAGAATTTATATACGCACTACTTCAGTACTCCGAGTACTATAGTAATGGCCAAATAATCATAATTTCAACAAAGTATGATTTTACCCTTAATGCGATATTTACGGAAAATTCTCAAAACGCTCTGGATCAATTTCAAAAATTTCGCGAATTTTTCTTATATATTATTACACATCCAATTTCATTCACAATATTTCAATTTCACAAATTAAGCCACAATTGAATTAATTACATAATTAATCAAAATAATCTCTTAATTAATTCCAAATCATGCAAATTCAAATCCTTAATTATCAATTGAGAGTCAACCACCATAAAATAACTCGAACATTTTTAGGTCACCAAAGAGTTGCTTAAGCAACTCTAGATTGCAATTTGGTGTCCTACACCTTAATTATGCATAATTACACTAATTAACCTAATTAATTTTACAAGTGCATATATAGGCTAATCAATTTGGTTTCTATCATTCTAAACGCATCAAACATGCATGAATCAAAGCTACATCTCATATAACTAATTAGGAATAAATTGTAAATAATTTAGATTGCAATTTGGTGTCCTACACCTTAATTATGCATAATTACACTAATTAACCTAATTAATTTTACAAGTGCATATATAGGCTAATCAATTTGGTTTCTATCATTCTAAACGCATCAAACATGCATGAATCAAAGCTACATCTCATATAACTAATTAGGAATAAATTGTAAATAATTTACAATACAAAGGGTAATAAGAATTACCTTAATTCCATTATAAGCCTTTGTTTAAGCTCTTAAACAATTCATCCATACTTTCAACTTGATATTTGAGTTGACCAAATTAAAAGCCCTAATTTTGCTCTCTCTCAAGCTTAATCCATAACCTAAATGAAAAATAATTTTTTCATCTAACCCTAACCATGGATAAAAATAGGTATTTATAAAGGAGAGTTATTTTGGTCATTTTGACAATAAATGGTCAAAAATAATATCCACAACCGTTTTTGATGATTTTCCTTCTCTTACACAACTTTGAAGCCGAGACTTCTCCAATTGTAACAACTTCTTTCCATATACTTCTCAGTCCCCAAACAACGGGGACTGTCTTTCTGAATGGTCCCGTGTGATTTCAAATAATGATTTTGGATTACAATTTTAAATACTCCACAAAATTCACGTATGTGATGTTTTATCCTCACTAAATTCAATGCTATTTAAAAGTAATTTCCGAAATCTTATTAAAAATGAAAAACTATCCAAAATCATTTTTTTTTTTGCAATCATAAAATTAATAAAACCTTAAACCACTACTAAAATATTCTAAAAAGCTAACCTCAATTTTTTCGGGAATTTTATTCGGGAACTCGCGGGAGTGATCTATTATTTGGTTTGGCCCACTCCACGTCAGATGATTAGTACTAATCAGTCGACGGCTGAGATTAATTTGATCATATGAACGGGTATCCACAGCGTATATTAGGCCCGCCCACTTGCCAGTTAAAGCTAGGACCAAAAAAAAAAAAAAAAGAGTGTAAAATTAGAAGAATACAAAGTCAGAGAGAGAGAGAGAGAAATGAAGCCGATAAGATCAACGACGTCCTAAATGCCAAAATGAATTTAAAATTAAAGAAATAATTATTTATTTATTATTGAGCTAATTTGTTTAACGTTTTAAAATTTTGAAAGAACATCGAGCGTTAAAATTTTTTTTTAAAAAAAAAAAAAAAAAAAAAAAAGAGTGGGCGCAGCTATCCAGCGTTTGAGCTATACATAGCCCTGCTTTCGGTGAGCGCGTTTTTAGGTTTAATAATATGTAATGCGGGACCCATTAATTTAAATTTCGGGCACTCAAACAGCCGAGGATGGTTGATTGGTGATCAGAGGCTTCATATTCAAACTTCTGGAAAGTGAGATTTGAATTCAAAATTCAACACAGGGGAACGAGGAGATAAATGGTCCCTTAATATAATATCAATTTTAATCATTTCATATCATTATCATGACCAAACAAAACAATCATTTTGCAATTGTTACAATCTTGCCCCTTGTTCTTAATCATTTACTAAACTATCCGTGAATTAAAAGAAATCTACATTATGGTTTAGAAAATGAAAAGCACAAGAATTAGATCTACTTTTTTCAGAAATGTTGGAATCTCTATCGTTAAATTATTCGACCCGAGCTTAAACGGAACTTGTAAAATTTCTAACTGTCTCAGACTCTTCCAAAGAAATGTACTATTCGACTCTAACTCAAGACTAGTCAATTAAATCCTAAGTCATTTGCCATCAAGTCATATCAATTGGAAGCGATTGGGGATTAGATCTACATTCCCCAAGATGCTAACAAATTGATTAAAGTGAGGATTTTAGGAGGTTTAAGAACTTGAATGACATAAGTTCGATCCGTCATTAAAGTGAAGTCATGATTTATTTAATGTTGTGTATTGTGTAAGATGAAGTATGTGCACATAATCAAATAATAGTCTCTTACTTAAAACTAATAACAAGACTCACCTTAGTACCTAGGAGAGGATGAGAGACTTATTTGTAATTAAAAAAAGAATTAGATCTACACTTAACTAAGAATTTATACGGTTTTTCCTTTAAATTTGTGTGTGGAAAATTGAGGATGAAAATTTTCAATTATTAAATACTAATTATTGTCTTCTGTTATAACTCAGCTGGAGTGGAAAAAAAATGATTTAATTCACCTAAAATTTAGTTAAAAAATATGGTCAATTTTTTTTTTGTCAATGTCAGTAATTATTGTCGTTGTATGTAAATTGGCTTTTGCTAATTCTTTGCTTCACGAGATTTGTGATAAAAATGAAATTGGGTATTGTTAGAGTGGGATCGATTTCATAGACATAGTTTATAGCATCCTTTATCCTGAAAAAAACAAAAAATTATTGCATACCTTGCAAAAAATACCGATTTTGGTGGAAGTAGCGATTACAATGTTTTACATACCAATTTTACGATATTAAATATAATATTTATTACTGATGGGCTCTTTTCATTGAAAATTTAATCATCTACTGAAAGAAAAAAAATAAGGCTATTCCAAAAAATATTCGTTTGTTTCGAAGTAAAATGATTTCTATAAGTAAAATATTTTCAATGAAAAATATTTCTAAAAAAGTAAATGCTTTCCGGTGTTTGGTTATCGCCTGAAAATATTATCCGAAAAGCATTTTCTTATGTTTAGTGTAATATTCTTTTAAAAAAAATATTTTCTCGTGATTAGAAGTATATATAGCAAAAAAGTCAAAGTATGGTTTGGATTCACAATGTATTGGAAAAATCCGGGTCCATAAATACTTGGGCCTACAAAAAAAATTTCGGACTCCAGTTGCAAAATTACAGACCCTCATGGATCCAGATATGGGTATTTTCGAAAGCGGATCCGGACCGAATCTATATACATTCGGAAGATCTGAGTCTGTAAAAAAAATTCATACCCAAGTAGCGAAATTTAGGACCCGTACGGAGCCAGACCCATGGATTTTTAAATCAGGTCCTGGTATGCCCGAATCCGAATTTGAGATGGTCCATAATTTTATATAAATATAATTGAAAATTTTTTAAAAATCAAATTTTCGGATTTGGGTATTCCCAGATCCATATCCACGTGGTCCAAAATTCTCCTGGATCTAGATTGTTATTAATTTTATACAAATATAATTCAAAAAATTCAAAAATTCTAAGTTATGGATCTGGTTCGGGTATATCAGGATCGGATTCACACAGACTCAGAATTTGGGGACACGAGTCTATAATTTGATACAAATATAATTATAAAGATAAAATAATAAAGATATCTAGATTTCCAAATTCAAGTGAATGTTGGAGTTTTAGGGGCAAATACAGGTAAACGCAGCGGAACGTGGAAAATCAAAATTTTCCGATTTCAATAATTTTTCTTGGGCAATTAAAATAAACTTATTTATTCTAATTACTCAATACTTAAAAACTGAATTTTTACCCAAGAAATCATATTTCTTCATAATTACCGTATGACCCCTTAAAGTTTGCATTTTGTTCATTTTGGTCCTCAAATTGTCAAATACATTTTTAAGTGATTCAAAATCAATCCCAAAATGATTTATACATGTCCAATACATCAAAATACAAATTACAACAAAAATTTCAATTTTTTTTCAATTGCCGAATGCACCCATAATTTTCCAAGTTTTGCAATTTGGTCCAATCTTGTTCAAAACAAGTCAAGATGAAATTCAATCATGACCAAATTTAATATACATCATTATACAACACATATATGAAAAGCCTCAAATTTCGATTAGGTTATAAACCCTAATTTCTGAAATTAGTCCAATTGATCAATTTACACCAAATTGAATAAATCTAACACTTCAATCAATTCTCTACCACACCAAACAAGTCTCAGCACTTGGAAATAACATAAGAACAATTCTAGGTCATCAATGAGTGGCCGAACAACTCTAGAATGGCAACTTGATTATTAAATAATCAAAAGAAAGCTTATAAACTCATTTCAAGCTTACTTTGTTAATCATACATGCAAACATCTTTCAAACAGGTTCCCAACCATTCAATTACAAGCTTAAAGAGTAGAGGAAATTCTAAGCAACACATGTTGAAGCCTAGAAACATAGAAATAATTTTCTAGTTGAAAAAAAATTAGAAGAACTTACAAAATTCCCAACTTTGCTCAAGGTTTTTCCTTTTGTTATTAAGCTTTCTCTCAAATTTTTCATTGTAATATTTTGGTAACTTGAACTTATGAAACAAAAATGAAATAAAAACGTATATATTTTCCCTACAAATGCTGAAACTTGAAGGAAAAAATATATCTAGATATTTTCATTTTGTTTCAATTAATAAAATGGAAAATGATTTACTTAACTTTTAGTATTTGATCAGTAAAGCATTTAATGAAAACCAATAAGTGTTACAAATCATATAAGGCCATTTGCTAACTTAATCATGGCAAAAAATATTTATAAATCAATTACTTTAATAATTTAACATTTAAATAATTAAATAATTAGATACAAATTTCTTAAATATATGTATTATATTTACATTAAATTTTAAAAAATATATATTAATGATATATGTCAAATATCTCAATTTGATATTTAATTAATGTGTATTTAATAAAATCAAATATTAAATACAAATACACATTAATTAGGAAATGACCAAAAGATCCCAATTGCATGTATTTTCATTTAACTGTTAAACAACTTATAAATAATCAGTATTATTCATAAAAGTTGCCATAGTGCTCTACGAGTATATTTCATGAGTGAGACTCTCTAAGTTCAGGCATATCCGTCACGAAATCCAATTTCGTGTCCATAATCTACCTATCCGTAAATTATGACGAACACAGATAAACTCTCTGAACCATACATGTCGAGATCATTGCATACGTATAATCCCTCCGTCACATGTATCCATATTATTCCAGAGATAGATATAAACGTCAAATCTCTATAGATATAATCACGTCGATGTTTCTATTAGCAATCTCTTAATAACACTTAGAACTCACTTCTACAGTGTACCACATGCCCATGGATTTAACATATTGCTAATTCCATATTGAATACATATGCTCTGTACACAGAACTGGTGGATCATTTCTTGACACACACATGATATCATGAGCATCAGTCTACACCCAACGAACAGGCGGAGGTCTGATCTAAATAGATTGGTGATGTGACTGCCATCAAAGTATGAAGGATAACTGATATATCCACAATGATATCTCAAGTCAAAGAATCACTATGCTACTCAACCCGAGAATATTCTTATTGACATTGGTGTACCATCCATTAAGAATCTTCGTTGAGTCATTCAGTGTTTATCCGCTATAAACACCTACACGTCTATACGAGTCTCCAAGACTCATAGTTCATTGAGAAACCATTGGAATCCAAGATTCCAATATACGACATGTACCAACCTCAAGGAGTTTACTTACTGACCAAGTAGTGTAAACCTTGACCAGAAACTGTCTAAGAATGACAACGTCATGATACAACTCAATGTCAGTTGCGACGCTTTTGCAACAATATCATAACTAATCATTCTATAGTCAATTACGTCTTTACCATATATAAAGAGATGTTATATAAAAGAAACTATTTATTTTATTCATAATAAAATGTTACATAAGTATTTACAGGGAAATACATAAGAAAATTGGCGCTCTGAGCACCAACTCTAACAAATTCTCTCATTTGCTCTAGTGCCAATATTGATTGTATCTAATACCCATCGACTCCACATGTTTATTAAATAACTTTGGAGGAATGGTCTTGGTAAGCGGGTCTGCTACATTATATTCACTTGTTACCTTGCACAAAAAAATATCCCCTCGCGACACAATCTCTTGAATGATGTGGTACTTTCGTTCCACATGCTTCGACTTCTGATGTGCCATTGGTTCTTTTATTTGCGCAATGGCTCCAGTATTATCTGTAACGATCGGTAATCTCGACTATTGTTACATTGTGAGACGAGTGTCACATAATATAAATTATCTATGGACACATATACACTCATGAAATGACCTTGGGGACAATCGGTATATTCCTCGAATTTCCGATACGAAATTGTACAATGTTCTACTCCTGACAGTCCATGGTGTTTGGGCCATAACTTTCTTATACGATCTCCGATTTTTATGAATTTTATATCGCCGAAAATGTGAGATCAAGACCTATAACTTTTGCGTTGAACACTTTTCCAAATTCGAAGCATAAAGACGTCAAAAATACAGCTAAAAATCTAGATGAATAGTACCCGAGGATAAGTCTAGAGAATTCTCAAAACTTCTCAATTTTTTCCAATTTTATTTCATTAAATTATACATAAATATATCAAAAAATTCCTAGTATAAATATATGGTAGAAAGAGAATGAGAAACTTGAAAGAGAGGGAGAAGAAGAGAGGAAGAAGAAGAAGAAAAAAAGAGAAGAAAAGAAAGGGGAAGCAAATAAAATCCTCCCATATCAAGCCAAGAAGAGAAGTAATAGGCTTAGAAAGCTTGGAAGATGAAGAAGGATCAAACTATTAGAGGTGAGAAGTCTTGATCCAAACTTGAAATGTCAAATTTTGAATTTATTGATGCTTTGCTAGTGTTATTGGCATGTTAATGAATGCATTTAGGTGGATAATAAAATAAGAAACTAATTGTATTATGAAATGTCCAATTCATGGACATATTAGATTTTGGGTAATTTGAGAACTATGAGATGAAATAGTTGTTTGATGATGGAATGGTGGTTTAGAATATGTGAAGTTGAAGTAATGAGATGGATTGTGTATTGGTGATGCATTTGGGTAAGGAAGACTTGAGGAAGCAAGTTTAGAAACCTGGAATACATGTGCGTGTCGCGACGCCCAATGAGTCAATGTCGCGACGCGTACTGGAAAATTTAGGCAGATTCATTTCTGGAATGTTCGCATCGTGAAGCGCACTGGAAATTTTCAGGAATTCATTTCTGAAATTGTGAGCGTCTCGACGCGTGACCTAAAACCTCCCCAAATCAGTTTTAGTTCATCCCAGTTTCATCCTAGCGTGTTAGAGGCAACCCTAAAGATCTAGTATCAACTCGCATACACATAGACCCGGATAAGGTTCCGGTTTCGAACCGGAACCGAATCTATTAGAACCGGACGGTTTCGGTTCCAATCGGTTTTGATTCCGGAACTGGAACCGAATATTACCGATTCGGTTATGGTTCTTACCCCAACTGAATCAGGAATCGCTAGAACCGAATGGTTCCAGTGGTTCCTATGGTTCAAACTGGAACCAGGTTGGAACCCTAGGGTTTCAACTCCCCAACAGCTACTAGCCATTGGTGCCAGCCCAACGGCTAGTAGCTTTGCCCCAACGTTAAACAGAAAAAATTGGGGATTTCCCAAATTACCCCTAATAATATTAATAAAACGGCTAATTTTAGGGGCATTTTAGGTATCACAAAAATATTCTAAAAATTTATAAATAGGGTTATTTTTCATTATTTCGACACACCAATTTCTCAATTTCTCAATTCTCTCAATTCCTATAATTCTCTCATTCTTAATTCTCACATCTACAATTACAATTTATCATTCTCAATTCTCTAATTCTTTATAAAATATAATGGAACTACGTGAGTTTTGATTCCTCTCACCCTTGTAGGATACATAGGCAACTTAAGTTTTTAAGAATTTATGTTCAAGCTCTTTAATTTAATAATTTTATTTTTAATTTTCTTTGACAAGAATTTTCTTTGTAATTTAATGTAATTTTGTAAGTTTATTATATAAATTCAAATTTATAATTTTAAATTAAATTAATTTTCAAATCTCAAATTTTTTTTTAAAAAAAAAAGTAAAAAAAGAAAAACCGAATGGAACCGAAACCAGAACCGAAACCGAACAGTTCGATTCCGGTTCTGGTTCTGGTTCTGGTTCCACTTAAGTGTGGAACCGGATCCGAATCGGAATTAACCAGTCTGGTTTCGGTTCCACACTCGTGGAATCGGAAACCGTCCGGTCCAGTTCTGGTTCGGAACCGAACCAGACCGCCGACCAGGTCTACATACACACATTACATCATAATATAAGTATCATACGCCTTGAAGTGATAACAAGTGTTTAAATGGATAAATATAACCTAGTTCCAAAGTATATTCCACAACTTATATTCTAATTGAGTTTCTCAATTATAGATCATCGCAAGAACCGCAATTCCCTTCGACGAGTGGCATATAACTAGCCAAATTTCAAACCAGTGGTGGACACATTCTTTCTAGTTGATTTTTCTTTTCTTTTATATTGTTTTACGTAAAGACTTATGTTTCGCGCATACGACGTTAGACAGATTTACTTCCAGTTGTTTTAAAGAAAAAATATGCTTCAGAAAGACTTGATTGAAAAAGCATGAGTTTTGTGATTTTTGGAGGCATGGGGGAAAAACCCACCTCAACTCAGACTTATGGAATTGACGGATGACATGTGCACATGTAGAGGACTGGGGGGACGACGATATATAATGCCCTCAGATCCTAGTTCAGGACTAAGGATGACAGATGCCCCATAGATCCTAGTTTTAGGGTTAGGTAGTAGCATGGATTCGCACTCTTATCTCTAGTTCAGGGACAGATAGTGGCATGCTTTGGGGGACGACGATACGTAACGCCCCAATTTCATGGATTTGCACTACTGGCTCTAGTTCGGTGGCTTGGGGGACGATGATACGTAATGCCCCAAGTTCACTAGTTTAGGCGTGTGGGGGGATGGCGATGCGTAATGCCCTCACACGTCAGGTTTTCAGAAATAATTTTCAGATACAGATTTCAGAGATAGTTTCCAGAGATAAGTTTTCTAAAAAGGAAAGTTTTCAGAAACATCAGATTTATAAGAAACTTTCAAAAAAGATAAGTTTTACAAAAGAGTTTTCAGACAAGATTTTCAGAAAAAGAGTTCAGAGTTTTCATACAAGAAAAAAGTTTTCATATAAGATTGTTTCACGGGAAGACTTTGGTTTTAGAACCAAGCATTTTTCATAATAGTATTTTAGTTTTCGTTTTAAATCGTCCACTCACTTAGATCGTAAAAATGATCTAACCCCCCACTCCCAGTTTCTTGTTTTGCAGGTGTACTCGGAGGACGAGCTAGGTAGGATGGATACTATTGGCGGTCATAAGAGGGTCTGAGTCCACCAGATTAAGTTACAGTTCAATCAGAGTCATGTAAAGTCATGCATCATGCACGTTGGATAGTAAAAATTGCATTATGTAATATGTTTAAGTATTAATTGTTAGAGTTGTATTGTGAAGGACCATTGAGAACATGGCATGAGTAAATAATGCATGTATGTTAGATTGAGTTTGGGCAATGGTCCCTTTCTGAAGTTATATTTGAGATGAGTTATTAGCATTGTATACAGTCAGTGAGTCAGAGGCCCAAGGGGATAGGATGGCCTATTCCCTGTCGATAGCATCTCCGGATTAGGGGATGTTACAAAGATGGTATCGGAGCATGGTCTAGGGAGTTAGTGACTGCAGTGGGCAGAGTGCCGGGGTTTTGTATATGCAATATGTCAGGGATACCCGTATACAAGGTACTACCTCTCCAGTATCTGATCCTCGAGTATGTCCTCAAGCCCTATAATCAAGTTAGTAAGTTTTCCCAGAATATTTGAATGGCATTCCTTATGAGAGCAACTATATTTTGGATCCAAGTTGAAAATTCTCCTGTAGTTATCCTCACTTATCACCAGAAGTATAGACAAACTATAAGACAAGGGAGTGGAAAGAGAAATCTATAAGAAAAATAAAAATGGTTGTAGAGATGATTAAAGTAACCAGATACTAGTAAGAATCAGAGATACAAAGTTAGATAGTAAAAGATAACACCAGAATTTATAGTAAATGAGAATATAGCAAACCCAAGCAAGAGTAAAATGCCGAGTAGGTTCAAGTAAAGTTCCTTCCCTCCAAGCAAGATTCCCTTCATACTCAGAAAATTTTTCCAAGCAGACCTTAAAGTCCTTGAGTACCTCGTATAGGTAGTGAATTTCCCAAGTAATGAAGAATAGACAGGAAGATAAAAGAAACAAGAAATCAAAAATAGAAGTAAGAGTTCCAATAAATAAAAGATGCCAAAGAGGATGAAGAGATTTTAGACCCAAAACCCAGGCTCGCAAGTAAGTAAAAAGAGACGTAAGCAGAAATGATAAACTTCCTTACCCCAAGAAAGCCAATATAGGTTCGGCATAAAACTACATAGATTCTCAGCCCCAGTAATACCGGTTAAGGAAGCTTTCCTGACGGAGTCTATCTCATACATACCTTACATGAGTAATAGACTTTACTAGGACAAGGAGAACCAGAACAAGGACCACGATAACCATCGAGATGTAGAGAAAGCCCGACGAGCGTCTATTCTAAAAACAGAAACATAGGACATGAGAAGATAGATCATCCAAAAAAAGACCAAGAAAGCCTCCAAAGTTAGAAAATAGAGAACCCATTATAGTCTACAAAATATACCAAATATAATAGAACTCATTGATCAGACCAATACTAGTAAAAACCCACGTGAGTTTAAAGAGGACAGACCCATGAGATTGGAGGTACTCAGAAGTTAACAAGATTACCAGCACGAACAAATAAAAATTAAATGGCATAACCGTAGCCGATAGCAGAGAGAAAAGACCTAGAAAATAGTGTTAGTGTTCCTAGAACATTCATAGGATCTAATAAGCATGAAAAACAATTAATATGATCATTATAAGGTGCGGAATAAACTTACAATGAATGGATAGAGCTTTAAAACTTTTTGAGAGGATGAACTCCAAGTTCCAACCTTTAGATGATTCCAAGCTTTTGAGTAGTTTCCTTCCCTATCACCTTGTCAACTTCCAAAGTGCTAGCTTTTGTTGATTTGAAAGCAAATCCAAGAGAGAATGAGTAGTAGAATTCGGCCAAGCCTTAGGGAGTTCTCTAGGGTTTTTCAATTTTTCATCTAATGAAAAGTGTGTGTTACAAAAGTGTAGTGAGCCTTTTTGTTATTCACCTTTTGGTAAAACCATTTCACTTTTACCCTAAACTTGGTAGGTGTGGGTAAATGGTTTTTCAAAAAGCAAAACAAGGTAGTTGGGTGGTAGGTACACCTACCACACATGGGCCCCACATATTTGAATTCAAAATTAAAATATATCTACGAATATTTGCCGCGGCTCGGTTCCGTTCAATCCGATTAAACGAACTTCCGTCGCTAAATAATTAAATCTAATTTAATTAAATATCGATGCCTCGCAAATATATTACGAACGTCGTTTACGAATTAATTCTAAATTAATTCGTTCGTTCGTATTAAAGTCCGACTTTAATTTCGTAACGAAATCCAATTCGTATTAATATATCCGATATACTAATTTTAGCCCATTAAATAAATTAAATAGAAAAATAAAATTTAACTATTAAATTTATTCTACCGATTAATTCCAAATTAATCGCGTTCTCTCTCTACCGAACACATTTAATCCCAGATTAAATAAAGTCCTAATTAATCCCAGATTAATTTTCTCTCTCTCTATCTATATTAATCCCAGATTAATTTAAGTCAACTGTCATCGGTGAATCTTTGGGAAGCGACCCAAGAGATCTCTGGATATGTTGGCAGTAAATCCGGTTATCGGACTATCCGATAAAGTAAGTACCTTCGTACCACGTGCTTACCGATTTACAAGACATGGTTGGCTTCTAGCAAAACACCGTGCCTACCCAATTCTCCAGAAATATTCTTACTAGAATATATAATCTATGTCAGGCGTAGTATACGTCGGGTATTGCGTATCGTGATCCAGTATCTGATGTCACGTGCAAGGCTTGGGGCTGGAATAGTGTCTGCCCCATACGAAGCACATATCGGATATCAAACAACTAGTCTCTTTGAATCGGATAATCTTGACCTTGTCATATTATCACGATGGTTGCAACACTATAGAGAACTAGTTCTGAATCCCTGCGTGATCATCATCTCCATATGTCTGAAGTGATACTTCCATCTTGACATCACATCCAATACACTACGATTCTCAATAAACCTAGAAGAGGGCACAACAGAACCTGTTAAAGCCCTGGACGACCAAAACGAAAGTTTACCGCAAGTACTAGCGATGCAAGTCTCAGGTTAAAACCAAATACACCTACCCTGAAGCGGACTCCCATAAACACATATACATACTACCAATGGGATTCTGCGGGGTCTATCCAGAGCGAAGCTGTTTTCCGTACCATCGGTAAAACACAACCTCCATTGCACTTGCATAAGTATCCAATACTTAAACATATGAGAACTGTGCCGTTATGCCCTCACAACGTGCACAAGTGCAATACTAGTCTATTCCACATTATCGATGTCCAGTCTCGATAATACTACGACTATGGATATTTAATGATTAAACCTTTATGGATTGATACTGTCTCATATCATCTCAATCCGGAACTAATCATAAGGACTTCTACCATTTCTATATCAAAGTAAATTAATTACAAAATGGTAAAAAGCAATTTCATCACTACATAGTTAATTAGTACAAAAACACAATGTCTTTTACAAACAGTGACGCTATGGGTCATAATTGTCTAACAAATAGCCCATGATAATGAACCATCAGCAGTCACAGTAGTACATCAATAAAGTCAAGAGACAGATATGGGAAACAAAGCAGTAAGAAAGATCAGTATCTATAGTAGTAGAGATAACGTAATGTAAAGACAACAACGCAGATAGAACCTCAGCATAATTGATGAGGGTTGTGAAAACCTTAAGACTTATAGTAGTCGGTATAGATTCCAGCAAAATGAGTCATAACTTTTCTGTCCAGTAACTCCGACCCCAGTAAGTTTATAGACACCCAACTAGACTATCGTTGGACTTAAACAGTTAACAAAAACTTTATTCTCAGATCTTCAAGGAAATCGTGCATTCTCCCCCAATTTAGGGCCCAACGAGAAGTTGGATAAGTAAAAAAGAGCATAAGACAAGATAAATAGATCGTGTGACAGCCAAACCCAGAAGCTCAACATGACCTAGATAAGAATCATAAGATTGAATATCTTTTGTATGAGATGGAGTAGTTTGTAGTCACAGTAAGTTTGCAAATCTAGAAGGGATAACCTGATCCATAGTAGGGCGGAAAGCCTTCAGAGGGGTAAAGGCTCAAAGAGCAAGGATTCAAAGTAAGCAACACACATAGCACACAAAAGTAAGATATCCAACTTATACAGAGTTCCTACCATACCAGAAAAGAAAGGATTTGTGAGAATGGATCACTTAAACTATAGATACAGCAGTAATATCATAATTGGTCGTAAATGTGGAGCTTCCAAGGAAGTGATGACATAAGAGAATCAAGAAATCGAGATAAGGAGGAAAGTCAAGTAATAGAGCAAAACTTAGTAAGGAAGAATAACATAGGAAGTACGGTAGGAGTTTGAGAGAGTATGAACCTTATGGGAGTTCTCAGTAAGAGGTAGTATAACAAATATCTGGAGATAAACTAAAAGCAAAGTTGAAGGAGGTAATTCAGATAGTTTTTAGCATGAAGTAACTTAGTTTGGAAGCCATCACCATATATGCAAATAAGAGAGTCCTAAGCTCATAGATAAGCAGCACGCGCAACTGCGGCACAGGTAATTAGTGAGAATACCGCAACCAGAAAACTCTAGGACAAAGCCTACCCTCCCAACCCTCGTAATACTATAGAAAAAAAGGACCTCGAATATTGCCTCAAGATATTCCCAGAAATAAGTGAATGCATAGTGGAAGAAGACCAGAACATGAACTTTCACACTTAGTATAAGAGCATAATAGGAGAGGGAGATAGCTCTAATTTAAAGATTTAACAAAGGAGTTGTCTAGATAGAGCAATAAAGAGATAAAGTAGTAGTTAGACAACTACGAGAATATAAAAACATAAGCGTTAGATATGACTATGGATATGTAAAAGAATATGTCCTTCGAATAATGAGATAGTGACATAGACCCCAGTTCTAGATATAGAATAAAGTAGAGTTGGAGACGAAAAGAACACTAACCATAAGATTTGGAAGTAAAATTGTCGATATGCGACGACAGTATGAGAAAAATGCTTAGTAAGTGAAGACAAAAGTGCATCATAACGATCTCTCAGCATTGGAATGGAACCCAAGTTCTATCATGTTTTAACTCATGCGATCTTTAAGAAATAGGCTAGTTATAGTTTAAGTTAACTAAACCACCAGGGTTTGGGATGGCCTTAGTCACAAGTATGGGTGGTTTGGTAGATATATAACATGGTAGGGATCGAGGAGAGGAGTTGCTACAATGTTATATTCTGTACAATGAGTGAGCCGTCAAGTTATATATATACGTAAACGGACCTCGGGTGGTAGATAATATTTATAAGTCGTGTGAGAGACAGTAACCATATTTGTACTAGCAAAGAAATCAAAGGTACAGAAGAGTAAACCAGAACATAATAACCAGTTGTAGGACGCAGAAACTGGGCGAAGCATGCTGTTCCGGGCTCGCGGCCCGGTTGGGAGTACGGAGTAGCCCGCGGGGGACTAAACCGGAGAATAAAGAAGTCGCCACCCGGTGTGAATCAGGAAAATGATTTAAGGCCGCACTCACCCCTCGTACGGAAGACCTCAAACCGTTGGGTTCAGAATGGTCCCTTACTTATGACACTTGTAAAATGATTTGTGCAATAATTTATCGAGTCTAGCAAAATATATTCCTAAGGGTATTCTATTTCTAAGTTCGCATGCATAAATCAAAAGTTCATCTAAGTTCACATGTAACACATTTTCATATTTGCATATAACCTATTTGCATATAATCTATGTCCAAATTTGCATACAACCTATTAGCATATAATCTATGTCCGAATTTGCATGCATAAAGATAAATTGAAATACGGCAAGCATACAATGTCATAAGAACATTACATTCATGGACACGGAAATGCAAACAAATGGAAAGTTGCGCAATCATACATAATAAGAGAAATAATTAGGTATATAATGCAAAGAAATAACCAAAGAGGCAAGAGTTGTACATCAAAATAACGTGCCATGATGAGATTTGAAAGATAAATAATGGAAGTGAAAGAAAAGAGATGCGACATATGCCCACATCTATATAGGACTTCAAGTGTCCGATTGAACGTATCTCAAATTCAATCGAATGCACTTGTGTCCGGCGCAGCAAAATTTCGTGGAAAAGGTAGCCCGTAGGCTTTCTATCACTCAAAGTGGAGGACCTTTAATCCAACTTGATTTGCCCATGCGCGATGCACATGACGCATGATTTAAGCAAGAAGATGACATAAAAAGAAAAGCAAAAATGAAATAAAAGGCGCGGCGAAGTATCGTGGTAAAGGTAGACCGTAGGCTTTTATCCCTCCATTAGAGGACCTTTAATCCAACTACTAAGCCCATGCGCATCACATCATAATGCATATAAAAGTAAAGACAACAATTATTGGACTTCGTATCCCCGACTGAACACGTCTTACAAAAAATTCACCGAATATACATAATCCGGCGCGGAAAAGCATCGTGGTTAAAGGCTTTTAACCCATCGACATGGAGGACCTTTAATCCAACTTACTAAGCCCATGCGCTAATAACATAATGCATATAAAAATAAAGACAACAATATCGGACTTCGTATATGCGATTGAATGCATCTTACATTCAACCGAATATGCATCATCTGGCGCGACATAGCATCGTGGTAAAGATTTTAACCCCTCGACATAGAGGACCTTTAATCCAACTTACTACCCATGCGCTAATAAAATAATGCATATAAAAATAAAGACACAATATCGGACTTTGTATACCCGATTGAACACATCTTACATTCAACCGAATATACATCATCCGGCGCGGCAAAGTATCGTGGTAAAGGATTTTAACCTCTCGAAATGGAGGACCTTTAATCCAACTTACTAAGCCCATGCCCTTTATCTCATCATTACACAGACAAATAAATGCAGAATTAAATAACGGATAATAAACAAACAAGATAAAATAAATTGAAATATGTGCCGTTTGCTCAAGTGGTACGTAGAGTTGTATCCCAAGTACAGACCGCACTACTGTCCATTCGGATTTGGCTACGAATTTATGTCTGGGTTTCCATCCTATATACCACAAAAGGCGACACATTTTCCATTTTATTCAAGGGCCACAACACACATCATTCCACAATATTCATGCAAATGAAATTCAGTAAAAAAATTAAGACATAGATAAAAATAAATGAGAAAAGTGCCCTCAGGTCTAACCTTTTATGTCAACTTTTGGACTCGCGTTACACGGTGATCGGAAGGGTTAAAGCTCCGCAACTTTTTTGGTTCACTGGTTCACGTCTTTTCTTGCTGTTTTTACTGTTCGGGCTACTATTTTGCTGCTGTTTTTCTGTTGTTTTTTTGAATTTTTAAGGGACTAGGGGCTGCGGTTTTGGTGATTTTTGAGGGGGTTTCTGGACAGTTTTTTGGTGCAGTTTTGGGATAGTTTCTTGACTGTTTTAAGGCAGTTTTGGAAGGTTTTTTGGTGGCCGTTGTAGTCGGCAGTGGTTTCTTGGACGTGAGGGCTATGTCAGTTTGTTGGCAGTGGTGTGTTGTCTTCGATGAGGGTTAGAATGTGGCTTGCTGGATTGTGTGAAGCGTGAGGAGGGTGAGGCAGTGAGTGAAGGGTGCACGTGGCGTGGAGTAAGGCAACATGCAGGGGGGGTTAGATGTGTGTTACGTTAGGTTGATGAACGTGAGGGGTGTGAGGCAGTGAGCGTGTTGAAGTGAATTGTGTGTGTGTAATATGAGTATTGTTGTAAGTGTATGGCTTATGTGAGGGCTGTGTGGCTACATGGGCAGTCTTTGTCTCGGTGAGTGAGGGCAGTTAGATTGTTGGTTGCGTCTATGAGTGGAAGAGAGGTAATGGACGTGTGGTTTTTGAGAAACTGAGAGAGAGTGGCGTAAGATTTTTTAAGGCTCACGTTTAGGGTTTAGTTATTTTATCAAGTGGCCGAGTGTGGAGAGGGAGAGAAGAGCCGTGAGAGTTAGGAGAGGTGAATGGTTGAAATTGTGTTTCTTTTATAGACAATTGCTAGGGTTAAATCTTATTGGAGAAGGAATGAGAGATCATGCAATAAAAGTGAGATATTTCTTAGTGTCATGCAAGGAAAGCAAGAGTTTGATGGAGACAAGATTTGGTTTAATTAGGAAGTTAATATATTTGATTTATGTTAATTAGGTAGGAAATTATTTAGATTTTATTTAATTTGTTTTGATTTTCCCATGTGTTAAATATGTATTTAAATTATTTGGATGTGTTTTAAGTGGGCTTGGGCGTGTGTGGGCTTGGTGTGTTTCAAGGGTTTTAGGCCAAGGTTAAGTGGTTTGCGTGGGTTTTGGGCTAAAGTTAAGTGGTTTGCAGGTTTTTGGGCCAAGGTGTCTTTAAAACGGAGGTCCAACAAGTGAGCCCAAAGCTAAACAAGCGAATTAAAATGTAACAAAATATTGATTCCTTTCAGACGTATGTTTCCCGCGACTTCCGTGACTTAAAAGGTAGTGTCTCCAAATGAGACTCATCATAGGGACTTATATGCAAAAATGCGGTGCCTACAGTCGCCCCTACTCTGATGAGACTTGTGTAGTGTGTGACAATGACAATCCTATCAAAGTTTATGCAATGCATTTTTACTTACCTGGCTCGCCAGCTGCCACCTGACTTGCTTGCTGCTTCGAACTGAGTTGATCTGGTGGTCCATTTTCGAACTGTGCTCCATTTTGGAGCGCCATTTTCAGCATCTGTTGTGTGTGCTCTATTTTGGAGCGCCATTTTCGGCATCTGTTGTGTGTGCTCCATTTTGGAGCGCCATTTTCGGCATCTGTTGTGTGTGCTCCATTTTGGAGCGCTATTTTCGGCATTTGTTGTGTGTGCTGTCCCCTTTCGGACTGTGCTCCATTTTGGAGCGCCATTTTCAGCGTCTGATGTGGTAGTGGTCCATTTCCGAACCGTGCTGTGTGAGAATGTGGCTCATTTTTGAACCGTTACTTGATGAGAGGTGGCTCATTTTTGAACCGTTACTTGATGAGATGGTCTTTACCGCTACAATCCTGCGAACACAAAATAAAAATTGTATGTATGTGATATGTATGCATGGATGCATGATGCTGATGTGGGCCTCACCCCCAAACCGATACTGATGTGGGCCTCGCCCCTAAATTGACACTGATGTGGGCCTCGCCCTGGGACTCATCCCCAAAACTGAAATTGATGTGGGTGTCGGCCCTGGGACTCATCCCCAAAACTGATACTGATGTGCGGGCCTCGACCCTGGGACTCATCCCCAAAACTGAAACTGATGTGGGCCTCGGCCCTAGGACTTATCCCCAAAACTGAAATTGATGTGGGCCTCGGCCTCAGACTGATACTGATATTGGCCTCGCCCCAAACTGATACTGATGTGGGCCTCGCCCCCCCGGGACTCATCCCCGAACTGATAATGATGTGGGCCTCACCCCCTGACTGATACTAATATGGGCCTCGCCCTCAGACTGATACTGATATGGGCCTCACCCCAAACTGATACTGATGTGGGCCTCGCCCCCAAACGGATACTGATGTGGGCCTCGCCCCCAGACTGATACTGATATGGGCCTCACCCAAGACTGATACTGATGTGGGCCTCGCCCTAAACTGATACTCATGTGGGCCTCTCCCCAAACTGATACTGATGTGGGCCTCGCCCCCAGATTGATACTGATATGGGCCTCGCCCTAAACTGATACTGATGTGGGCCTCGCCCCCAAACTGATACTGATATGGGCATCGCCTTAAACTGATACTGATATGGGTCTCAACCCTGTGATTCATTCCTGAAAACTGTTGACACTGTACTGTTGCTGCTTCTGGTTGGCTTGCATTTGACGCTTTCTCTTTTTCTTTGTTGAAACCTGTGAATACAAACAAAACAAAACACAACAAAACAAAAGAATGCAAGTGCGTTAGGTGTATGTATGCATGCATGAATGAGTTTCCTATTCCGTTGGGTTAGGTCTTCTGTCAGGTGACTGCTCGATTTTCTCTTCTTCAGGCAAACTACTGCTTCAATCTATCCACGTTGATCAGCTTGGTGAACTCATTCCTTTCCAAGTCTGACAGTCTCACTGCCCCATTTCCCAATTTCTGAATGGCTATCCTGTCTTTTCTGTTTGCTTCTTTCGAGGATTCCCCATGTTCTAAATATCGCTGAGTATCATAGTACCAGGGTTGAATGCTTTTGTCAAACATACTCATGTTGCAGGTTGAAGGAAGAGACTCAGGCAAGTAAACGAAATGAACATCTTTATTATCATTAAGAATAGGTTCGAACAAGTAGATAAAATCAATGTCTTTATTAAAATGTAGATTGCGATCAAATAAGCTAGGAAGAACAGTCTCATCTCATCCACACATTGCCTTCTTCTCGGCCTATGTTTCTTCACCGTCGTCATCCTCTATCCTCATGAAAGAAGCTGGGTGGTTGAGAGCTTGGAGGATGAAGCTTTCGGGTAGGCCAGAGTTGATCATATAGGTGGGTGGTGGAATGGAGTGGTAATTTGGTAGGGGTTCCGATGTGTGTTGGGTTGTTCTTTCTCAAGATCGGGTATTTTATGGGCATCAATGAGGTTTTGGATTTCATGCCTAAGGCAGGTACAGTTGTCAGTTTCATGGCCTCTCCTCTGATGGAAGTGACAATATATGCTTAGGTCAAGGTTGGGTGGTATATGATCTGGAAGTGGTTTAGGCTCTAAGGGTTTTAGGAGTCCTTGTCCCTTCAACCTCTCAAGCACCTTAGATAAAGGCTTCCCCAGGTTAGAGAAATATTGGTTCTTGATGGCAGCAACCTCGGCAGTAGTGGGCTTAGTCTCAGAATGCCCCTCAAAAGTCCTTCTATTCTGGCCATAGAACTTTCTGTTTTCAGCCTCTTCCTCCTCAATATCCATAACCGTCTCCCACAACTGTCAGAAATCAGCAATCATCGAAGTCATCCTCCTCAGCTTACCATAAATAGAGGGCTTGGTGCCCTTGATGATCATTTTTATCTGGTCTTTCTCCGAGGGCCGAGTCTGCATATTCAGAAGCTGGCTTCTCCAGCGATCTACATACTCCTTGAAGTTCTCTTCCGGCTTCTTCTTGGTATTCTCCAAGTCGCGGAGCGACAAGTCAATCTCCAAGTCTGTAACATACTATTTCAGAAAGGCGTCTGCCAGTTCCCTCCAATCTTCCTTAACATTTTATTTCAAGGCTATGATACCACACTACGGGTGCCCCCTCAAGCGACATCCCAAACATCTTCTGAACTTGGCGCTGTGACAGGCCCACTGAACTCATAATCGAAACATATTGTCGAAGATGGACCCTCAGGTCCCCATTCCCATTAAACTTGGCCATATCCGGCATTTTAAACTGAGCTGACAGTTGTTCTTCAAAATTCATTGCTTCATAATCTAACAACTCTTCATGTTTACCCCTCATTTTGCGGGTAACCATTTCTACCTGATCCCGGAGCTTCTGAAATTCTGCCTGAGACCCAATCATTCTTCCTGTCGCATATTCTGCCATGTCATCATCAAAAGTGGGGATATCATCCCCCAACCCATTCGGAGGCTCCTCACGCATCATATTCTCAGAATTTCCCCCAACACGGGGCACAACCATATTAGCCATAGCAGTAGTCAAGGCTTGCAACTGTTCAATAACCTTGGTGAGATTGGTCTCCAACTGATCCATACGGGACGCTTCATTCTCTGATTCACTCATGTTTGCTATTGGCCTTTTTACAAGTCGGCCCATTATTATTTTAAAATATTCAATCCTGTTATTGCAATGTGAAAACTTGTCCCAGTTGAAAAGGCCCAACAGGTTTACACCTTTGCGATAACACGGTTAAACAACTTCAAATGATAAGGGGCCCAAACATAGGATGGCTCATCGTCATTTTAGAAACTTTTGGCCCAATTGTCATAGGATATGAACTCGTCCCAGTTTAAATGGCCCAACAAGTTTGCATTTCTGACAAAAAGTCCAACTGCGTCTAAATGAGGATGGTCCACAAATGCAAGCATAAAGAGATAATTCAAGCATAGAGCAATAATTTCTACAGAGCGGCCCATCGCCATTTCAGAAGCTTTTGGCCCAATTGTCATAGAATACGAACTCGTACCAGTTTAAATGGCCCAACAAGTTCGCATTTCTGACAAGAAGTCCAACTGCATCCAAATGAGGATGGTCCAAAAGCACAAGGAAATAATTGCTATAGGCCATACAACTCTGGTCTACGTGTGGGTTTGCGGGAGTGTAGACAAAGACTCTCACTGGCGAAGGATTGCCCATAACTAGGTCTCCCCACTCAAGGGTTCGAGCGACCAAGTGAGCGTACCTTTTTTATACCTTACGGTACGTGCCAACGAGTTATGGTGTGTGACTGACTGTCAAATGAATTTCCCGTTGTAGATTCCCCAGAGGGAGGGCGGAGTGAATTCTCTTAAAAACCCAAGCCTCTTAGGCTCTTATCGCTTGGTGACATGAATAAACAACGAGTTCTCCAAATTAGTCCATCACAATAAGCTACAAGTACATGATTATCTAGGTGCCTTCACAGCTTTTCCTTATAGAAAGGTAGTGAATGAAGGAAGACACCAAACAATTACCCAGCCTTAAATGTGCCTTTGATTAAACCCCTTTTAACCCATAGTAGACACGGTTAATTAAAGCACAAATCCAAACATTACAAGACATTATTTCGGGGCCGATTCTCTATCCCCAGTGGAGTCGCTAGACTGTAGGACACAGAAATTGGGCGAAACATGCTGGTCCGGGCTCGCGGCCCGGTTGGGAGTACGGAGTAGCCCGCGGGGGACTAAACCAGAGAATAAAGGAGTCACCACCCGGTGTGAACCGTTAAAATGATTTAAGGCCGCGCTCACCCCTCACAAGGGAATACCTCAAACCGTTGGGTTCAGAATGGTCCCTTACTTATGCCACTTGTAATAAAATGATTTGTGCAATAATTTAATCGAGTCTAGCAACATATAATCCTAAGGGTATTCTATTTCTAAGTTCGCATGCATAAATCAAAAGTTCATCTAAGTTCACATGTAACACATTTCATATTTGCATACAACCTATTTGCATATAATCTTTGTCCAAATTTACATACAACCTATTTGCATATAATCTATGTCCGAATTTGCATGCATAAAGATAAATTGAAATACGGCAAGCATACAATGTCATAAGCACATTACATTCATGGACACGGAAATGCAAACAAATGGCAGTTGCGCAATCATACGTAATAAAGAGAAACAATTAGGTATATAATGCAAAGAAAAAACCAAAGAGGCAATTGTACATCAAAATAAATGTGCCATGATGCGATTGAAAGATAAATAATGGAAGTGAAAGATAAGAGATGCGACATATGCCCACATCTATATAGGACTTCAAGTGTCCGATTGAACGTGTCTCACATTCAATCGAATGCACTTTGTCCGGCGCAACAAAACGTCGTGGCAAAGGTAGCCCCTAGGCTTTCTATCACTCAAAGTGGAGGACCTTTAATCCAACTTGATTTTCCCATGCGCGATGCAACATGATGCATGATTTATGAAAGAAGATGGCATACAAAGAAAAGCAAATAACGAAATAAAAGGCGCGGCGGAGTATCGTGGTAAAGGTAGACCGTAGGCTTTTTATCCCTCCAAATAGAGGATCTTAAATCCAACTTACTAAGCCCATGCGCATCACATCATAATGCATATAAAAGTAAAGACAACAATATTGGACTTCGTATCCCCGACTGAACACGTCTTACATTCAACCGAATATACATCATCCGGCGCGGCAAAGCATCGTGGTAAAGGCTTTTAACCCCTCGACATGGAGGACCTTTAATCCAACTTACTAAGCCCATGCGCTAATAACATAATGCATATAAAAATAAAGACAACAATATCAGACTTCATATACCCGATTGAACGCAACTTACATTCAACCGAATATGCATCATCTGGCGCGACATAGCATTGTGGTAAAGGATTTTAACCCCTCGACATGGAGGACCTTTAATCCCATGCGCTAATAACATAATGCATATAAAAAATAAAGACAACAATATCGGACTTTGTATACCCGATTGAACACATCTTACATTCAACCGAATATACATCATCCGGCGCGGCAAAACATCGTGGTAAAGGATTTTAACCCCTCGAAATGGAGGACCTTTAATCCAACTTACTAAGCCCATGCGCTTTATCTCATCATTACACAGACAAATAACATGCAGAAATTAAATAACGGATAATAAACAAACAAGACAAAATAAATTGAAATATGTGCCGTTTGCTCAAGTGGTACGTGGAGTTGTATCCCAAGTACAGACCGCACTACCGTCCATTCGGATTCGGCTACGAAATTTATGTCTGGGTTTCCATCCTAATAACCACAAAAGGCGACACATTTTCCATTTTATTCAAGGGCCACACCACATCATTCCACAATATTCATGCAAATGAAATTCAGTAAAAATTAAGACATAGATAAAAATAAATGAGAAAAGTGCCCTCAGGTCTAACCTTTTATGTCGACTTTTGGACTCGCGCGTTACACGGTGATCGGAAGGGTTTAAGCTCTGCAACTTTTTTGGTTCACTGGTTCACGTCTTTTCTTGCTGTTTTTACTGTTCGGGCTACTATTTTGCTGATGTTTTTCTGTTGTTTTTTTACGTTTTTTAAGGGACAAGGGGCTGCGGTTTTGGTGATTTTTGAGGGGGTTTCTGGACAGTTTTTTGGTGCAGTTTTGGGATAGTTTCTGGACTGTTTTAAGGCAGTTTTGGAAGGTTTTTTGGTGGCCGTTGTAGTCGGCAGTGGTTTCTTGGACGTGAGGGCTATGTCAGTTTGTTGGCAGTGAGTGGGGGGTGAATGGTTTATGGCAGACTGTGAGGGGAATTTATGGTGTGTTGTCTTCGGTGAGGGGCTGAATGTTGCTTGCTGGATTGCGTGAAGCGTGAGGAGGGTGAGGCAGTGATTGGAGGGTGCATGTGGTGCGGAGTAAGGCAACGTACAGGGGGGTTGGATGCGTGTTACGTTAGGTTGATGAACTTGAGGGTGTGAGGCAGTGAGCGTGTTGAAGTGAATTGTGTGTGTGTGTAATATTAGTATTGTTGTTAATGTATGGCTTATGTGAGGGCTGTGTGGCTACGTGGGCCGTCTTTATCTCGGTGAGTGAGGGTAGTTAGATTATTGGTTGCGTCTGTGAGTGGAAGAGAGGTAAGGGACGCTTGGTTTTTTGAGAAGCTGAGAGAGAGTGGCGTAGGTTTTTTTTAAGGCTCAAGTTTAGGGTTAGTTATTTTATCAAGTGGCTGAGTGTGGAGAGGGAGAGAAGAGCCGTGAGAGTTAGGAGAGGTGAAAGGTTGAAATTATGTTTCTTTTATAGACAATTGCTAGGGTTAAATCTTGTTGGAGAAGGAATGAGAGATCATGCAATAAAGGTGAGATATTTCTTAGTGTCATGCAAGGAAAGCAAGAGATTGATTGGAGACAAGATTTGGTTTAATTAGGAAGTTAATATATTTGATTTATGTTAATTAGGTAGGCAATTATTTAGATTTTATTTAATTTATTTTGATTTTCCCATGTGTTAAATATGTATTTAAATTATTTGGATGTGTTTTAAGTGGGCTTGGGCGTGTGTGGGCTTGGTGTGTTTCAAGGGTTTTAGGCCAAGGTTAAGTGGTTTGCGTCGGTTTTGGGCTAAAGTTAAGTGGTTTGCGGGGTTTTTTGGGCCAAGGTGCTTTAAAACGGAGGTCCAACAAGTGAGCCCGAAGCTAAACAAGCAAATTAAAATGTAACAAAATTCTGATTCCCTTCCGACATCCGTTTCCCGCGACTTCCGCGACTTAAAAGGTAGTGTCTCCAAATGAGACTCATCATAGGGACTTATATGCAAAAATGCGGTGCCTACACCAGTGTCAACATAGTAATAAAGATCATAGCTTTAGCATAAAAGTGTATATAATCAGGCTTAGTATATATACCTTGCCCTAGAACTCCTCAACCAATCAAAAAGAATCACTAGATTAAACTATCATGATGTAACGTCCTAAATAAGAGAACCATCAGTTGACAGTAAGCGTACATGGAGTGGTTAGCTATAAGTCATGAAGTCCTAAGACCATAGATAGTCATATATGTGAGAACTCGAAGAAGGAAACTAAATAAACAAAAGAGAATTAGTAAGGAGGAAACTAAGAAGTCAAATAGTTGGTTAAGATACAATAATAAATGTTAAGATAAGGAACACGTTATAAAGTCATTAAAGTGAATAACTGAAGAACCTGAAGTATACACAGGTAAGTATTGTGAGGATACTTTAAACATGAAGAGTAACAAAAGTTCCTAAGGATATTTATGAGTTATTTTTATCATGACAATGAGGTATGAAGGTTCCAAATCAGAATGGAACTAAGATGAGTAAGACGGCAGGCCACAAATATAGTATAATTTTGGAACCGATAATTCATGTGGATAGTTGAGATAAAGAAATTCGAATATAGTTAGAGGTTTAGAAATGAGATTTCCCTGATGCATAAAGATAATTGAAGTATGGCAAGAGTTTTTTAAAAGTTTTAAACCTAAAAAGGAAGGTAAGTATAGCAGAAACAGAAAGGAAGATAAGTATACCAAAAACACATGATATTCTCGAACCAAGACGAATCCGCGAGTTAGACCCCATAAATGATTCAAGGACGAATCATATTTAAGGGGGGAGAATTTATAACGACCGGTAATCTGGACTACTGTTATGTTACGAGACGAGTGTCACATAACATAAATTATGTATGGAGATATATACACTCATGAAATGACCTTGGGGACAATCGGTATATTCCTTGAAATTCAGATACGAAATTGTATGATTTTTCACTCCGGATAGTCCATGGTGTTTGGGCCATAATTTTCTCATAAGAACTATGATTTTTATCAATTTTATATCGTTGAAACGCTGAGATCACGAACTACAACTTTCAAGTTGAACACTTTTCCAAATTCGAAGCAGAAGCAGGTAAAAAAAAACACAGTTAAAAAATCTGAATGAATAGTACCCGAGATGAGTCTAGAGAATTCTAAAAACTTTTCAAATTTTCCAATTTTATTTCATTAAATTATACATAAATATATCAAACATGCCCTAGTATAAATATATGGTACTATTCACACTTTCATAAGAGAAAAGAAAGAGAAAGAGAAACGTGAACCTCCCATATCAAGCCAAGAAGAGAAGTAGAAGGCTTAGAAAGCTTGGAAGATGAAAAAGGATCAAACTAGTAGAGGTGAGAAGTCTTGACCAAACTTGAAATGTGGAGTTTTGATTTTATTGATGCTTTGTTATTATTATTGGCATGTTAATGAATGCATTTAGGTGGACACTAAAATAGGAAACTAATTGTATTATGAAATGGCCAATTCATGGACATCTTAGATTTGGGGTAATTTGAGAACTATGAGATGACATAGCTGTTTGATGAGGAATGGTGGTTTAGAATATATGAAGTTGAAGTAATATGATGGATTGTGTATTGGTGATGCATTTGGGTAAGGAAGACTTGAGGAAGCAAGTTTAGAAATCTGGAAAATATGTGCGCGTCGCAACGCCCAATGAGTCAGTGTCGCAATGCATACTGGAAAATTTAGGCAGATTTGTTTATGGAAATTTTCAGGAATTCGTTTATGGAATTGTGAGCGTTGCGACGCGCAAGGCTTTGCGTCACGACACGTGACCAAAAACCTCCCCAAATAAGTTTAGTTCATCCTAGTTTAATCCTAACGTGTTAGAGGCCACCCTAAAGGTCTCATATCAGCTCACATACACATATTACATCATAATATAAGTATCATACGCCTTGAAGTGATAAAAACTATTCAAATGATAAATCTAACCTAGTTCCAAAACATATTGCATGAATTATATTCTAATTGAGCTTCTCAATTATAGATCATCTTAGGAACCACAATTCCTTTTACGAGTGGCATAGCACCAGCCAAATTTCAAACCAGTGAGTGGATACCTTCTTTCTAGTTAATTTTTCTTTTCTTTTATATTGTTTTACGAAAAGACTTATGTTTCGCACATAGGACGCTAGGCATATTTACTTCCAGTTGTTTTAAAGAAAAAGTATCCGTCAGAAAGACTTGATTTAAAAAGCATGAGTTTTGTGATTTTTGAAGGCATGTGGGAAAACCCACCTCAGCTCTGACTTATGGAATTGATGGATGACATGTGCACATGTAGAGGACTAGGGAACGACAATACGTAACGCCCCCAAATCCTAGTTTCATTACTAGGGATGATAGATACCTTTAGATCCTAGTTTTAGGGTCATGTAATAGCATGGATACACACTATTGATTCTAGTTCAAGGATAGGTTGTGGCATGCCTTGGGGGATGGCGATACGTAACGCCCTAATGTCATGGATTTTCACTCCTGGATCTAGCTCAGTGGCTTAGGGGACGACGATACGTAACGCCCCAAGTTAACTAGTTTAGGCTTGTGGGTGGATGGCGATGCGTAACGCCCTCACACGTCAGGTTTTCAGAGACATAGATCAGTTTTCAGAAATAGTTTTCAGATACAGATTCAGAGATAGTTTCCATAGAGAAGTTTTCTAAAAAGGAATTGTGGGACACAGAATATGGACGACGCATGCTGTCCCGGGCTCGCGGCCCGGTTGGGAGTACGGAGTAGCCACGGGGGACTAAACCGGAGAGTAATGGAGTCGCCACCCGGTGTGAACCAGGAAAATGAGATTTAAGGCCGCACTCACCCCTCGCAAGGGAAGACCTCAAACCGTTGGGTTCAGAATGGTCCCTTACTTATGTCACTTGTAATGGAAGGATTTATGTAATAATTTAATCAAGCTTAAGTAACACTTATTTCCAAGAGTATCATGCTTCTAAATTCACATGTATAAAATAAAACTTGCATCTAAATTTACATGTATTTCACATCTAAGATTGCATGCTTGAAAGTACATCAAAGTAACAACGAACATACAACTTCATTGACATGTTATGTTCATGGAAATACAAGCACACATACTAACCATACAAGCACACATGTGAGCACCTTTCCAAGTGGTACGTGGAATTGTATCCCAAGTACAGACCGCACTATCGTCCATTCAGAATCGGCTACGGAATTTATGTCTGGGTTTCCATCCGATATACCACAAGGAATAATACTCAAATGTCATCATGACATAGGTATATGAATTGTAATACGTTAAACCAATACTAAGGTAATTGATGCAACCAATGAAATAAACATGCTTTTCATTATGATGCGTACGAAGATAAGAATGACTATATGGGAATTCATAATACATGCATGAATGGTATAGTTGGCTTTATGACATGAGGAGTGTTTGTGGGTGCAACGTGCGCTGTTAAGATTCAACCAGTGGGGACGTGCGGCTGTGGCTAATGGAAGGGATTTGTGACGAGAGTTGGCTGAGGTTTTGGGTGAAACATGGTTACGGTTTGAGGGCCATATGAGTGCTATTGGTTTGGCTGCTTGAAGGTGTATATGGCTGCACAGAGGTGAGGGGCAGTGGGGACGTGTTTTTATAGTGGCGTGATGGTGCTATTTGGGGGAGGGCTGAGTGGCGAGCCAGTGATGAGGCCGTGTGGTTTTTGGTCAAAAGGGAAAAGCCGAGTGGATTAGGGTGCTGCTATGTGTGCATGGGCTGGTGGCCTGAGGCGAGAGTGGAGAGTTTCTACGTGTGCATAGGCTGGTTCACGTGGCTAGGGTCCCATGCGTGGTGTATAGGGGTGTGCGGTTCATGGTTTGTTTCAGGCAGTAAGGGGTTGGTCTCGGCAGTGGACTGTTGGTGATGATTCAAGGTTCAAGGGCATTGGTGAAATGGGCTACGTGCAAGTGCTAAGAATATGGGTAAATCAATATCAATAGGTCGAGCCAAGATGAGGATAGACGACGCAATCAAATAGATGAAAGACACGGCGAATATCGTGGTAAAGGTAGCCTCTCAGGCCTTTCCTCCCCCAAATGGAGAACCTTTTAATCCAACACAATAGGCCCATGCGCCTTTCATTACAATATGTACAAAGACAAAGATAACTATATCAAACTTAGTGTGCCCGTTTGAACATATCTTGCATTCAACCGAACACACATCAATCGGTGCGGCGAAGCATCGTGCTAAAGGATTTTAACCCCTTCAATTAGGGGACCTTTCATCGCACTTACTAAGCCCATGCACTCGATTGCATCATGCACACAAAGAATTAAAGACGATAGTATTAAACTTAGTGTGTCCGATTGAACATATCTTGCATTCAACCGAACACACATCAATCGGTGCGGTGAAAGATCGTGGTAAAGGTTTTTAACCCCTCCAATTAGAGGACCTTTCATTGCACTTACTAAGCCCATGCACTCGATTGCATCATGCACACAAAGAATTAAAGATAATAATATCAAACCTGGTGTGTCCGATTGAACATATCTTGCAATCAACCGAACACACATCAATCGGTGCGGCGAAGCATCGTGGTAAAGGATTTTAACCCCTCCAATTAGGGGGACCTTTCATCGCACTTACTAAGCCCATGCACTCGATTGCATCATGCATAAACAAGTAACATGCAGAATTCAAATGACAAAAGATAACTAAACCAAAGCAACATAAAACAAAAGAGTGTGCCATTTACTCAAGCGGTACGTGGAGTTGTATCCCGAGTACAGACCGCACTACCGTCCATTCGGATTCGGCTACGGAATTTACGTCCGGGTTTCCATCCGATATACCGCGAGAGTTGACACATCCTTCATTCTATTCCAAGTTCACAACATACAATATTTCATGGTACATACATATTTATCTACTCAAGGGCCACAACATGCATTTTTTAACACATCAATCATGCGAATAATACTTAATGAATAATAAAGGTAAAATAGAAAACGAAGGTGGAAAATACCCTCAGGTCTAACCTTTTATGTCGACTTTCGGACTCACGTTTCACGGCCGTCGGAAGGGCTATCGCACCGCAACTTTTCTGGTTCACTGGTTTGCGGTTTACTTTGCTGTTTCACCGCTCGAGCTACTGTTTTGGCTCCGTTTTGTTGCTGTTTCAGATGTGTTTCCTGCTCACTGTTTCAGGCCTTACCTTTGTGTTTCAGGGGGCTGTTTTTGCGTTTTTTAGGGGACTTAATGTGCAGATTTTTTTGTGATTTTTTAAGGGTTAAGTGTACAGTTTTTACTCACTGGTTTGGGTATTTTAGGGACTGTTTTAAGGGGATGTGGGCTGCTGTTTTAAGGTGACTCAGGGGCTGTTTTTGATGGCTAAATTTTGGTAATGGAGGGGGCTTAGATGGGCTGTAATTTTCGGCTAAGAGTGAAGGAAGGGAAGAGAAATATTTTGCTTCTTTTTCTTGTGATTAGCGTGGGTTCTAAGGCTTCTATTTGTGTCAAAAACGTGAATGAGAGGAGTTCTTGTGTGTGTATGGACGTGGACTAGAGAGAGTGGAGGAGATGAAAGCTTGGTGAGGGGTTGTGTGGACAAGGTGTGTGGGCTTGTGGGGTTTTGGGTCAAGGCCAAGGGGCTTGCGGGGATTTTGGGCCGAGGTTAAGTGATTTGTGGGTGTTTTGGGCCGGGAATAATTTTTAGAATGGAAAGCCAACAAGTAACCCGAAGCTAAACCAGTGAACTTAATCCGAATATGAGTCAATTCTTGACTTCTCCCTTCCGACGTCCGTTTCCCGCGGCTTCCACGATTTAAAAGGTAGTGCCTCCAACTGAGACTCATCATCGGGTTTCACATTCAAAAATGCAATGCCTACAGTCGCCCCCACTTTGATGGGACTTGTGCAGTGTGTGACTTTGAACAATCCTATCAAAGTTATGCAATGCATTTTCACTTACCTGGTTCGTCTGCAGCCTTGAGCTGAGCTGGTGCTGCAGTGGACTTCGATCCTAGGACGCATCCCACTAACTGCAACTGACAACGGGGGCACCTCGACCCAACACCGCTGACAATAGGGACCTCGCCCTCAAACTGATGTTGTAGTGGGCACCTCGACCCTGGGACGCATCCCGAAACTACAACCGACAACGGGGGCACCTCGACCCTGGGCACCTCGATCCAACACCGCTGACAATAGTGGGCCTCGCCCATAAGCTGATGTTGTAGTGGGCACCTCGACCCTGGGACGCGTCCCGAAACTACAACCGACAACGGGGGCACCTCGACCTTGGGCACCTCGACCCAACACCGCTGACAATAGTGGGCCTCGCCCATAAGCTGATACTAATATGGGCCTCGCCCCACACTAATACTGACGTGGGCCTCACCCCAAACTGATGCTGATGTGGGCCTCGCCCCCATACTGATACTGATGTGGGCCTCGCCCTCTAGGACTCGTCCCCAAAACTGAAACTGCATTGACGCTGTTTGGCTCATTTCTGCCGCTTTCTTTTTGTCTTCGAACCTGCGAACACAAAACAAAAACAAACACGAAGAGAATGCAATGTTACGTGTATGCATGAATGATTTTTCTTATCCCGTTGGGTTAGGTCTTCTGCCAATTCCTTGGTGACTGCTCAGTCTTCTCTCCCTCAGGCAAAGTACTGCTTCAATCTGTCTACATTGATCGGCTCGGTGAACTCGTTCCCCTCCAAGTCTGATAGCTTCACTGCTCCATTTCCCATTACCTTCTGCACTACGTAAGGTCCTTCCCAGTTAGGTCTGAATTTTCCTCTCGGATCTGTCGTCGACGGCCTCGACTGCTTAAGTACCAAATCACCCTTTCTGATCTTGGTAGGACGTACTTTCTTGTTGAATGCCTGAGCTAGTCTCTTCTGATACAACTGCATGTGATACAAAGACTTAGTTCTCTTCTCATCCAATAGTGCTAACTGATCAAACCTCTGTGCGGCCCATTCCCGTTCCGATAATTCTGCCTCTGCTAATACCCTCATAGACTGTATTTCCACTTCTACTGGCAATACTGCTTCCATTCCATTGACCAAAGAGTAAGGTGTGGCCCTTGTTGCTGTTCTTACTGATGTTCTGTACCCCCACAAAGCATACGGTAATTTCTCAGCCCAATCTCTACAATTTTCTGTCATCTTGGCTAGAATCGTCTTTATAGTCTTGTTGGCTGCCTCAACTGCCCCATTTGCCTGCGGCCGGTACGGTGATGACTTGTGGTGGCCTATCCCATACCTCTGTAACATTGCCTTCGTCTCTCCTTGAAACTGAACTCCGTTGTCTGTCACCACATGATGTGGCATACCATACCGACAAATGAGGTTCCGAGCTATAAATTTTGCCATCTGTTTTGCTGTAACATTACGGAATGATTCGGCTTCCACCCACTTCGAGAAGTAATCTACTGCCACTACAATGAAGCGATGCCCATTTGATGCATTCGGTCGAATTTCCCCAATCATATCAATCCCCCATGCTGAGAAAGGCCACGGCTCTGACAACCCGTGCAACTCTGTGTGCGGTAAGTGATTAAAATTTCCATGTGCTTGACAGTCATGACAGTGCTTTACCATCTTTGCGCAGTCTATTTCCATGGTTGACCAATAAAAACCTTGTCTCACTATCTTTCGGGACAGATTCAACCCGTTCATGTGCAGACCACATACCCCGGCGTGTATCTCTTCCATTACATGCTGAGCTTCTTCCCTTCTCAAACACTTTAACTGAATACCGTTTGCTTGCCTCTTGTACAGTTCCCCTTTCAAAGTCACATACTGGGAAGCTAACTTCTGGATAGCTATTCTGTCTTTTCTGCCTGCCCCTTCCGGGAGTTCACCATGTTCCAGATACCTCTGAATGTCATAATACCAAGGTTTACCATCGTCGACCTCAACTTCCAGAATTATTTCCATCTCATAAACAGGTTGGCTTGCTGTTGTCAGTATCAACGGTCTCATCACTAACGTTTCTGGATTTTCCCAAGTTGCTGCAAGTGTAGCCAATGCATCTGCCATCTGATTCTCTTCTCTCGGTAAGTGCTGAAACTTACACTCGGGGATAACCTGTGCCAACTTTCTGAGGTAAAAAAGGTAAGGTTTCAACCGTTCTTCTTTCAATTCCATTCTCCTCGCATCTGCTGGACCACCAACATAGAATCTCCGTAGACTTCCACACTCCCGGCCTTCAAGGCTATTATTACCATTGTATACAGTTAGTGAGTCAGAGGCCCAGAGGGATATGATGGCCTAATCCCTGTCGGTAGAAACTCTGGATTGGGGTAAACACCTCCGTTAAGGGTAAACACGAATCCTGATGTAGACTTTCTATCATCAGGATTCGATTGGAAATCAGAATCTGTATACCCATTAACTTGCAGTTCATTTCCTCCATATATAATCAACTTATCCTTAGTACCTTTAAGATACTTTATGATATGTTTAATGGACATCCAATGGTCATTACCTAGATTGGACCGATACCTGCTGGTCACACTAACTGCGAAGCTGATATCAGGCCTAGTACATAACATGGCATGCATGATGCTGCCCAAACACGAAGCATAAGGCTGATTAGATATTCTAATCTTCTAATCTTCTGTTTGTGGACCTATCTTCTTTGAAAGATGTAAGCCATGTCTGAACGGTATGTTTGCTGTCTTACAGCCAAATTTATATCGTTCTAAGATCTTATCTATGTACGTTGATTGGGATAACCCAATAAGGTTCATTTCTCTATTTCTATAGATTTATGCCTAAGACATAAGAAGCTTCACCCAAGTCCTTCATGGAGAAATTCTTATAAAGGTAAGCTTTGACACATTGCATCATCCCGATATCATTCCCAATGATCAGGATGTCGACAACATAGAGAATTAATAATACAACCATACTCCCACTTGCCTTTTTATACACACAGGATTCTTCAGAATTTTTGAGAAAACCAGATAATTTGATTATCTCGTCGAATCAAAGATTCCAACTTTGTAAAGCTTGTTTAAGTCCATAAATGGACTTCTTAAGCTTACATACCATGCCTGAGTTTTCGCTGGATGCAAAACGCTCCGCTTGTTCCCTATAGTTTTCTTCATCAAGAAATCCATTTAGAAAAGTCATTTTGACATCTATTTGCCAAATCTCGTAATCATGGTAAACGATAATAAACAATAAAATCCTTATAGACTTTAGCATCGCAACTGGCGAAAAAGTTTTATCGTAGTCGACACAAGGTCACTGCGAGTAACCTTTATCTACCAGTCAGGCCTTAAAGGTTTCAACCTTTCCGTCAGGCCAACACTTCCTTTTGTAAATCCATTTACAACCGATAGGAACAATTCCTTCAGGAAGCATAACCAAGTCCCAAACTTGATTCTCATGCATTGAGTCTAACTCGAATCTCATGGCATCTTGCCACTTCACGGAGTCGATGTCCAACATCGATTCTCTATAGGTAAAAGGGTCAGTCTCTTCAACTAAGAGAACATCGAGACTCTTTTCTTGTATCAAATACAAGCGTTCAAGATATACCCTTTGTGACCAATGGAGTGTGTGTGAAGAAAGTTCTTCATCTTATTGAACTTCAGGTTCCTCCGTTGGTTCGTTTGTATCAATTTGTACTTCATCAAGTTCAACCTGTCTATGATCACCACCTTCAAATAAAATTCTATCTCTAGAAATTTTGCGAAGCGAGCTACGAAAATATTTCGATGATCGGTATCATAGAACATATATCCTTTCGTATTTGAAGGATATCCAACAAACCTAAACTTTTATCCTCGAGGCAAAAGTTTATTCTGCTGAGCCATCCTGACGTATGCAGGACAACCCCAAATCTTAACATAACTATGATTCGGTTTCCTACCGGTCTATATCTCATATGAAGTCATAGGAACTGCTTTGGAAGGAATCTTATTTAGGAGATGGGCAGCAGTTAAAAGAGCATAACCCCATAAGTAATAGGGTAAATCTGTATAACTCAACATTGATCGGACCATATCCAATAATATCTGATTTCTCCTCTCTGACACTCCATTGTGCTATGGAGTATCCGGAGGAGTATATTGAGCGAGAATGTCATTCTCCTTTAAAAAAAAATTGGTGAACTCACCACTCATATATTCACCGCCTCGATCAGATCGAAGGCATTTAATAAATTGTCTAGTTTATTTTTCTACTTCATTTAAGAATTTTTGAACTTTTCAAAGGTTTCCGATTTATGTTTCATCAAATAAACATAACCATACCGTGACACATCATCGGTAAAGGTAACGAAGTAAGAAAAACCAGTGTGAGCAGTTCAACTCATGTGACCACATACATTAGAATGTATGAAAATGAGGCTTTGGTTATTTTACCCGAATGCAAGATTCACAAGTTGGATAGGGTTCAATTGCAAAATATTGAATCAAACCTTTCCTAACCAATTGGGTTAGGCGTTTCACGCCTATATGACCCAACCTCATGTGCCATTGTTCAATATTATTTAATCAGATAGTTTACGTTTATTAATTCTAGTATTAAGGATATCTTGTGAGGTACGCAATATGTAATGACGATGCTTATTTAAACAAACTAGGATCTGAATATTATTTATATCATATAAATATAAATAACGGTTCTTAATATTTACATTACATCATTCAGTATCTAATACAAAAAGTGGCATAATATTCGCCACACATCTTGGCATAAAAAAGTAGTCATGCAATAAAAGTCTCCCACTCGGAAATGTAATCTTGCATAAGCCTACTGCAACCGCATCCATAGAGTCGCCACTCTCGAATCACAACTACATCTCTCCAGATTTCAGCCATATACTTTTCGTCAGCACCTGCAGTGAATTCCAAATGTTAATAGGACAAGTAGAATCTAAAATCTAACTAGATGTCATAGCTTCACAAGCCAATAAGATATCAATAATAGGAAAAATAAAAGTATCTGATGTCGATGCTATTTCTTTCCTTATCTGTGCGAGGCAGCCTGGACAATTTCTTTTCCATTGCCTGACTTTCTAGCAGTGGTGGCACTTGTCTTCAGAAGCTCTCTTGGGCTTCGCTACCTTAGCCTGCGGAGGAACATTGAAATCTTTCTTCTTTTTTCTCTTTTTCTTCTCCCCCTTCGACTTGGAGTTGGAAGAAGCAGAAAGTGAAGTGAGTTTCAGAAGGTGAGTCGGAACTCCCTTCTTCAAATCCTCATCTGTTGTGAGAAGCATCCTATGTAACTTACGGTAAGAGCAGTGAATCACATTCATGTTGAAGTACATGCAAACTGGCGATAAGACGCCAGGAGCGAACCAAGTATGACACTCCGTCCTAGAGTATCATTGAAAGGGAAATCCCTGCACCTCAATTGCTCGATCAAATTGATCAAATGAAGCACATGTGTGCTCACAGTCTGTCTCTCATGAAGTTTAAAATGGAACAGTTCCATTGCTACTCTAAGAACCACAACCTGTTCCTAGTTCATGAACTATTCACGAAGTTGTGTCATCATGCTATAAGCATCATGCATCTCAAAATATTGCCTCTTCAGTTCAGAAGATAGAGAACTAAGAATGAATGATTTAACCCTTAAATCATCATCTTTCCATTTACGGAAAGTCTCAATCTCTTCAGGCGATGCATCTTCAAATATAGCAAGGGGTAGTGGACCTTCCAAAATATATCTCAGCTTCTCGAATCCGAGGACAATCCTCAAATCCATATCCCAGTCCGCAAAGGTCTCAGCGCCTTTAAGTTTATTCGTATCAAACATACGGGCAAATGGGTTGTTCGAAGGTGCCGCCATCGTAAATCTATCGAATAGATAGCGAATAAATGGTTAGCAGATAAAACAGTTTCATATAATATCATAGAGCATTAAATAGATCATGAATTTTTAATCTAAAAATTCCCCTCCCACTATTTCATGTAAAACTGTAATCCCCAGAAAGAATACAAAATATGCGATAATCAAATCAAACAAAATAGTGAAAGGTGGACCCCATGAATATATTTCAACTCACAGCTTTGGCACATTCTCGCCTACGTATATTCATTAGGTAGACAACTCATTGTCGATCACTCAACAGTGACTCCTGGGGTTTCAGTCTTGGTCGTTTCTCATTGTGACAACTTTGGCACGTTCACAAGGAGGAGTACCAAGGTTAAACTTGTCAATGATAAATTCAAGATACTTGCGTAACCCTGACAACTTTGGCACGTTCAGGATTCCGCTTTCGCTTGAATTTACCTAATATCAAAATATATCCGGTATAGATAAATTCCTACCGGCTATATCCTCACAACTTTGGCACGTTATCGTATATAGTCATAGATTATTTATCCATAAGTGGTATTGACAAGATGGACCAAGTAACATGCATCAAATAGATATTAAATAAAAACCTTATTTTCAAATAGGGATTTTCCGCAAAAGATGCTTTTACTTTATTTTATCAAATTAAATAAACACATGCATGCATAAAGTAAAGATTAAATTAAATATTGAATTTAAAGGCATAATCATATCGAGTGTTCAGAATCAGACTCGCTCTGATGCCATTTTTGTTGGGGTTTTAGGGGCAAATACGGGTAAACGTAGAGGAACACGGAAAATCAAATTTTTCGATTTCATTAATTTTTCTTAGGCAATTAAAGTAAACTTGTTTATTCTAATTACTCAATACTAAAAACTGAATTTTTACCCAAGAAATCATATTTCTTCATAATTATCGAATGACCCCTCAAAGTTTGCATTTTATTCATTTTGGTCATCAAATTGTCAAATATAATTTTAAGTGATTCAAAATCAATCCCAAAATGATTTTACTTGTCCAATATATCATAATACAAATTGCAACAAAAATTCCAATTTTTTACAATTGTCGAATGCACCCAGAATTTTCCAGGTTTTGCAATTTCGCCAATCTTGTTCAAAACAAGTCAAGATGAAATCCAATCATCACCAAATTTAATATACATCATATATATAACATTATACAACACATACATGAAAAGCCCCAAATTTCGATTAGGTTATGAACCTAATTTCTCAAATTATTCCAATTGATTAAATTACACCAATATGAATAAATCCAACACTTCAATCAATTCTCTACCACACCAAACAAGTCTCACCACTTTTAAATAAAACAAGAACAATTCTAGGTCATCAATGAGTGGCCTAACAATTCTAGAATGGCAACTTAATTATTTCATACATGTAAACATCTTTCAAACAAGTTCCCAACCATTCAATTACAATCTTAAAGAGTAGAGAAAATTCTAAGCAACACATGTTGAAGCCTAAAAATATAGAAACAATTTTCTATTTGAAATAGATTATAAGAACTTACAAAATTCCCAACTCTGCTCAAGGTTTTTCCTTTTGTTCTTCAACTTTCTCTCAAATATTTCTTTGTAATATTTTGGTAACTTGAACTTATGAAATAAAAATGAAACAAAAACTTATATTTTTCCCTACAAATGCCGAAACTTGAAGAAAAAAATATATCTAGATATTTTCATTTTGTTTCAATTAATTAAATGGAAAATGATTCACTTAACATTTGGTATTTGATCATTAAAGCATTTAATGAAAACCAACAAATGTTACAAATCATATAAGGCCATTTGCTAACTTAATCATGGCAAAAGATATTTATAAATCAATTACTTTAATCATTTAACATTTAAATAATTAAATAATTAAATACAAATATCTTAAATATATGTAATATATTTCCATTAAATATTCAAAATACATATATTAATGATATATGTCAAATATCTCAATTTGATATTTAATTAATGTGTATTTAATAAGATCAAATATTAAATACGGATACACATTAATTAGAAAACGACCAAAAGATCCCAATTGCATGTATTTTCGTTTAACCGTTAAACGACATATAAATAATCAATATTATTCATAAAAATTGCCCTAGTGCTCTACAAGTATATTTCATGAGTGAGACTCTCTAGGTTCAGGCATATCCATCACGAATTCTAATTTCATGTCCATAATCTACCCCCATAAATTATAACGAACGCGAATAAACTCTCTGAACCATACAGGTCGAGGTCATTGCATACGTATAATCCCTCTGTCACATGTATCCAAATTATTCTAGAGATATAGATATAAACGTCAAATCTCTATAGATATAATCACGTCGACGTTTCTATTAGCAATCTCTTAATAACACTTATAACTCGCTTCTATAGTGTACTACGAGCCCATGGATTTAATAGATTGTTAATTCCTTATTGAATACCTATGCTCTGTGCACAGAACTGACAGATCATTTCTTGACACACACATTATATCCTTAGCATCAGTCCACACCCAATGTTGTGATATTTTATATCGTACCGCAAGTGTACGGTGTCAAGTTTTAGTATAAATGAGTTTAGAGTGTCGAACCCATAGGGATTGCGTTAACTCGCACTAAATACTACAATTGATAATCCTAACTTTATTAGAACCAATAATAAAGATTTTAATAAATAAATATAAAAATAATTATATATGAGGGACTAATACGATAGAGATTCTAGATCCCGATTTCACCTAGTTGTCGCCTATGTATTTGTCATGCCAATTAATCCTTGTTCAGTTATATAATTTATAAGTCAAGATTCTGAAAATATCCACTCCCTCTCTCGAGCATCAGTGAAAATATCATCAACTATAGACTTCGATATCTCTATAAAAATCTAGTAGTTAA
Source organism: Zanthoxylum bungeanum (assembly GCA_019454045.1). NCBI lineage: Eukaryota > Viridiplantae > Streptophyta > Magnoliopsida > Sapindales > Rutaceae > Zanthoxylum > Zanthoxylum bungeanum. The sequence goes on along the minus strand of SKCR01038415.1, from coordinate 60,784 downwards.
CAACTCATTACGCTTTGTGATTCTATGTTAACGACTTTAAAGGAACTACAGATTCTCTCGAACTCTATAGAATCCTAATTCTTCTCTAGATCCATTCAAAATCCCCTCTCTCGAGTGATAGATTTCAAACATATGTCATCATATTTGTGGCCAGCAAACACAAAACATTAAACTCAAAAGAATATAAATAAATAAATAAACTTCATAACAAAATTAGCAAACAATACAGGGTTCAAACATCAGTTACATCATTCTCCAGAATTAAGGAGTTAGTTCATGACTTAAAGATAAAAACAATGATAAACAAGTCATTATTCTAATGGAAATCATTAGAGTTCAAAGAAAGAAATAAGATGATAAAACCCGAATTGAATCTATTCCTATTCGGATGTCACCGCCTTTGTCTCCTCTTGTTGCTCTTCAATCCTCCTCATTCGATCTCTCTAAAAATAAGTGTTTCCGTGTTTTGTGCTCTGTATTAGCCTCCCCTCTAGTCTTGGATGAACTAATCTATTTATAATAGAGCCTTGGAGTCATAATACATTTTAAAACCCTAAAAATTAAATTCTGGAAAGCGTGTGTTTGTCTTTCCCGCAGCGCCGCGGCGTCAAATCCTCGGCCTTTTGATGGAGTCAAAATCTGCTTGCAGGCACCGCGGTGCTGGGCTTGGGTGCTACGGCGCCCTTCTCTCTGGAAAGTGTATGGAGCTCGTGAGGCTTGAAGGCGCCGCGACGCCTGGACTTGGGCGCCGCGGTGCTATTGATAAATTCCTCACTGGTGCTGCGCCTCGCGTTCTGTGCTCCCGTGCGCGTCCGATGCTCCGAGAGTTTCCAAAACACTCATTTTTACTCCATTATTGATGTTTTAATGCTTTCTACAATTAGGACATAAAAGAAACTAAAAATACATTAAATAACACGAAACATAACAAAATAGTAAGCTAAAAATGCCATAATAAGTGGGTATAAACCGCACTTATCAAACACCCCCAAACTTAAGATTTGCTAGTCCCGAGCAAAAGACAAAATATAAACTAAATTCAAATTAACAATAACTCAATTAACTACGCCACTTTCGTAGGGATCACGATTGCATTTAGCGTATGCAACAAGCCTTTAAAACCCCTAGGCGGCCCTAGTGGATGAGTTATAGTCTCGTGAGGGCTTACATCGATGATACCCACAAATGTCATTCACATTCAATCATGCAAAAATATAAAAATAACAAAAACATAGTCCTGATAGTTACGCATATAATTATCCTCAAAGAAAGCTTATAGATGAAATTAGAGAACCTTCAAAGTACGCAATGCGACTCAAATCCAAATTCTTGAGTAAATCATCTAAGCTAGACTCACAGTGTGTGTGTGTATAGGTTTATTTACAGTTCGACTCATAAGTAGGCTAACTCGATGATTTCGTCTCAAAACTTTAGATCCGATAGGTCAAATCAACCTAGATATCTCATTAGTACTCTGAATTTGCCTTTCTTTGCTTAGTATGGTACGATTTTATTTTCTTCTTTTTCTGCTCTTTTTTTTTCTTTTTTTTTTCTTTTTCAACACACCTACCCTTTAAGGTAGCATTTCTCCTTATGGTAGTCCTAACACTCGCCCATAGGTAGCTTCACGTTTATCGGTTGCAGGTGGTTTCTTTTTCTTATCATACTATACATTATAATAATAGCATATTGAGATAGATATCTAAGCAAACGGTCATTCATCGGCAAACAATTTCTTCAGCTAGTCACTTTGTCAACTACTTAGGTTCTTACTGCTAAAAACCTATTATTAAGTGCTTACAAGTCAAACATAGATCAAATACTCAAGGCATCAGATAAAAGTAAATTGGGCACTTATCGTTTCTAAAATTTCATCAAAACAATCAAAATTCATCATTAGACTATGCTTTACTATCAAAGACATAAAATCAAAAATAATTAATTTTTTTTAAAAATAAATAAACAAATAGCAGGAATACATGCACACACCCCCAAAATTAAAACTTGCATTGTCCTCAAATGAAAGATAAATATAAAGAAACTAGATTAAGGAACAACACTACCGCATGGAGTTGATCAGGCTCCTGCTGGTCAGAATTTGTTGCGCGGGCTTTGTGTGTCTCGTGCTACATGCATAAATAGCATGCAAACTTATAAATAAACAATAGCACACAATTATAATTAAAATTAAGACTAAAATAAAAACAAATAAATGCAAGGGTTGCCTTGTTGGGAAGCGGCCGCGAGTGCACAGCGGAAAATTAAAAATTATGATGCCGCTATCCCTTTGCCCAAGACCCATTTGTTTTTATTATTCTACAAGCCTAGGCATGTACTATATTTTAAGCATAAAACTCATAAAACATGCAAAGAACATAAACCTAAACATGCTAACTATCATAAGAACTCTAATTAAAATAAAGAAAGAAAAAGACTTACTTGAACTGAAGTCTCCTCCAGTCCTCCCTCCAATCTACAAGCTTTTCTCAAACTCAGCAAGCTCTTCCACGTTCCAAAGAGACACCCAAGTGTGTTGCCTCCAAAGGTGCACACACCAAGCCAAAACTCAACGACAAGACTACGCCTTGAGTGCACGGGTATTTTGCCATTGGTGCTAGCATAGGCAAATACCTCAAAACTTTTAACTCGAGGTTCCTCTAGTCAATTAGACTTAATGATCCTCAAAATCAGTGGCTTACTCTTAAACTTTAGAGTTGCTCACTTATCTAAACCCAAGATATGAAAGGTTTGGTGTAAAAAATTTGTAAAGAATTCATTGGGTTTATATAGGTGCTCCAAAGACAACAAAATTAATTAAGAATCCGATGTGGATAAATGCTAATTTAATCTTAGCCATTGGATCTTAATTTAGTGGTTTAATGAGATTATAAAACCTTAATAAGAGTTTGGGCCGAATTGGAAATCAAAACAAATAACAAATAAAAAAATATTTACTATTCATGTTACTATTTGCGTTACTATTCACGTTTTATTTATTTATTTAATCCAATTCCCAAAGTGCCCCTATCATCATTCACCAATCCCTAAGCCACTATGGAACCTCATAAATGATCTGTTCAATAATTAAACACATTAAACCATTTATGAAAAATTCCTACATTAATCATATATGCTGTTAAATTTGTACTGTGCACTGTTAACCATTGATTTAGACTTTGTTGTGTGTGACCTTTTGGGTTCCCCTCAAGTTGGACATGAAATGAATCCTGATAATTTAATCAAACATAAATTATCCTCCTATCAGATGGTCGTTTGATTTCAATGACCAAGGTTGACATCTAGCAATATGCCAAGGCCCTCAAATAAGAAGGAAATATAATATATATATATATATATATATATATACTCATTCTGAATGCTATTTACATATGATAGGTCCCTCGCCTCACTGTATCCCCACCATTTGACCTAGGGTATGGAAAATGTCTACCCATATATTCAAAGGTATGATGTTGATAGTGTCATGAATCGTGCTAACCCAAGAATCTCACATGATTCTTCCGCTGCGGCCACAGTCTCAAACACTGATTACACATATCAACTCGCGAACTGGAATACTACTATTATAAGAAAATATTATCCGAGAGAGTGGCGATTCTCTGTTGTATCTTTACAAACTTCATGTGTTTCAACAAATGACCCAATCATACCCTTATGACCGGATCTTTTGAACCGAGGAAGGAGAATGTCAAAGTTATTTGATCCACACATAAGATTGTAAAGACCTCAAGTCTAAGGACTAGTCATACAATCGATACATGAAAGTTCTCACAGACACATAGGATAAACACTCCATGTGAAAACTTTTGGCGGTAAGTTTGATGGACACGAGCAACTCATGCATCCACATGATACACCAAGCAAACGGATATCCACTAGTAGCCTATGAGATCAGCTACCCCACTTAAGGATCGATAATATCTTCATGCTAGTCTCTCCGCTTTGTGAACGCCCAGATTATTCACAAAAATATGACTAGGAACATTTAAGAGTAATGATTCTCATAAGGCATGTAAGCCATCGTCTTATTACTCCAAAGGCTTTATTACAGTGTTGATGCTTCATATAAGTTATGTAAGACACATATAATAAAGATGGCCATTTTATTAATTAATGAAAATATTACAAATACATGTACATATAGCACATCCACAAGTTGGGAATAGGGAATATCCCTAACAATCTCTCATTTGCACTATAGCCAACTAGTATGAATCTTGACACCGTACTCTCAGGTGTACCTATCATGCTTATGTTGAGTCAGCCATTTTGTCAGAGAATCTGCAAGATTATCTTATGTGGGTACTTTCTCTATAATAACTTATTTTCTCTCAATAATCTCCCTGATGAGATGAAATCGCCTGAGTACATGCTTGGATTTCTGGTGGGACCTTGGTTCCTTTGATTGAGCAATGGCGCCCGTGTTGTCACAATACATCGTGACGCCATTATTTATCACGGGAAGCACTTCCAACTCCAGGATGAACTTCTTTATCCAGAATGCTTCTTTAGCTGCCTCAGATGCTGCAATATACTCAGATTCAGTGGTGGAGTCCACTGTAGTTGACTGCATTAAGCTTTTCCAACTACAACACCACACCGCCATTTAAAGTAAACAGATATCTTGTTTGCTATCTGCTGTCATCCCTATCGGTCTGAAAGTTCGCATAATAATAACCAATGATTTTCATCTCAGAACAATCTCCATATGTCAAAAACACATCCTTAGTTCTTCTCAGATACTTGAGGATTGTTTTGACAGCTGCCTAGTGTTGCTCACCAGGATTTGCCTGATACCTGCTCGTTATGCTAAGAGCATAAGAGACATCAGGTCTTGTTCATATCATGGCGTACATGATCGATCCTTTTGCTGAAGCATAAGGGATCCTACTAATACGCTCTCTATCTGAAGGAGTATATGGACATTGCTCCTTAGATAATTTGATTCCATGACAAGTAGGTAAATTACCTCTTCTGAAATCTTCCATTTTGAACCTTTTCAAAACTTTATCTATATACGTAGAGATAGAAAGTCCTAACAACCTCTTAGATCTATTACGGTAGATCTTAATGCCGAGGATGTAGGCTACTTCTCCCAAATCTTTCATGGAGAAATTCTGAGATAACCATTGTTTGGTGGCTTGCATCATGGGAATATCATTCCCGATGATTAATATGTCATTGACATATAATACAAGAAATACAACAGCACTCCCACTACTTTTCCTGTAAACACAAGGCTCGTCTACATTTTTGATGAAGTCAAATTCTTTGATTGTCTCATCAAATCGTATATTCCAACTTCTGGAGGCTTGCTTGATTCCATAAATGGATCGTTTAAGCTTGCATACTTTATTATGATCATCCTTAGATGCAAACCCCCCAGGTTATGTCATATAGACTTCCTCTACGAGGTTCCCATTAAGGAAAGCTGTTTTGACATCCATCTTCCAAATCTCATAATCAAAGTGTGCAGCTAGTGCCAGTAAAATTCGAATGGACTTTATCATTGCAACAAGTGAGAAGGTTTCGTCATAATCAATTCCTTGGATTTGTCTATAACATTTCGCCACCAACCTAGCCTTATAGGTTTGGATGTTACCTTCTGCATCAGTTTTACGCTTGTAAATCCACTTGCAGACTATGGGTTTTATCCCTCCAGGTGCATCTACCAGGTCCCAGACTTGATTATGATACATAGAGTCTATTTCGGATTTCATGGCCTCAAGCCACTTGACCGAATCAATGTCACACATTGCTTCGTCATAACCTTGTGGTTGTTTCGTCGCTGCCCTTTTGATGGGCCTGGGTTTAGTTCTATGTTAGTTTGTTATTCTCCTACCTCATCGAGGTCAAGTCTACTCCCACTATAATTCTTGAGAAGGAATTCATTCTCTAGAAATTTAGCATTTCGTGAGACAAATGTTCTTTGTTCATTTGGGACGTAGAACACGTACGCTCTTGAGTTCAAGGCATATCCTACAAAATTACATTTAACTGCCCTATCATCCAATTTGTTTGTTTGTGTGAGCTTGACATATGCGTCACATCCTTAAATTCTTAGATAACTAAGACTAGGACGTTTCCCAGACCATAACTCATATGGTGTTTGACTAACAGTCTTGGAAGGAACTTGGTTTAGTAGTAGTATTGCAGTTTCTAAAGCAAGACCCCAAAATGAAAGAGGTAGATCCGTGCCTGGCATCATTGATCGAACCATATCTAATAATGTCTAATTTCTCCTTTCGGTGACCCCATTATGATGTGGAGTTCCCGGAGGAGTCCACTGGGAAATAATGCCATTTTCTCTCAAGTAATCTTGAAATTTGTTACTTAATTATTCACCACCTCGATCAGACCTCAGTGACTTAATACTTTTATTAAGCTGGTTTTCTACTTCAGCTTTGAAGTCTTTGAAATTCTCAAAGGCTTCAGATTTGTACCGCATAAGGTACACATACCCATATCGCGAGTGATCATCGATAAAGGTAATGAAGTAGAAGAATCCACCTCTAGCGGTGACTGACATTAGTCCGCATACATCAGAGTATATGAGTTCTAATGTCTCCGCTGCACGCTGTCCATTACATTTGAAGGGTAATTTGGTCATTTTACCAAGTAAACAAGACTCACAAGTTCCATAAGGTTCATATTTGAAGGGTCTAAAATACCCATCCTTATGTAGCTTAGTTAATCTTGTTTCATTGATATAACCTAAGCGACTGTGCCATAGAACTGATTCATTGAGATTATTCGAGTTAACGTTGTATATGTTAGAGGTTGAACATTCTTTGCTAGTTTGTAAGACATAGATACCATTATTCAAAATACCATCTCCATATTTTATTTCATTGAAATAAATAGAACATTCATTACAACTTATTAGGCATGAAAAGCCTTTATTACATAAAGAAGAAATTGAAATAATGTTCTTTACTAGAGAAGGTAGATAAACACAATCTTCTAAGTCTAAAACTAATCCATACGGCAAAACTAATGAATAAGTCCCCACGCACAATGCAACCAGTTTTGCTCCATTACCCATGCGTAAGTCAACCTCCCCATAACGGAGTCTCCCACTGTTTCTCAGGCCATGCACATTGTTACACAAGTGAGTCCCAAAACCGGTGTCAAGCACCCAAGTAGAAGGTTCAGAGTTTTGAGAATATAGTTCAATCATATACAACATACCTGAAGCATTGGGCTTCTTGGCCTCTTGGGCTTCCCTAGCTTCCTTGGCTTTTAAGGATCTGTAGTCTTTCTTCCAATGACCATTTTCTTTCCACAAAAGAAACATTTCCCCTTTCCATTTTCTTCTCCACCTTACCATTGGGCTTTAGGTGATCTAGAGCCTTGGCCTTGCCCTTATTTTTCTTTGGGCCTCGTGGCTTCAGGTCCGTACCCGTAAGTATGACGAAGGTTTTAAGCTCCAGTTTCAAGTCATTCTCTGCTTACTTTATCAGATTGTGCAATTCTGCTAAAGTAGCTTCTTTATCAGACAGATGAAACTGCATAATAAAGTTAGATAAGTCTTTTGGTAAGGACTGAAGAATCAGATCATGACCTATCTCATGATCCATGATGAACCCGAGGTTGGCCAATTTTTCAATGTGGCCAATCATCTTAAGCACATGTCCACTAACAGATCCTTCATTATACCTTGTTTGGAATAAGGCATATGACACTTCGAATCTCAAGGTATGGACGGAAGTTGCATACAACTCCTTCAAGTGAAAGATGATGGTTTGAGCATCCATATCTTCGTGAGCTTTCTGAAGTTCATCCGACATAGAGCCAAGCATTATGCAAACTATTTGCTCATCATCATCGACGTATTTCTTCCAAGCATCAAATGTATTTTGGTCAGCATCTTCTGCGGGTTCCGGGGGAATGGTCTTTCAAGAACATAGAAAATCTTTTCTTGTCGTAAGACAATTTTAAGATTTCTAAGCCAGTCATTGTAGTTGTCCCCTTTGAGCTTATGCTCATCAATGATGGAACGAAGTGATATTCTGTTTGCCATTTGAATGTTTGTGAAATATTTTAACCCATTTATTAAGAGAGAATGTTAAAATTAGGAATATGTTTTTTCATTAATGTTTCATAATAACATGGGCTTTTAATATTATGAAGTTGCTCCCACTTAATTATTTTAAGATTTTAAGCAAATCACATCAACCCCAATATGATGGATTTCTTATGGGCAAAGATCCCATTATCATCATTTCACAACTCCGACTAGGGCCGGTCGTTATAAAATACGATAATTAGGTAGGTTCCCAACCAATTTATGATATAAATCACAATTTCTTGATCATTGGGTTGGACAATCAAACATGCCATAGCTTATGCTAGTCCTTGTGGACACCCAATCTTTGCCACTAAGTTATAAGACCACGCCTAAGGGTCGCTGTGTCTTATAACTTAGAAAAGTCAAACCATTGTCAATAGTATGATTTAAGGACAAATTAGTTTTGGTCAGTCTGGTAAAGCCTAGTCCTGCCAATACAGTTTAAGCTCTTTGGGTCTATACTTTACAATGGGAGGTAAATTTTAGACTTAAATTATTATTGAGGATTTTAGCAAGTTTAAGTGAATAACTGTCAAATTGATTCCTCCATTGAAAATTCCCTAGAGGGAGGGTGGAGCGAACTTTCTTAAATACCCTTACCTCTTAGGCTCTTATTACCTTGGTGACAGGAATAAACAATAGATCCTCTAAATTAGTCCAACACCTTAAATATGTTTTAAGGTAAGCTTTGAGTAAATGATTATCTAGATGTCTTCACAGCTTTTCCTTTTGGCTAAAAAAAGGTAGTGAGTGGAGGAAGACACCAAATCATTATCTAACTCTACTAATACCTTTGGTTAAATTAACTTTAGTTCGGAAAGTTTTATTAACGCCTTGGTCCCACCCCACTTGAATCTTTTATAATGTCTTTTATTATAAACAAGTGATTTATATTTATTAGCCTTAAAGGTAATAAATCTCTAAGTTCATCACATAATAATTACTTAGCTAACGGATAAGCAATACACTCTTTATTTCCTTAGAAAGTCTCTAGATGCTTGCACCCTAAAATAATCATGCCAATTCTAATCATACATAGAATCATCAAGCATATGAGTTTTAATATGTTGGAATTATTTTAGGCATTAAATAACTTTGATTAATATTTAATTATGATACTACATTTTATTTTAATCAAATAAATTTACTATTCACATTTTTTTATAGATGCGTGAACTTTAAATACAATTTCACAATACAAATCTTAACCAAATCATGCAAAACTTGTGCCTAAAAGTAAGTTCAGGGTGTTAGCTTTCCAACTAGCTTTTTTACACCTAACTTCGAATTCAAATGAGAGAGAACTAGTCAAAACAAAAACGGCGCACTGATACCACTGTTGGGAAGCGGTCGCGAGTGCGCAGCGGAAAATTAAAAATTATGATGTTACTATCCCCCTTTGCCCAAGACCCATTTGTTTTGATTTTTTTACAAGCCTAGGCATGTTACTATATATTCTAACCATAAAAACTCATAAAACATGCAAAGAACATAAACCTAAACATGCTAACTATCATAAGAACTCTAATTAAAATAAAGAAAGAAAAAGACTTACTTGAACCGAAGACTCCTCCAGTCCTCCCACCAATCTACAAGCTTTTCTCGAACTCAGCAAGCTCTTCCACGTTCCAAAGTGCAACCCAAGTGTGTGGCCTCCAAAGGTGCACACACCAAAGCCAAAACTCAACGGCAAGACTACGCCTTGAGTGCACGGGTATTTTGCCCTTGGTGCTAGCCTAGGTAAATACCTTAAAACTTTTAACTCGAGGTTCCTCTAGTCAATTAGACTTAAGGATCCTCAAAATCAGTGGCTTACTCTTAAACTTTAGAGTGGCTCACTTATATAAACCCAAGATATGAACGGTTTGGTATAAAAATTTGTAAAGAATTCATTAGGTTTATAAAGGTGCTCCAAAGATAACAAAATTAATTAAGAATCCGATGTGGGATAAATGCTAATTTAATATTAGCCATTGGATATTAATTTAGTGGTTTAATGAGATTATAAAACCCTAATAAGAGTTTGGGCCGAATTGGAATTCAAAACAAATAACAAATAAAAACAAATTTACTATTCACATTACTATTCACAATTTTTATTTATTTATTTATTCATTCCAATTCCCAAAGTGCCCCTATTGTCATTCACCAATCCCTAAGCCACTATGGAACCTCATAAATGATATGTTCAATAATTAAACAAATTGAACCATTTATGAACAATTCCTATATTAATCATATATGCTGTTAAATTTGTACTGTGCACTGTTAACCATTGATTTAGACTTTGTTGTGTGTGACCTTTTGGGTTCCCCTCAACTTGGACATGAAATGAATCCTGATAATTTAATCAAACATAAATTATCCTCCTATCAGATGGTCGTTTGATTTCAATGACCAAGGTTGACATCTAGCAATATGCCAAGGCCCTCAAATGAGAAGGAAATATATATATATATATATATACTCATTCTGAATGCTATTTACATATGATACGGTCCCTCGCCTCACTGTATCCCCACCATTTGACCTAGGGTATGGAAAATGTCTACCCATATATTCAAAGGTATGATGTTGATAGTGTCATGAATCGTGCTAACCCAAGAATCTCACATGATTCTTCCTCGCTGCGGCCACAGTCTCAAACACTGATTACACATATCAACTCGCGAACTGGAATACTACTATTATAAGAAAATATTATCCGAGAGAGTGGCGATTCTCTGTTGTATCTTTACAAACTTCATGTGTTTCAACAAATGACCCAATCATACCCTTATGACCGGATCTTTTGAACCGAGGAAGGAGAATGTCAAAGTTATTTGATCCACATATAAGATTGTAAAGACCTCAAGTCTAAGGACTAGTCATACAATCGATACATGAAATTTCTCACAGACACATGGGATAAACACTCCATGTGAAAACTTTCGGCGGTCAGTTCGATGGACACGAGCAACTCATGCATCCATGTGATACACCAAGCGAATGGATCTCCGCTAGTATCCAATGAGATCGGCTACCCCACTCATGGGCGGATCATATCATCATGCTAGTCTCTCCGCTTTGTGAACGCCCAGATTATTAAAAAAACTATGACTAGGAACGTTTGATAGTAATGATTCTCATAAGGCGTGGAAGCCATCATCTTATTACTCCAAGGGCTTTATTACAGTGTTTGTTGATTCATATAATTTATATAATACACGTATAATAAAGATTGCTATTTTATTAATTAATGAAAATATTAAAATACATGTACATATAGCCCATCCACAAGTTGGGTATAGGGCATATCCCTAACATGCCTCCCCGCTAGCACTAAGTTTAACGTCTTCAGCCAGAGGCAACCACCCAAATGGTGGTCATGGTAGCTTCTTATTTTGTATCCACTGGCTGCTTTGACATGAAAAAGATAGCTTGGCGATTGTGGCAGTTTATCCAAATACCCCTTACTGCTGTTTGGTCATGGAGGAAGTAATCTGTCCAATCTGTGTTTCTAAGGATTTCATTGTTGCCTCGATATTTTCCATGTGTGTCTCATTATTTTCTAGCCTTGACTCATTCTTCTCAAACCTTGCTGAAGTATTAGCAACAAACGTGCTCATGAAATCTTCTAAGGAAGATTTCTACTCAGCTCTTTGATAGTCAAAGCCTGATGAAGGTTGCAAGGCATTCTCTGTATTAGCATATGACAAGTTTGGATGATAGCGATTAGGCACATGATTTCCTCTATGGTTGTTGAAGTTCCGATTGTTCACATATTGGACTTGCTCAAAGTTCGGGTTTCCTTCCAATAACAGCCTATTTGTAACTGCACTGATTCAATGGATGGTACTCGTGGATTTGTCAGGGCTGCTACTTGAGTAGATAAGGTCGAAATTTGAGCTGTAAGTGCCACAAGAGGGTCCACTTCATATATTACAGCCACTTTGGTCACCGTAGCGCTTTCACTTGGCCATTGAAAATGGTTAATGTCCATTTCTTCTAATAAATTGTAGGCGTCCTCAGCTGATTTCTTAAATAGAGCTCCCCCAGCTGCTGCATCAACCACAGTCCTATTTGAACCATTCAGCCCATTATAGAACAACTGAATCTAGTCCCAGTCTGCATAGTCATGTTTGGGGCATCTTCATAGTAGATCCTTAAAGCGCTCTCATGCTTCATATAGTCTCAGTCTCCAGCTGTTTAAATATACTAATTTCTGCCCTCAGCTGAGCTGATTTAGCTGGTGGAAGGACCTCTCAAGAAATTTCGTGGCCATATCTTGCCATGCATGATACTCCCCGTTTGTATTGATTGAAGCCAATCTCACGCTTTATCCCGTAAAGAGAATGCGAATAAGTGTAGCCTGATGGCCTCTTTACTCACGCCATTCATCTTTATAGTATCTGCGATCTCCAGGAACATCCTTAAGTGCAAGTTGAGATCTTCTACAGCTGAACCCCCAAACTGATTTCTTTGTACCATATTGATCAACACAGGTTTTATCTCAAAATTGTTGGCGTTGATTGGTTGATGGGCAATCCCAGAATAAGTATCATCAATGTCAGGCTTGAAGTGATCTCTGATTGCCATCTGACGTGGGTTGATTTCTCTGTTTTCAGCTGCAATTGCGTCTTTTTCAATTTTCCTTTCTTTCCTTAGCCTCCTCGCTGTTCTTTCTCTTTCAGGATCAAACATGAGCGAGTCGAGACTTGTGGATCTTCACATTCACTGAAGCACCAAAAACCAAAAATCAATAAACAACAAAAAAATAAAATAAATACAAAACAAAATAAACTAAAATTAAAAGATAAAAATCTAAATTAAAGATAAGATTACTTGGTAGTAGTATAATGTGAATTAAACAAACAATCCCCGACAACGGCGCCAAAAACTTGTTGTGATATTTTATATGGTACCGCAAGTGTACGGGGTCAAGTTTTAGTATAAATGAGTCTAGAGTGTCGAACCCACATGGATTGCATTAACTCGCACTAAATACTACAATTGATAATCCTAACTTTATTTAGAAAACAAATAATAAAGATTTTAATAAATAAATATAAAAATAATTATATAGGAGGGACTAATACGATAGAGATTCTAGATCCTGATTTCACCTAGCTGTCGCCTATGTTTTTGTCATGCCAATTAATCCTTGTTCAGTTATATTATTTATAAGTCAAGATTCCGAAAATATCCACTCCATCTCTCGAGCATTAGTGAAAATATCATCAACTATAGACTTCGATATCTCTATAAAAATCTAGTAGTTAACAACTCATTACGCTTTGTGCTTCTATGTTAACGACTTCAAAGGAACTACAGATTCTCTTGAACTCTATAGAATCCTAAGTCATATTCTATAGATCCATTCAAAATCCCCTCTCTCGAGTGATAGATTTCAAACATATGTCATCATATTTGTGGCCAGCAAACTTGACCGGCTTAAACACACACGTATAACGCAAGCGCACGTATCGTTCAAGTAGTATAAGAATATCGATCCCACGAGGACTTAATTCCTACTGTTGTTATTAATTATTGATACTATTTATTTACAGGTATCTAATTATAGGGAGAAGAGAATGATTGTTTGATTGGTTGGTTGAATGTGGTTTTCCTTAAATAAAATAAATAAAATAAACAAAAGAAAATACTAAGGAAAATAACAAAAGACTCAAAGATCTAGGGTTGTGAATCTTTCTAATATCTTTTAAAAGATGAAGTGATTATTTTATGTTCGTGTAATAAATCGGTTTACTAACCTGGAACACGAAATTATGCGATAGCCTCTGTCGATGGTCAGACGCAATTACCCAGTTTAACCCAATTGAACCATATGTCTATGTCAACCAAATCACCTGGATTCATTAAGTTTAAGTTCCAATTATGGCTACCCCCACCCAACAGGTATATGTCTATCCTGTAAGGAAATATATTAAAGGGTTATCTATCCTCAAGGAAGATCATGGGCTATTAAGTCTAAGGCTGAAATCTAAAATTCCATTGTCAAGTTTATTTTAGATTTACCACATAAATCTTATTGGTGATCAGACAACAAGAAGCATTAAACTTAAGACTTAATAAGTAAACCTTTAATTACCCAAACTTTAAAATAACCCCTTATAAACCGATGATATTAGAATTCATCACAACCCCAGATAACTAACTTAGTTACGACACATAACTAGGGTTAGTAAAAAATTAAATAAATAAAAGACATAAGTAAAATGCTGAAAGTAAATTGCTGAAAAGTAAATGACGAAAAGTAAATGCTGAAATTAAATACTGAAAGTAAATGCTGAAAAGTAAATTACTGAAAAGTAAATGCTGAAAAGTAAATTGCTGAAAAGTAAATGCTGAAAAGTAAATTGTTGAAAAGTAAATACTGAAAGTAAATTGCTGAAAAGTAAATAAAGTAAAAGTACAATAAAAGAAAATGCTGAGGTAAAATGATCCACTTTTATTACTTCTATTTTAGATATCTCCCTTAATATAATATATTAACTTTGCATGATAATTACCAACCAGCCATGTAGGCGGTATCCAGATTAAATAATATTAATAATTAATTACCAACCGACCAATCAGGCGGTATCCAGTTTAGTCAGGTTAAAACCAATTAATAATTATTACCAACCGACCAATATGGCGGTATCCTCGTTAAGTCAGGTTTTAACTAGTTTATTTATTATAATTAAGGAGATTAATCTAAATATTAGTAATAAAAGTTTTACCTTTTACCCCAGCAAATGGGAGTTACCTCCTCATTACTGAAAAGTAAAAACTGAAAATTAAAGAAAGAAAAGTACAGTGCGTAAAAGTAGATTGCGGAAAGTAAAAACTGAAAAGTAAAAAAAAGAAAGTGTGAAAGCGGAAATTAATTACTGAAAGCTGTAAATAAAAAAACAAGATACAATCTTCTTAGTATTCTTAAGGAATTCCTTAGAAGAAAGTATGAATTTACAAATGAAATGGCTTGGTATTTATAGGCAAAATTTTGCCTCCATCAAATCATCCACCAAATCCATTATTAATTGTTCCACTAATTGCTCCACCAAATCCATTATTAATTGCTCCACTAATTTCTTATCATGTTTGGTGGTGATTTGATCATTTTTATTATTTATTTATTAATTTATTTTTGCTTTGAAAATGACTTTAATAATTACACACAACACACTTCTGGATGGTTCATCAATTTCGGGCATGAAATCTTCAGAATTAGAAATTATTTTGTCTTTCAAATTTGTAGAGATTTGAGTCTTCTTTAATCTGGAACTTGAATCAGCTCAATCCGATATCGGAGTAAAATGTTATGCCTAAAATACGACAGATGCGCAAAATTGTAATTTCCAAAACTGCACTTCATTGAAACGCCCTTTCAAGTTTCCAATCTCCAAAATTAATATGTCAAGTCCAATTTTTGCCCTTATTTGACCCAAATTTCGTCCTTAATGATTTCATTGGGTCCTAATATTATTTTATCTGTAAAATAAACTAAAACACATCAAAAGGTTCATCAAACCCGAGAAACTAAACAAAATATTAAGTAAAAGGGGCGGTAAATATTGATATATTTTCCGCTCATCAAAACACAAAGCATTAAACTCAAAAGAATATAAATAAATCAATAAAACTTCATAACAAAATTAGCAAACATTACAGGGTTCAAGCATCAGTTACATCATTCTCCAGAATTAAGGAGTTAGTTCATGACTTAAAGATAAAAATAATGATAAACAAGTCATGAATCTAATGGAAATCATTAGAGTTCAAAGAAAGAAATAAGATGATAAAACCCGAATTGAATCTCTTCCTCTTCGGATGTCACCGCCTTTGTCTCCTCTTGTTGCTCTTCAATCCTCCTCATTGGATCTCTCTAAAAATATATGTTTCTGTGTTTTGTGCTCTGTATTAGCCTCCCCTATAGTATTGGACGAACTAATCTATTTATAATATAGCCTTGGAGTCATAATACATTTTAAAACCCTAAAAATTAAATTCTGGAACACGTGTGTTTGTCTTTCTCGCAGCGTCGCGGCGCCAAATCCTCGGCCTTTTGTATGGAGTCAAAATCTGCTTGTAGGCACCGCGGTGCTGGGCTTGGGCGCTGTGGCGCCTTTTTCTCTGGAAAGTGTATGGAACTCGTGAGGCTTGAAGGCGCCGCGACGCCATGACTTGGGCGCCGCGGCTTTAGTGATAAATTCCTCACTGGTGTTGTGCCTCGCGTTCTGTGCTCCCGTGCGCGTCTGATGCTTCCGAGATTTCACGAAACACTCGTATTTACTCCATTATTAATGTTTAATGCTTTCTACAATTAGGAAATAAAAGAAACTAAAAATACATTAATGACTCGAAACATAACAAAATAGTAAGCTAAGAATGCCATAATAAGTGGGTATAAACCGCACTTATCACCCACGAACAGGCGGAGGTCTGATCTAAATAGATCAGTGACGTGATTGCCATCAGAGTGTTGAGGATAACTCATATATCCACAATTGTATCTCAAGTCAAAGAATAACTATGCTACTCAACCCGAGAATATTCTTATTGACGTTGGTGTCCTATCCACTAAGAATCTTCAGTGAGTCATTTAGTGTTTTTTTCGCTATAAACACCTACACGTCTATACGAGTCTCCAAGACTCATGGTTCATTGAGATACCATTAGAATCCAAGATTCCAGTATACGACATGTACTAGTCTCAACAGGTTTACTTTACTGACCAAGTAGTGTAAACCTTGAGCAGGAACTGTCTAAGAATGACAACATCATGATACAACTCAATGTCAGTTGCGACACTTTTGCAACAGTATCATAACTTATCATTTTAAGGTCAATTACGTCTTTACAATATATAAAGAGATGTTATATAATAGAAACTGTTTATTTTATTTATAATAAAATGTTACATAAGTATTTACAGTGAAATACATAAGAAAATTGACGCTCTGAGCACCAACCCTAATAGTATTCACGAACGATATCCACACAGGTTTAGAATTCCAAGACTTGAATCCATAATTTTATACAAATATAATTGAAAAAAATTTAAAAAAATATGGATTTTCGGATCCAATCTAGATATATCTAGATCTGGACTAAATATACCTGCATCCGAATTTTTTTCCCAATTCCACCAAAACACATCCCAACTCGGATCTATACAGATCGAAGTCCAAGTCCGAATTTTGTCATTTCTTATGTGAGCTACGAAAACTTTGGACCAAATAAAAAAATTTCCATAAAATGACTTACAGATTTATATTCCGTAAATCAATTTTAGAAAACGACTTAACTTTTTCATTGTCCGGAAAATAATTTACATTGACCAATTTTCCGCAAGTGTCCCAAACTCCGTAAAATGAGGAAAATGTTTTCTGGAAATCATTTTACAGAAAACTAACTACCCCTAAAATAAAAAATGAAAAGGCATAAATTATTAAAGTAATTTTCACATACCCCTACGATCTTTTAGGTCTCACACTCTATATTAAATCATATATTAAGGGCATAATAATACATTCACATTTTCAAGTAAATCATGAAGTGCAAGCATAAAAAAGAGCTCAAAATCAAGAAAATCAAGTATCAGAGCGCAACAAAGTACACCATATAAGAATCTAAATTAAGTTATATCATTTCAATTCTTGTAATATTTTTTTTAATTAGTTCATGCACGATAAAAAATAATGAGCTCAAATATTTTTTATATGTATAAATATTTCAAAATTGATGGTTGGCGGTGTTGGACAATTATGACCCATAACATCACTATTTGTACAGAACATGGTGTTATTGTACAAATTAACTATGTGACAAAGGAAATTGCTCTTTTATCATTTTTAATTAGATTACCAGGATATATAAATGATAAAAGTCCATATAATTAGTACCAGATTAATAAGATATGAGACAGTTGTTGGGAAGCAGCCGCGAGTGCGCAGCGGAAAAATAAATTATTAAAATTATAATGCCGCTTTCCCTTTGCCCAAGACCCATTGTTTTTATTATTCTACAAGCCTAAGTATTTACTATATATTCTAAGCATAAAATTCATAAAACATGCAAAGAACATAAACTTAAACATGTTAACTATCATAAGAACTCTAATTAAAATAAAGAAAGAAAAAGACTTACTTGAACCATAGACTCCTCCAGTCCTCCCTCCAATCTACAAGCTTTTCTCGAACTCAGCAAGCTCTTCCACGTTCCAAAGATCCACCCAAGTGTGTGGCCTCCAAAGATGCACACACCAAAGCCAAAACTCAACGGCAAGACTACGCCTTGAGTGCACGGATATTTTGCCCTTGGTGATAGCCTAGGCAAATACCTCAAAACTTTAACTCGAGGTTCCTCTAGTCAATTAGACTTAAGGATACTCAAAATCAGTGGCTTACTCTTAAAACTTTAGAGTTGCTCACTTATATAAACCCAAGATTTGGTGCAAAAAATTGTGAAGAATTCTTTGGGTTTATATAGTGCTCCAAAGACAACAAAATTAATTAAGAATCCTAAGTGGGATAAAAGCCAATTTAATCTTAGCCATTGGATCTTAATTTAATGGTTTAATGAGATTATAAAACCCTAATAAGAGTTTGGGCCGAATTGGAATTCAAAACAAATAACAAAAATAACAAAAAAAAATTCACTATTCACGCAGTACTATTAAGGTGAATAGTATTATTTTTATTCCAATTCCCAAAGTTCCCCTATCGTCATTCACCAATCCCTAAGACAATATGGAACCCCATAAATAAATGATCTGTTCAATAATTAAAAATATTGAACCATTTAGGAATAATTCCTACAACAATCATATATGCTGTTAAATATATATTGTGCACTGTTAACCATTGATTTCGACTTTGTTGTGTGTGACCTTTTGGGTTCCCCTCAAGTTGGACATGAAATGAATCGTGATAATTTAATCGAACATAAATTATCCTCCGATCAGATGGTCGTTCGATTTCAATGACCAAGGTTGACATCTAGCAACATGCCAAGGCCCCCAAATGAGAAGGAAAGATATATATACCCATTTTGTATGCGATTTACATATGATATGGTCCATCGCCTCACTGTATCCCCACCTATTGACCTAGGGTACGGAAAGTGTCTACCAATATGGTCAAAGGTATGATGTTGATAGTGTCATGAATCGTGCTAACCCAAGAATCTCACATGATTCTTCCGCTGTGGCCACAGTCTCAAGCATTGATCACACATATCAACCCATAAACTGTAATACTACTCTTATAAGAAAATATTATCCAAGAGAGTGGTGATTCTATGTTGTGTCTTTACAAACTTCATGTGTTTCAACAAATGACCTAATCATACCCTTATGACCGGATCATTTGACCGGGGAAGGAGAATGTCAAAGTTATTTGATCCACACATAAGATTGTAAAGACCTCAAGTCTAAGGACTAGTCATATAATTGATACAAGAAAATTCTCACAGACACATGGGATAAACACTCCATATGAAAACTTTCGGCAAGCTCTTCCACGTTCCAAAGGGCCACCCAAGTGTGTGGTCTCCAAAGATGCACACACCAAAGCCAAAACTCAATGGCAAGACTACTCCTTGAATGCACGAGTATTTTGCCCTTGGTGCTAGCCTAGGCAAATACCTCAAAACTTTTAACTCGAGGTTCCTCTAGTCAATTAGACTTAAGTATCCTCAAAATCAGTGGCTTACTCTTAAAACTTTAGAGTTGCTCACTTATATAAACCCAAGATTTGAAAGATTTGGTGCAAAAATTTGTGAAGAATTCTTTGAGTTTATATTGTGCTCCAAAGACAACAAAATTAATTAAGAATCCGATGTGGGATAAAAGCCAATTTAATCTTAGCCATTGGATCTTAATTTAATGGTTTAATGAGATTATAAAACCCTAATAAGAGTTTGGGCCGAATTGGAATTCAAAACAAATAACAAAAATAACAAAAAAAAATTCACTGTTCACGCGGTACTATTCACGTGTACTATTCACATGAATAGTATTTTTTTTATTCCAATTCCCAAAGTGCCACTATCGTCATTCACCAATCCCTAAGCCACTATGGAACCTCATAAATGATCTGTTCAATAATTAAACATATTGAAACATTTATGAACAATTCCTACAGCAATCATATATGCTGTTAAATATATATTGTGCACTGTTAACCATTGATTTCGACTTTGTTGTGTGTAACCTTTTGGGTTCCCATCAAGTTGGACATGAAATGAATCGTGATAATTTAATCGAACATAAATTATCCTCCGATCAGATGGTCGTTCGATTTCAATGACCAAGGTTGACATCTAGCAACATGCCAAGGCCCCCAAATGAGAAGGAAAGATATATATACCCATTCTGTATGCGATTATGATACGGTCCCTCACCTCACTGGATCCCACCTATTGACCTATGGTACAGAAAGTGTCTATGGTCAAATGTATGATGTTGATAGTGTCATGAATTGTGCTAACCCAAGAATCTCACATGATTCTTCCGCTATGGCCACAGTCTCAAGCACTGATCACACATATCAACCCGCGAACTGGAATACTACTCTTATAAGAAAATATTGTCCGAGAGAGTGGTGATTCTCTGTTGTATCATTACAAACTTCATGTGCTTCAACAAATGACCCAATCATACCCTTATGACCGGATCTTTTGAACTGGGGAAGGAGAATGCCAAAGTTATTTGATCCACATATAAGATTGTAAAGACCACAAGTCTAAGGACTAGTCATATAATCGATACATGAAAGTTCTCACAGACACATGGGATAAACACTTCATATGAAAACTTTCAGCGTGCAGTTTGATGGACACGAGCAACTCATGCATCCATGTGATACACCAAGCGGACGGATCTCCGCTAGTAACCTATGAGATCGGCTACCCCACTTAAGGGCGTATCATATCATCATCATCTCTGTCTCTCTCGCTTTGTGAACGCCCAGATTATTCACAAAACTATGACGAGGAACATTTAAGAGTAATGATTCTCATAAGGCGTGGAAGCCATCGTCTTATTACTCCAAGGGCTTTATTACAATGTTGATGATTCATATAAGTTATATAAGACACATATAATAAAGATTTCCATTTTATTAATAATGAAAATATTACAAATACATGTACATATAGCCCATCCACAAGTTGGGTATAGGGCATATCCCAAACAATCTCCCACTTGCACTATAGCCAACTAGTATGAATCTGGACACCATACTCTCGGGTGTTCCTATCATGATTTTATTGAGTCAGCCATTTAGTCAGAGAATCTGCAAGATTATCTTCTGTGGGTATTTTATCTATAATAACTTCATTTCTCTCAACAATCTCCCTGATGAGATGAAATCGCCTGAGTAAATGCTTGGATTTCTGGTGGGACCTTGGTTCATTTGATTGAGCAATGGCGCCTGTGTTGTCACAGTACATCGTGATGCCATTCTTTTTCATAGGAAGCACTTCCAGTTTCGTGATGAACTTCTTTATCCAGACTACTTCTTTAACTGCCTCAGATGCTGCAATATACTCGGCTTCAGTGGTGGAGTCCGCTGTAGTTGACTGCTTTGAGCTTTTCCAACTGACAGCATCGCCATTCAAAGTAAACAGATATCATGTTTGCGATCTGCTGTCATCCCTGTCGGTCTGAAAGCTCGCATCACAGTAACCAATGAATTTCATCTCAGAACAGTCTACATATGTCAAAAACACATCCTTAGTTCTTCTTAGATACTTGAGGATTGTTTTGACAGCAGCCCAGTGTTGCTCACCAGGATTTGTCTGATACCTGCTCGTTATGCTAAGAGCATAAGAGACATCAGGTCTTGTACATAGTATGGCGTACATGATCGATCCTATTGCTGAAGCATAAGGGATCATACTCATACGCTCTCTATCTGAAGGAGTATGTGGACATTGCTCCTTAGATAATTTGATTCCAAGACAAGTAGGTAAATTACCACTTTTGGAATCTTCCATTTTGAATCTTTTCAAAACTTTATCTATGTACGTAGATTGAGAAATTCCTAACAACCTCTTAGATCTATCATGGTAGATCTTAATGCCGAGGATGTAGGCTGCTTCTCCCAATTCTTTCATGGAGAAATTCTGAGATAACCATTGCTTGGTGGCTTGCATCATGGGAATATCATTCCCGATGATTAATATGTCATCGACATATAATACAAGAAATACAACAGCACTCCCACTACTTTTCCTGTAAAACACAGGCTCGTCTATATTTTTGATGAAGTCAAATTCTTTGATTGTCTCATCAAATCATATATTCCAACTTCTGGATGCTTGCTTGAGTCCATAAATGGATCGTTTAAGCTTGCATACTTTATTATGATCATCCTTAGATGCAAACCCCTCAGGTTGTGTCATATAGACTTTCTCTACGAGGTTCCCATTAAGGAAAGTTGGTTTGACATCCATCTGCCAAATCTCATAATCAAAGTGTGCAGCTAGTGCCAGTAAAATTCGAATGGACTTTATCATTGCAACATGCGAGAAGGTTTCATATAGTCAATTCCAAGGATTTGTCTATAACCTTTCGCCACCAACCTAGCCTTATAGGTTTGGATGTTGCCTTCTGCATCAATTTTACGCTTGTAAATCCACTTACAGCCTATGGGTTTTATCCCTTCAGGTGCATCTACCAAGTCTCAGACTTGATTCTGATACATAGAGTTTATTTCAGATTTCATGGCCTCAAGCCACTTGACTGAATCAATGTCACGCATTGTTTCGTCATAGCTGGTGGGATCGTCATTATCATTGACCTGATCATGTTCCTCATCAATATGGAAACCATATCTTTCAGGCTCATGTCTTTCCCTACCAGACCTGCTGAGTTCATAACCTTGTGGTTGTTCCGTCGCTTCCATTTTGAGGGGTCTGGGGTTTAGTTCTATGTTAGTTTGTTCTTCTCGTACCTCATCGAGGTCAAGTCTACTCCCATTATATTTCTTGAGAAGGAATTCATTCTCTAGAAATTTAGCATTTCGTAAGACAAATTTTCTTTGTTCATTTGGGACGTAGAACACGTATGCTCCTGAGTTCAAGACATATCCTACAAACTTACATTTAACTGCCCTATCATCCAATTTTTTAGTTTGTGTGAGCTTGACATATGCGTCACATCCCCAAACTCTTAGATAACTAAGACTAGGACGTTTCCCAGACCATAACTCATATGATGTTTGACTAACAGTCTTGGAAGGAACTTGGTTTGGTAGTAGTGTTGCAGTTTCTAAAGCAAGACCCCAAAATGAAAGAGGTAGATCCGTGTCTGGCATCATTGATCGGACCATATCTAATAATGTCCGATTTTCCTTTCGGTGACCCCATTATGATGTGGAGTTCCTGGAGGAGTCCACTGGGAAATAATGCCATTTTCTCTCAAGTAATCTTGAAATTTGTTACTTAATTATTCACCACCTCGATCAGACCTCAGTGACTTAATACTTTTATTAAGCTGGTTTTCTACTTCAGCTTTGAAGTCTTTGAAATTCTCAAAGGCTTCAGATTTGTACCGCATAAGGTACACATACCCATATCGCGAGTTATCATCGATAAAGGTAATGAAGTAGGAGAATCCACCTCTAGCGGTGACTGACATTGGTCCGCATACATCAGAATGTATGGGTTTTAATGTCTCTGTTGCACGATGTCCTTTACCTTTGAAGGGTAATTTGGTCATTTAACAAGTAAACAATACTCACAAGTTCCATAAGGTTCAAATTTGAAGGGTCTGAAATACCCATCCTTATGTAGCTTAGTTAATCTTGTTTCATTGATATGACCTAAGTGACTGTGCCATAGAAGTGATTCATTGAGATTATTCGACTTAACGCTGTATATATTAGAGGTTGAACATTCTTTATTAGTTTGTAAGACATAGATACCATTATTCAAAATATCAACTCCATATTTTATTTCATTGAAATAAATAGAACATTCATTACAACTTATTAGGCATGAAAAGCCTTTATTACATAAAGAAGAAATTGAAATGATGTTCTTTACTAGAGAAGGTACATAAACATAATCTTCTAAGTCTAAAACTAAACCATTCGGTAAAACTAATGAATAAGTTCCCACGCACAATGCAGCCAGTTTTGCTCCATTACCCATGCGTAAGTCAACCTCCCAATGACGGAGTCTCCTATTGTTTCTCAGGCCCTGCACATTGTTACACAAGTGAGTCCCACAATCGGTGTCAAGCACCCAAGTAGAAGGTTTGGAGTTTTGAGAATATAATTCAATCATATACAACAAACCTGAAGCATTGGGCTTCTTGGCCTCTTGGACTTCCCTAGATTCCTTGGCATTCAAGGATCTGCAGTCTTTCTTCCAATGATCATTCTTTCCACAAAAGAAACATTTCCCTTTTCCCTTTTTCTTCTCCACCTTACCATTGGACTTTAGATGATCTGGAGCCTTGGCCTTGCCCTTATTTTTCTTTGGGACTCGTGGCTTCAGGTCCGTACCCGTAAGCATGATGGAGGTTTTAAGCTCCGGTTTCAAGTCCTTCTCTGTTTGCTTTATCAGATTGTGCAATTCTGCTAAAGTAGCTTCTTTATAAGACAAATGAAACTGCATAATAAAGTTAGAGAATTCTTTTGGTAAGGACTGAAGAATTAGATCCTGACATATCTCATGATCCATGATGAACCCGAGGTTGGCCAATTTTTCAATGTGGCCAATCATCTTAAGCACATGTCCACTAACAGATCTTCCCTTATACATTGTTTGGAATAAGGCACATGACACTTGGAATCTCACGGTACGAAAGTTGCATAAAACTCCCTCAAGTGAAAGATTATGGTTTGAGCATCCATATCTTCATGAGTTTTTGAAGTTCGTCCGACATAGAGCCAAGCATTATGCAAACTGCTTGCTCATCATCATCGACGTGTTTCTTCCAAGCATCGAATGTATTTTGGTCAGTATCTTCTGCGGGTTCAGGGGGTAACGGTCTTTCAAGAACATAGAAAATATTTTATTGTCGTAAGACAATTTTAAGATTTCTAAACTAGTCATTGTAGTTGTCCCCTTTGAGCTTATGCTCATCAAGGATGGAACAAAGTGATACTCTGTTGTCATTTGAATGTTTGTGAAATATTTTAACCCACATGTTAAGAGAGAATTTTAAAATTAGGAATATGTTTTTCATTAATGTTTCATAATAACATGGGCTTTTAATATTATGAATTTGCTACCACTCAATTGTTTTAAAATTTTAAGCAAATCGCATCAACCCCAATATGATGGATTTCTTATGGGCAAGGATCCCATTATCATCATTTCATATAGGGGTGGGCATCGGATCGGATCGAATTGGATCCGATCCGATTATCAAATCCGATCGAATTGAGTTGGTCCGGTTCGATGGAATCCGATCCGATCCGATCTGCTCGAATTTTTTTTATTTAATATGCAAAACGACGTCGTTACATATTAAATAAAAAAAATTCAAATTATTTCGGATCGGATTTTATCCGATCCGATCCGATCCGCTCGAATTTTTTGACTCCAAACCAGATTATGTTTGTACTATGTACCAAATTCGGATCGGATCGGACCAATCCGAACCGAAATAATTCGAAATGGATTGAACCAATCCGATCTGAAATAGGATGATTTCGGATCGGATTGGTCCGATCCGATCCAAATTTGAATCGGATCGAACTGATCCGATAATTATCGGATCGGATCGGATAAGATGATCCGGTCCGAACGAATCAAACATCTCAGAGCATTTCGGATCGGATCGGATCGGATTCGGATTCGGTTTGATCCGATCTGAATCCGATAATGCCCAGGGCTAATTTCATAACTCCGACTAGGGTCGGTCGTTATAAAATACGATAATTAGGTAGGTTCCCAACCAATTTATGATATAAATTACAATTCCTTGATCATTGGGTTGTGCAATCAAACATGCCATAGCTTATGCTAGTCCTTGTGGACACCCAATCTTTGCCACTAAGTTATAAGACCACGCCTAAGGGTCGCTGCGTCTTATGACTCAAAAAATTCAAATCATTCTCAATAGTACGATTTATGGACAAATTGCTATTGGTCAGTCTGGTAAAGCCTAGTCCTGCCAATACGGTTTAAGCCCTTTGGGTCTATACTTTACAATGGGAGGCAAATTTTAGACTTAAATTATTATTGAGGATTTTAGCAAGTTTAAGTGAATACTTTCAAATGGATTCCTCCATTGAAAATTCCCCAGAGGGAGGGTGGAGCGAACTCTCTTAAATACCCTTACATCTTAGGCTCTTATCGCCTTGGTGACAGGAATAAACAATAGATCCTCAAAATTAGTCCAACACTTTAAATATGCTTTAAGGTAAGCTTTGAGTAAATGATTATCTAGATGTCTTCACAGCTTTTCCTTTTGGTTATTAGAAGGTAGTGAGTGAAGGAAGACACAAAATCATTATCTAACTCTATAATACATTTGGTTAAATTAACTTTAGTTTGGAAAGTTTTATTAACGCCTTGGTCCCACCCTACTTGTATCTTTTATAATGTCTTTTATTATAAACAAGTGATTTATATTTATTAGCCTTAAAGGTAATAAATCTCTAAGTTCATCACAGAATAATAACTTAGCTAAGGGATAAGCAATACACTTTGTATTTCTTAGAAAGTCTTTAGATGCTTGCACCCTAAAATAATCATGCCAATTCTAATCATACATAGAATTATCATGCATATGAGTTTTAATATGTTGGAATTATTTTAGGTATTAAATAACTTTGATTAATATTTAATTATGATATTGCATTTTATTTTATTCAAATAAATTTACTATTCATGTTTTTCTGTAGACGCGTGAACGTTAAATGTTATTTCACAATTCAAATGTTAACCAAATCATGCAAAACGTGTGCCGAAAATTACGTTCAGGGTGTTAGCTTTCCAACGAGCTTTTAAACACCCAATTTCGAGTTCAAATGAGTGAGAACTAATCAAAACAAAAACGGCTCGCTGATACCATTGTTGGGAAGCGGCCGCGAGTGCGCAGCGGAAAAAAAACAAATTACTAAAATTATGATGCCGCTTTCCCTTTGCCCAAGTCCCATTTGTTTTGATTATTCTACAAGCCTTGGCATGTTACTATATATTCTAAGCATAAAACTCATAAAACCTGCAAAGAACATAAACCTAAACATGCTAACTATCATAAGAACTCTAATTAAAATAAAGAAAGAAAATGACTTACTTGAACCGTAGACTCCTCCAGTCCTCCCTCCAATCTACAAGCTTTTCTCAAACTCAGCAAGCTCTTCCACGTTCCAAATAGCCACCCAAGTGTGTGGTCTCCAAAGATGCACACACCAAAGCCAAAACTCAACAGCAAGACTACTACTTGAGTGCACGGGTATTTTGCCCTTGGTGCTAGCCTAGGCAAATACCTCAAAACTTTAAACTCGAGGTTCCTCTAGTCAATTAGACTTAAGGATCCTCAAAATCAGTGGTTACTCTTAAAACTTTAGAGTTGCTCACTTATATAAACCCAAGTTTTGAAAGATTTGGTGGAAAAATTTGTGAAGAATTCTTTGGGTTTATATTGTGCTCCAAAGACAACAAAATTAATTAAGAATCTGATGTGGGATAAAAGCCAATTTAATCTTAGCCATTGGATCTTAATTTAATGGTTTAATGAGATTATAAAACCCTAATAAGAGTTTGGGCCGAATTGGAATTCAAAACAAATAACAAAAATAACAAAAAAAAATTTCACTGTTCATGCGGTACTATTCACGTGTTACTATTCACATGAATAGTATTTTTTTTTATTCCAATTCCCAAAGTGCCACTATCGTCATTCACCAATCCCTAAGCCACTATGGAACCTCATAAATGATCTGTTCAATAATTAAACATATTGAACTATTTATGAACAATTCCTACAGCAATCATATATGCTGTTAAATATATATTATGCACTGTTAACCATTGATTTCGACTTTGTTGTGTGTAACCTTTTGGGTTCTCCTCAAGTTGGACATGAAATGAATCGTGATAATTTAATCGAACATAAATTATCCTCCGATCAGATGGTCGTTCGATTTCAATGACCAAGGTTGACATCTAGCAACATGCCAAGGCCCCCAAATGAGAAGAAAAAATATATATACCCATTTTGTATGCGATTATGATACGGTCCCTCGCCTCACTGGATCCCCACCTATTGACCTATGGTACAGAAAGTGTCTACCCATATGGTCAAATGTATGATGTTGATAGTGTCATGAATTGTGCTAACCCAAGAATCTCACATGATTCTTCCGCTATGGCCACAGTCTCAAGCACTGATCATGCATATCAACCCGCGAACTGGAATACTACTCTTATAAGAAAATATTGTCCGAGAGAGTGGTGATTCTCTGTTGTATCATTACAAACTCATGTGTTTCAACAAATGACCCAATCATATACCCTTATGACTGGATCTTTTGAACTGGGGAAGGAGAATGCCAATGTTATTTGATCCACATATAAGATTGTAAAGACCACAAGTCTAAGAACTAGTCATATAATCGATACATGAAAGTTCTCACAGACACATGGGATAAACACTCCATATGAAAACTTTCGGCGTGCAGTTCGATGGACACGAGCAACTCATGCATCCATGTGATACACCAAACGGACGGATCTACGCTAGTAGCCTATGAGATCGGCTACCCCACTTAAGGGCGGATCATATCATCATACTAGTCTCTCCGCTTTTTGAACGCCCAGATTATTCACAAAACTATGACTAGGAACATTTAAGAGTAATGATTCTCATAAGGCGTGGAAGCCATCGTCTTATTACTCCAAGGGCTTTATTACAGTGTTGATGATTCATATAAGTTATGTAAGACACGTATAATAAAGATTGTCATTTAATTAATTAATGAAAATATTACAAATACATGTACATATAGCCCATCCACAAGTTGTGTATATGGCATATCCCTAACAACAGTAAGGTTTAATCATTAAATATCCCTAGTCGTAGTATTATCAAGATTGGACATCGATAATGCAGAATAGGCTAGTATTACACTTGTGCGTGTTATGGAAGCGTAACGACATAGTTCTTATATGTTTGGGTATTGGATACTCATGTAAGTGTATTAGGAGGTTCTGTTTACCGATGGTATGGAAACAGCTTCGCTCTGGATAGA
Source organism: Zanthoxylum bungeanum (assembly GCA_019454045.1). Lineage (NCBI taxonomy): Eukaryota > Viridiplantae > Streptophyta > Magnoliopsida > Sapindales > Rutaceae > Zanthoxylum > Zanthoxylum bungeanum. The sequence continues at coordinate 31,486 of SKCR01038415.1, read as the reverse complement.
CCCCTCAGAATCCCATTGGTAGTATGACCATGTGTCTATGGGAATCTGAATCAGGGTAGGTGTATTTGGTCTTAACCTGAGACTTGCAACGCTAATACTTGCGACAATCAGTATACTTTGGTTTTGGTCGTCCGGGGCTTTAACAGGTTTTGTGTACGCCTCTTCTGGGTATACTGAGATTCGTAGTGTATTGGGTGTGATGTCAAGATGGAAGTATCACTTCAGTCATATGGAGATGATGATCACGCAGGATACGGAAATGGTACTCTTGTATGCTGCAGCTATCGGGATAATATGACAAGGTCATGATTATCCTATTATAGAGACTAGTTACCAGAGATCCGATATATGCTTCGTACGTGGCAGACACAATTCCAGCCTCAGGCCTAGCATGTGCCATTCGATACTGGATCATTATACGCAATACTACGTATACTACGCTGACAAAGATTATTTATTTTTTTAAAGAATATTTCTGGAGAATTGGGTAGGCACGGTGCTTTGCTAGAAGCCAACCATGTCTTGTAAATCGGTAAGAACATGGTACCAGGTACGCACGTATTCGGATAGTCTGATGACCGTATTTACTGCCAACATATCCATGGATCTCTTGGGTCGCTTCCCGAAAATTCACCGATGAGATTTGACTCGAATAAAATTAATCTGGGATTAATTATGAGAGAGAAAATAATATGGGATTAATTACGGTAATAATTAATCTGTGAATTAATTATCCAAAGAATGAATTAATATGGGATTAATTGCGTCGAGAATTTATCTGGGATTAAATTCGTCGAGAGGAGAGAACGCGGTAAATTTGGAATTAATCGGTAAAATAAATTTAATAGTTAAATTGGATTTTTCTATTTAATTTATTTAATTGGGTAAAAATAATATATTAGATATATTAATTGAAATTAGATTTCAACGAGGAATTAAAATTGGATTTTAATTCAAGCGAACAAATTATTTTAGAATTAATTCGTAAGCGACTTCTGTAATAATTTTGCGAGACATTATTATTCAATTAAATTGGATTTAATTACGTCGCGACGGAAAATTCGTTTAGTCGGATTAAACGAAACCAAGCCCAAAGTGTGTTGTGTGAACCAACTTGAATTTTGAATTCAAAGTGGTGGGACCCACTAACTTACATCAACTTGTCACAAGAATGATGAAAGTGGTTGGATGCATTAAATGTAATCTTTTACACAACTAAAGTGTGTTGGGCAAGTTTTTTAACACTTGCTTTTTGGTTTTTGAAACAAGTCAACACACACACTTTTTAACAAGTTTTGGAAACTAAAATTGCATTATTCCTCTTCCTCTCTCCTTGTAAAACCGTGAGCCTCTCTCCATGGAAGACATTTTTGTTCTTCAAAATTTGTTCTTGCTAGCACATAATGAGTCAAAAGAATGTGATAGGGAAACTCACCAGAGAGTATGGAACTCGATTTGAAGCTCCGAAACTTCAAACACATCCAACAAAGAAGGAATTTTTGAAATCCTAAATCCGATCAATGTGAGTATTCCGCAAGTCCCTTTGATTAATTCACACAAAAATAACTCTTAGACGATCTTGGCATGTTATAGGAACACTTACAATGGTATCAGAGAGATCTAAGCTTGATTTGAAAATCTAGGGTTCTAAACTTTAAATTTGGGATTTTTGTGTTTGGAGTATGAAATGCCTAAATTGATGGTTGGGTTGAGTTTATATGATATTGAATTGAATTCGTATATCTTTGGATTTGTGATAAATTGATTAGATAAAACATCCCTAATTCTTCATGCTTGGCCGAATGTACCCCTAGGTTGCTCATGGTCATTTTTTGAAAATTAGACAATTGGATGTGTTGTTGGCATGATAGAAATATTGAATGTTGATTTAATTAGATTGAAATCAAATTGAATGTTTTTTGTATGCCTTTTCCGTGAGCCATGATGCATGTTATAAGATTGATTTTGCTTTAATTTGTGTTGGACATGAATTGGAAATGTAGAGCATGATTAATTGAATTAATTAGTGTTTTGGAAGCATTAGATTAATTAATTAATTATGGTAATTACACTTGAATTGAATTAATTTGTAATTTGGAATAATGAGTTAATTTAATTTATTGTATTTGGGCTTAATGAGCTTGTTTGGGCCAAGTTTGGTTTAGGATAATTGGTTGGATCCAATTGGGCCTAAAACCATTTCCATAAAGTCCAAATATGATAATTGGGCCTTTAAAATTTTAATTGGGTGATTCCTAATTGGGCATTGACATCTTGGGTTTGACCCATAATTGCCAAAGCCCATGCCTAAAGAATTAATTGAAAGCCTATTGGACTTTAATTGAATAGTATTGGATACTAATTGGGCCTTCGAGACCCAATTGGATTGGATTTGGAATCCAAGTCCTTAAAGGCACTATTGAAAGTGTAATTATTTAATTTGGAATTGAATATGAATTAGTATTGAATATAATTAAATTGGATTTAAAATTATAGTTCGATATAATTCAAGAATACGTACTTTGAGTATTTATTCTTCAACGAGTTGGACTCACGCAAATCAAATAGTTGTTTGAACATTGGATGGTCACTAATCAAGATTAATTAATTGGATTAGATTGATTGATAACATGCTTTGTGTGAATACTTGGATGTATGAATAAATAATGTATATCGGATGGATATTAGAACGGTGATGGAAATTTTGGAAATTGTTGTAATAAATTTAGAATTTATTAAATTGGACCTGCGTGTCCAGCCTATTATCTCCTTATCTCATTGTATTTCTCTTCTCACCAATTCCCATCAATGTAAATGAGGTTTCTTTAGAAGTATTATGTAATTGGGTAGAAGTATGAATAGTGCTAGCGAGAGAGAGGAAAGTGAGAGATTTGTTCTAGGAACAAAGTTTTTTGTATATCCATCCGAATATCATTATTATTTTATTCGCGCCTTATTATGCTTTTAGAATGCATGCTTAAGGGTGTATGATGAGACTTAATTAAAGATAATAAATTTGTTGCCAAATCACGACAAAAACCCTCATTTTATATTAAGCATTTTTCCTTCCATTGAGTGATTCTCTCTCAAGATCCAAGATTGACATTGGTTTGTTGGCCAAAGTCAAGACCTTTGTCCATCGCGGATGTGTTTGAATCATGAAGGCTTTGTTCCATATCGTATGCCTTGGGAAAGTTGTGATTTGTTGGCCAAAGTCAAGGTCACTTCTTGTTCATAGGCCTCGATTACGAAGCTTTCCCGTTGTCAATGGGTCACGCTTGACTTGTTTCATTAAGCTTGTTGAGCCAAAGCCAAGGCTTAGTTGATTCAGAGGAGAAAAGTTAGGGAATATATCGAATATATTGGCATATAATGGATATATGTTTCAGACTTGGAGGTCCACCTACTGGATATAGGAATTGGATGGGATCCAATTGATCTTAGAGATCTACCTAGTTAAGTTTCATACAATTTGTTGGCCAAAGTCAAGGTTGTGTGTTATTTAACGGGATCCTAGCCCACTAGGAAACTAGGTTTCCCGAGTACTCCACTGAGGGTTAGAGGCTCGCCGAAAAATAGAGGGAGGCAAGTATTAAATTTGCAATTTTGTTTAGATACTTGCCAATATGCGCTCATTTCAATTTTCGTCATTAATTTTATATATATATATATATATATATATATATATATATATATATATTAGTTGGACTAATATTCAATTGTTATTTTAATTGAACAGTTGGACAGTGTTCAAACTATTTCATTTATAGTTGATTATATAATTGGATTATAGTAATCCATATATTTGAATTTAACCAATCAAGTTGTAGTTAATTATATAGTTTGACTATAGTAATCATTACATTAGATTGTACCCGAAATCGTTGATTGGATAGTTGGACTATAGCAATCAAGATAACTGGAAAGATTAGCGTCAAAGAACATAATCCTAGGTGAAAATGTCTTTAACGACATAATTTTCTAGAATGGGAAACGAATCTCAGGATAGTCCTGGGAGTTGAGAAGTTACTCTATTTGATAAAGTGACCTCTCGGGCCTAAGCCCGGAGTTGAGCAAATAGTAGAGCATGAGCTTTGAAAGACTCATCGTGATGATAACTTTAGTGCTCAATCCGTTATGCTTGCCGCAATGACTCCTTAATTTCTTCGTCAGAACTAAGTATTAGATCCTTATAACAAGATGTTGAAATTGAAGGATCTTCATAGATCTATTCTTAGATCTTAGAAGTAGTAATTGCAAGATAAAAACTCTTGGAGAGTTAATGGCTATGCTCAAGGAGACAGAGCTAGAGCTTGCAAAAGGGCAAGAAGCGCAAGGCGCATCTTACTTCAACATCCCAGAAGGTCAAGGCTTGGCCGAAGGCTTTTAGGGATATGAAAAAGGGCAAAAGCAAAATCGTTACTGTCTTTTAGGAAGACAAATGACATATCCCAAGATGTCTGCCTAAACTGTGGAAAACGGGGTCACTGGAAGCATGACTGCTGTATGGACAAGGCATACATGAAGGAAGTGAAGACGGACAAGGATCCGAATTCCGGTATGTTTGTAACATGTCCACTGCTGGTTTTAAAATTGGACTTTAGATATTGGATGTGGTACATAAATATATGTACTGATGTGCAGAATCTGCTGATTAGCAGGAGACTGGCTTCAGTTGAGATCGAACTGCGAGTCGAAAATGGGACGAGAGTCGCTGTTTTGGCTGAAGGAACCTAAGCTTTGGAACTGCCCTTTGGGCATGTACTTAAATTAGGAGACTGTTATAATGTACCTAGTTTGACTAGAAATATTATCTCTATATCTAGTTTAACTCGTTGCGAGTATACCTTTATATTTTAGAACACTAAATGTTTGTTTGTAATGATGATATTGAGATGTACACATTAGATATGAATAACAATATTTATATTTTGAATATAAATGAATCTCAAACATATAATATGACAAACAAAAGCTCAAACTTTATAAATTTGTTGAGACTTAAAAGTGGCATTGTTGTCTGGGACACATTAACAAGACTCATATATCCACACTTTCTAAGAGTGGATACTAGGACGGATTTGATTCTAATTCAAATGATGTCTACGAATATAGTTTATTAGGCAAAGTGCCTAAAACACCTTTTACTTGGTAAAAGTGCAAATGCCACCGATCTGTTAGCTCTCGTTCATGGTGACATAAGTGGGCCCATGTCTAGCTAGGCTAGAGGTGGATATGAATACTTCATAACCTTTACGGATGTGGCATTACATTACAGTTATGTGTATCTTATGAAACACAAGTCAGGAACTTTTGAGTAATTCAAAGAGTTTCAACACGAAGTAAGAAAATAGACCGGTAAAAGTATAAAAAACATTACGGTCGGACCATAGTGTAGAATACTTAAATATATGTGTTTCAAGATTACTTGAAAGAGTATGGTATTCTTTCACAGTGGACTCCTCCCGGGATACCTCAATTTGACGGTGTGTCTGAACAGAAAGACCAAACTTTGTTGGACATGGTAAATTTTATGATGAGTCGCTCTGAGCTACCAATTTCCTTCTAGGGATATGCATTAAACAATGCAATACTTATTTTGAATAAGGTTCCATGTAAATCTATTAGATAGATTTCATATTAGATATGAACATGAAAGAAACTGGGTTTCTCATTCCTGAAGATTTGGGATGGTGGGCATATAATTGAATGTTTGGATGATACCAAACTAGAACCCAAATCGGATAAGTGCCTATTTGTAGGTTGTCATAGGGAAACCAAAGTATAGTACTTATACAACTCACAAGAGAACAATGAAATTGTTGCTCTCCATGCGGTTTTCCTAAGAGGAATTCCTATATGCAGTGGTAAGTGGGAGGAAAGTAAAACTCGATGAAAATCGGAGTAATACTGTTCCAGGCACCGAGTCCTAACGGAACACCAACAGTTCATCAGGGATGAAAATGTACCAATAATCTTCGAATACACAAGAACCGCGTAGGTCGGAGAGAGTCAGAAAATAACCTGGAAGGTATAGGTTTCTGATCTCACCTCATGTAGATATCAATCTTATTGAGGAAGATGAACCGACTACGTATGAGGATGTGATACAAGGTACGACTCCTTTTATGGCAAAGCGCCATGTCGTGCCAAAACAAGCAAACAAGGTTTGCAAGTTAAATCGATCCATTTATGGATTGAAGCAAGCATTACGTTCTTGGAACTAGCGTTTTGATGTAATCATAATGGTTTATGATTTAATTCAAAACGAATATGATTCTTGTGTATATAAGAAGGTTAGTGAGAGCGCATTGACAGTGTATGTCTTATAAGTTGATGATGTATTGCTTCTTAGCAATAACATTCCCATAATATAATCGGTGAAAGCTTGGATTTCATTAAATTATCCATGGAATACCTGGGAGAAGCAGTCTTTATTCTAGGAATAAAGATCTACTGGGATAGATCTATAAAGCTGCTGACAACTCTCTCAGAGTTCGTATGTTTTTGAAATGTATGTGACCTGATGTCTCATATACTTTAAGCATATGTAGACATTATAAGGCCAATCCAGGAGATGGTCACTGGATTGATCTAAAGAACATCCTTGAGTATCTTGGACGAGCTAAGAATGCTTTCTTAATTAATGGAGAATGGGAACTTGAGGTGACTAGGTTCACCGCTGCAAGTTTCCAAACCGACAAAGATGACTTTAAGTCGCAATAAGGGTAATTATTTAGTTTGAATAATGGAACAATGAGATTGAAATCTTCCAAGCAAGATATTGTTGCCGAATAAATAACAAAAGTGGAACATTGTTGCAGCTGAAGTAGTAAAAGAAGCATTTTGGATCTATATAATCCTAATTGGATTAGGTATAGTTCTGTTAGAAGCTGAGCTGGGCTACAGCACATGCTAAGGAATCGCGGTCTCATTAACGATCCAAGTATGTACTTCGACTATTTCATCTGACTCGTTAGATCATACATCGTAGCGATGTGATGATCGAATAAAATGCATCAAATAATAACATTGCAAATCCGCTGACGAAAGATGTTTCTCAGTAGAAGTTTGAGCAACCCGTACATAGTTCAGGTGTAGGACACTTGAGTGATTGGTTATAGGCCAAGTGGGAGATTGTTGGACAATTATGACCCATAGCATCACTATTTGTACATAACATGGTGTTGTTGTACAAATTAACTATGTGACAAAGGAAATTGCTCTTTTATCGTTTGTAATTAGATTATCGGGATATATAAATGATAAAAGTCCATATGATTAGTACCGGATTAATAAGATATGAGACAATAATAATCCACGTAAGGTTTAATGATTAAATATCCATAGTCGTAGTATTATCGAGACTGGACATCGATAATGCGGAATAGGCTAGTATTACACTTGTGCGTGTTATGGAAGCGTAACAACATAGTTCTCATTGTTAGGTTTATTCTAAGGTCCGAAGATCAAACAAGCAATGAAAAACATGTGTGAATCCATCAAAGGAGGTAGTGGAATACTCACATCGATCGGTTGAGACGAATCGGCAACAAACAAAATTATTTTTCCCTTGCAAAAACGCAACTGCAGTGCAGTCCACTGCCTTGAAAGTTTCAGTTTTGAGTCAAGTTTTGAGCTTCGAATATTCGTCGAATGGTTCCCGACTCATGGGTGAACCTCCCTACCACCTTCGCAAGTCTCTCGGAGTGCTAGCTCTTCTTGATTTTGCCACAAAATCAAGCATATTGCTTCCCAAACTCACGCCCAAATGAAGAAAACCAGTGAGCATTTTACTGCCCATTTGGGCGTGAATCATGATGGAGAGAAAGAGAGGAAAAGTGTGTATTAGGTAGTTAAATGATTTCTAAAATCACTTTATATATTTTTCTCAAAAATATATTAAACAATTACTAATCAATTAATCAAAAATCAAAAGCAAATGCTTTACAACCACCAAACACTATTCCAACAACACACATCAACTATTCATTTTACTTTAATAAAGTGATGTGTGTCTTTCAATCAATCAATCACATCACTCAAAGTGACATTTGATTTGACGCTTGATGCGACGAATGATTTAACGCTTGATGTGACTTGCGTTGCCGCACTCGAATTCGAAATACGAATGCGCTCGCAATCACACTCGGGCTCGGGTTCGCTAATTCTCAATTAGCGAATTTTCCGTTGCGTCGTAATTAAATGATTACGCCTAGCGAATTCACTATTCACGTCGCTAACGAATTAATTCTAAATTAATTCATTCGCCCGAATTAAAATCCAATTTCAATTCCGCGTCGAAATCCAATTTCGTTTAATATATCAAATATGTTAATTTAATCGATTAATTCCGAATTAATCGTTTTCTCTCTTTAGACGATATTTTATCCTAGATAAAATATCTCTGTAATTAATCCTAGATTAATTTTCTCTCTCTCATCAAATTAATCCCAAATTAATAAATGTGTGAGTCATACGTCATCGGTGGATCACTGGGATGCGACCCATGAGATCCCCAGAGATATTGGCAGTAAATACGGTCGTCGGAGTATCCGAATCACGTACGTACCAAATACTACGTTCTACCAATTTACGAGACAATGTTGGCTTCTAGCAAAGCACCAAGCCTACCCAATTCTCCGGACATATTCTTATAAGAATATCTAAGGATCTATATCAGGCGTAGTCTACTAAGTATTGTGTATATCGGCCCAGTATCGGATAGTCACGTGCTAGGCCTGGGGCTGGAAATGTGTCTGCCCCGTACGAAGCACATGTCGGATGTTTGGTAACTAGTCTCTATAATCGGATATACATGACCTTGTCATAATATCCCGATGGCCGGCCAGCACTTAAGAGCACTAATACCGTATCCTATGTGACATCATCTCCACTATGACTGGAGTGATACTTCCGTCTTGACATCACACCCAATACTCTACGATTCTCAATATACCCAGCATTGGCGTACACAGAACCTGTTACAGCCCTGGACGACCTCAACTAAAGTATATTGATTGTCGTAAGCATTAGCGGTGTAAGTCTCAGGTTAAGACCAAATACACCTACCCTGATGTCGGACTCCCATAGACACATAGTCATACTACCAATGGGATTCCGAGGGGGTCTATCCAGAGCGAAGCTGTTTCCCGTACCATCGGTGAAACACAACCTCCTATCACACTTGCATAAGTATCATATACTTAAATATATGAGAACTATGCCGTTGTGCCCTCACAACGCGCACAAGTGCAATACTAGCCTATTCCGCATTATCGATGTCCAGTCTCGATAATACTACGACTAGGGATATTTAATGATTAATCCTTCGCGGACTGATACTGTCTCATATCATTCTCAATCCAGGAACTAATCATATGGACCTCTCTTCATTTATACATCTATGGTGATCTAATCACAAATGATGAGAGTGCAATTTCCTTATCACATAGTTAATTTGTACAACAACACTATGATCTGTACAAATAGTGACGCTATGGGTCATATTATCCAACACTCATATGTTTGGATATTGGATACTTAAGCAAGTGTAATAGGAGGTTCTGTTTACCGATGGTACGGAAACAGCTTCGCTCTGGATAGACCCCTCAGAATCCCATTGGTAATATGACTATGTGTCTATGGGAATCTGAATCAGGGTAGGTGTATTTGGTCTTAACTTGAGACTTGCATCGCTAATACTTGCGACAATCGGTATACTTTGGTTTTGGTCGTCCAGGGCTTTAACAGGTTCTGTGTACGCCTCTTTTGGGTATACTGAGAATCGTAGTGTATTGGGTGTGATGTCAAGATGGAAGTATCACTTTAGTCATATGGAGATGATGATCACGCAGGATACGGAACTGGTACACTTGTATGCTGCAGCTATCGGGATAATATGACAAGGTCATGATTATCCGATTATAGAGACTAGTTACCAGAGATCCGATATATGCTTCATATGGGGCAGATACAATTCTAGCCCCAGGCCTAGCATGTGACATTCGATACTGGATCGTTATACGCAATACTACGTATACTACGCCTGACAAAGATTATATATTCCTTTAAAGAATATTTCTGGAGAATTGGGTAGGCACGGTGCTTTGCTAGAAGCCAACCATGTCTTGTAAATCGGTAAGAACGTGGTACCAGGTACGCACGTATTCGGATAGTTCGATGACCGTATTTACTGCCAATATATCCATGGATCTCTTGGGTCACTTCCCGAAGATTCACTGATGAGATTTGACTCGAACAAAATTAATCTGGGATTAATTATGAGAGAGAAAATTAATCTGGGATTAATTACGGCAATAATTAATCTGGGAATTAATTATCAAAAAAAAAAAATTAATCTGGAATTAATTACGTCGAGAATTTATCTGGGATTAAATTCATCGAGAGGAGAGAACGCAGTTAATTTGGAATTAATCGGTAAAATAAATATTGATAGTTAAATTAGATTTTTCTATTTAATTTATTTAATTGGGCTAAAATAATATATTAGATATATTAATTGAAATTAGATTTCAACGCGGAATTAAAATTGGATTTTAATTCAAGCGAACGAATTATTTTAGAATTAATTCTTAAGCGACTTCTGTAATAATTTTACGAGGTATTATTATTCAATTTAATTGGATTTAATTACGTCGCGACGGAAAATTTGTTTAGTCGGATTAAACGAAACCGAGCCCAAAGTGTGTTGTGTGAACCAACTTGAATTTTGAATTCAAAGTGGTGGGACCCACTAACTTACATCAACTTATCACAAGAATGATGGAAGTGGTTGGATGCATTAAATGTAATCTTTTACACAACTAAAGTGTGTTGGGCAAGTTTTGTAACAATTGCTTTTTGGTTTTTGAAACAAGTCAACACACACACTTTTTAACAAGTTTTGGAAACTAATATTGCACTATTCCTCTTCCTCTCTCCTTGTAAAACCGTGAGCCTCTCTCCATGGAAGACATTTTTTTTCTTCAAAATCTGTTCTTGCTAGCACACAAGGGGTCAAAAGAAGGTGATAGGGAAACTCACCCGAGAGTATGGAACTCGATATCAAGCTCCGAAGCTCCCAACACATCCAACAAAGAAGGAATTTTTGAAATCTTAAATCCGATCAATGTGAGTATTCCGCAACTCCCTTTGATTAATTCACACAAAATCACTCTTAGACGATCTTGGCATGTTCTAGGAACACTTACAGGCGGGATGTGTTATTAACATTTTTACACGCTTTATCCAATCGAAATCATCAAAATAATAACTATGTAAATTTTGGATTGAACACAAAATCAAGAATTAGAAAAACTTGTATATATAAGATGATTTAAATCAAGTCGAGAAAGTCTTTTTCCTTAAGAACTTATTAGCCCCGCCTCTGTGCACTACAGATCTTTTGTGGCTAACGTTCTCCCATGATACTTGATTTCTTCTTGTAGAAGAGGCACTCATTTCTTCAAGAAATTGAGCTAGAAAGAATGGTGGAAACTCTCTTAAAACTCTAGAATTCAACTCTCTAAATATGCCTAAAATTTTTAATAAGATTTTGAATGAATTGAAAAATGAACTAAGGACCCCTTTATATAGAAATGGAGAGTTGCCTTTGTAAATGTACCCTTATGTCAATGAATATAATCCTTTAAGGGTCATAACACGAGCAATATATGTTTGTCTTGAGGATTTCCATGACACAACTGCACCACCAAGTGTGAAAATAAATCCACTCGTGAATTTGAAATCCACTATATCAGATATCCAATTAGCATCGTTGTTTATTCTAGAATAGCAGGATATCTTGAATAATGCAGAGCATATTTTGAAGTTTCTCTTAGATACCTCAAAACTCATACTATGGATTTCCAGTGATTATGTCCTAAATTATTTGTATATCACTAAGCCTGTTTACGGCTTGAACGATATTCGATCGTGTGTAATTTTTGAAATACATCAGACTTCTGATGATTCTAGAATACTCTAATTGCGATACACTCAAACCAATATTCTTTGATAGATTAAGAGTTAGGTCCATAGGAGTTCTAGCCACGTTTAGATCTTCTTTGTTATATTTCTCAAGTATTTTGTCAATATAATGAGCTTGAGATAATGTGTATCATTCTAGTGTTCTAGAAATTTTAATTTCTAGAATCACATCAGCCACTCCTAAATCTTTCATGTCAAATTTGTTGGTCAATTTTTTCTTGGTAGACTGAATCATCTCATGATTACTAAAACTTATTAGCATATTCTCTATATAGAGACACACGATGACATATCCCATTTGAGTTGATTTAGTGTATACACACTTTTCACACACATTGATTTTAAATCCACTTGACAAACATCTTTGTCAAATTTCTCATGATATTGTTTAGCTGTTTGTTTTAATCCGTACAAGGATTTTACAAGTTTGCACACCTTGTGTTTTTGTCTAGGAACATTGAAACCTTTGGTTGTTCCATGTAAATCTCCTCATCAAATTCACCATTTAAGAATGCATTTTTTACATCCATTTGATATATTCAAGAACAAATATTGTTGTTATGGCTATAAGCGTTCTTATTGAAGTGATATTGGTCACTGGTGAATAAGTATCAAAGTAATCAAGACATTCTTTTTATCTATAACCTTTTATAATAGTCTTACCTTGTATTTATCTATTGATCCATCTGGCTTCATCATCCATTTGAAAATCCATTTGTAGCCCAGCGGCTTACAACATGTAGGAAGATTAACCAATTCCCACGTATGGTTTTGAAGGATCAATCTCACTATTGATTGCCTCTTTCCATAAAGGTGCCTCTGAAGAAGACATCTATTCATTATAACTTTGAGGCTCATTTTCTAACATGTATGTTAGAAAATTAGGTCTAAATAACTAGGACGTTCTTGTTATCTTGCTACGTCTAGGTTTATTTTCCATCACAACTTGTAGCAGTATCAATGGTTCTTTTGAGAGACTTTGTTATTTGTTTTTCTTTACTAGGAAATATCTCTTCAAAGAATGTTGCATTCCTTGACTCAATTATCATATTTGGATTGATGTCAGGAATCTTAGATTTATGTACCAAGAATCTATATGCCCTATTATTGTGAGCATACCAATGAATATACAGTCAATAGTTTTGGGTCCTATTCTAATCCTCTTAGGTTTAGGAACCATCACTTTGGTGAGACACCCCCACAATTTCAGATATTCATAGGAATGTGCATGACATTTGCACAATTCATATGGTGTCTTGTCCAATCTTTTGTGAGGTAGCTTGTTTAGAATGTAGTTGGTAGAAAGCAATGTTTCCTCCCACAAGTTCTGGGGTAAACGAGAGCTTGATAACATGGCATTCATAATTTCCCTCAACGTTTAGTTTTTGTGTTCTGCAATTCTGTTTTGTTGAGGTGAATAAGGAGCAATAATTTCATGAATAATTTCATAGTTGGAACAATATTCACCGAATGGTGACACATATTCACCTCTCTTATCTCTTATAATTCTTTTGATTTTATTGCCAATTTGATTTTCAACTTCGTTCTTATAGTGTATAAAGCTCTCAATAGCTTCATCGTTGATCCTTAGCAAATACACATAGTAGAATCTTGTGCTATCATCAATAAAAGTGACAAAGTACTTTTTACTGCCTTTTGTTTACACAACATTCACATCACACACATCAGTGTGAATGAGTTCCAACGGTTCAGAGCTTCGTTTAAGAGAATGAAATGATGTTCTATTCATTTTCGCTTAAACATATGCTTCACATTTATGTTGGTTATTAATTATAAATGTATAAGGTCCATGTTAATTAATTTACGCAATGAATCATAATTAACATGCCCCAACCTACCATGCCATAATTTTGTGACTCAATAATATAAGCGGAATATATAACTTTATTATTATTCGCATTGTGTTGATGGACAGTCATTATATTGAACTTGAAAATGCCCTCACTGAGGTATCCATTTCCTAAATAGACATCATTTTTGGTGTGAATAAATTCATCAGAATTAAATACAAGCTTAAAGCCATTCTTGCTAAGAAATGATCCCGATACTAGATTCTTCCTGATATCAGAAACATACAGCATATTTCTCAATGTTAGTTCTTTTCCAGAAGTCATCTTTAGAATAACTGTGCCTTGTCCAACCACTTTAGAGGTAGATGTATTTCACATGGTCAGATGATTACTACCATCAACCTTTTCATAAGAGGAAAATATTTTTCTGTTAGCATAAATATGACTAGTAGCCCTCGTCTATACCCATAATTCTCTCGGGTTTACAACCAAGTTGGCTTCAGTTACAACTGTAAAGAGGTTCAATTTTGAGATCTCTTCAGTTAATAGCTCATCTTCATTGACATAGGCGTTATTTTTATTTTTCTTGACTTTGTCCCGAGACTTCTTATTTCTGCAGTCCTTTGCCATATGACCGATTTTCCCACAGATGATGCAATTCCCATTGAACTTCTTATTTGCTTGGGAAGAATCAGCTGCACCGTTCTTTCTCTTTTTGCTATTTTTTCCACCCTAAATGAAGTTAGCCTTAGAATCCATAGTCTTGTAGCTAGACTTCTTAGACTTCTTGTTCTCCTCTTCGATTCACAGCTGAACTCTTAGGTCTTCAGGACTCATCTGTTTCTTCTTATGGCTCGGATAACTTTTGAAGTCTTTCCATGATGAAGGTAACTTCTCAATAATTATGCCAACTAGAAATGTCTCACAGAGTTTCATTCATTCATCTAATATTTCGTGAATGATCCACTGTAATTCACCCAAATGAGACATTACCGTCCTTTAATCTACCATTTTGTAGTCCAAAAACCTACCCACGATAAATTTATTTTGTTCGGCATCCTCTAATTTGTACTTCTTTCTCAAGAGATTCCATAGAATTTTTATAGAAGTCATGCCTTGATACACATTGTACATGGTATTATCAAGTCCACCCAAGAGGTATTTCTTGCACAATAAGTCATCTTGTGACCATGCTTTAACTCTCAGTTGCTTAACTATTTTAGTTTCTCCTTTCACAAGACCCGAAGGAGTTTCCTTGAGATACTTAGCCAACTATACTAGGGGTGGCAATTTGGGACATAATTCATTTATTTGTTCGATTCGATTCGCTTTAAAGCGAATACGGGTTTGAAAAAATAGATTCGTTTAATAAATGGGTAATTAAATTTGATTCGTTTATTAAATGAATCGAATACGAATTTAAGCTCATTGATTAGTTCATTCGTTTAAGATTCGTTTTATTATTTTCTGTTACTAGTTATTGTTATTTTCAATTAAGATTCAAGAAATTATGGCTAATTACCATAGAAAAAAAAATATTTTTGATATTTGGTGAGGTATTTTTAATAAATTTTTCTAATTACATATTTATATGTATATATTTATGAAGATTTAATTAAATCAATTATTGTAAATTATGATATTAAATAATATCATGACTAAACGAATATTGTATTTGATTCGTTTAATAAACGAATCGAATACGAATCATGATATTAGGATTCGTTTAATAAAAGAATCGAATACGAATCCATCACATTTTGATTCGATTAGTTTAGGATTCGATACAAATTTGATTCGTTGATTCATTTTTCCACCCTTAAACTACACTGTGGTCAGATAGAATAATATTTTGCTCTGCCGCTGTGTGAAGTTTGCTCCACCAAACTTATTTGGCTTCTCTACATGATTGATTGGTACTGTGATATTTCTACTAGCCATGTGTAACTGGAAAATCACAAGACAAATCACAATAAAGATCAGTTTATGATCCTATTTAAGTGTTACACTAAAAATCTACTTGTTACTATTTTGGATAGTAGTACCGGACAATACAAGTCTTTGAATTTGTAAATAAAATTTCATATGATAGGTGAATAAATGAAAATTCTCAGATGATGAGGGGGGTCGGGCGTAACCACTAAAATCCCTACCATCTTAGGTTCTTATCGCCTTGGAGACAGAATTCCCTTAATCACTTTCTTAATAGAAAATATTAGGCATTCAATCTTTAGTGTCACGCTTTAAATCTCAGCAAGAAATACAATAATTTTTAAGTGTGTATATATATATAAATTTAGTCAAGCTTGGATGAAATTACTTGTGTATAACTTGGACCAAGTCTCTGTGATACACGTTTAAATCTCAACCAAATATACAACAAATAGTCAATAAACTAGATTAAATAATATCAACTTTATCACATAATCAACTAGGTGTATGCTTGTGATAATTGAACCTCATAATATTAACTCAAATCTATACTACCAATTTTATAAATTTTTTATATCTATGATTTTTACTAAGTTAATATTATATTAAGTATATATTTAACTTATTTTACCAATTCCATTACTAAAGCATGTGATATATGTTTTATGAATTATGGGAATTAACAGATTAATCTAAGTCTATATTAGTATTCCAAATCTAGAAAAATTTCAGGTATGACTTGCGTTAGTGTCACGTTCGTTCAGCCGTTCGAACGAATCGTTCCAGAGAGTTCAATTTTATGTAGCGTTCGATAACGCATTCGAACTAACCTTTCCAAAGAGCTTGCATTCGAGTGACATTCGTCACCGCGTTCTAGAACGAAAATACAGAACACTAAGTTTTTTCTTATGTGTTCATCGGGCTTTCGAACGCCCTTACGTTTTTTATGCACATAATACATTTTCAAAAGAAGAATAAAACATGTATAAATCAGAGTTAACAACCCATATAAGTTAATAAGTTCTTAAAATTGTTGGGTGGGATGTGTTATTACCACTTTTTACATATTTTATTCAATCGAAATCATCAAAATAAAAACAATGCAAAATTATAGATTGAACATAAACTCAAGAATAAGAAAAACTTATATATAGAAGATGATTTAATCCAAGTTTAGAAAGTCTTTATCCTTAAAATCCTATTAGCCCCACCGCGGTGCATTACGGATCTTTTATGGCTAATGTTCTCCTATGATACTTGGTTGTTTCTTATAGAATGGACACTTCTTTCTTCAAAAACTTGAGTTAGAAATAATGGTGGAAACTCTCTCAAATTTTAGAATTCAGCTCTCTAAATATGCCTAAATTTTTTAATAAGATTATGAATGAATTAAAAAAATAAACCAAAGACCCCTTTATATAGACATGGAGGGTTATCTTTGTAAAAGTACTCTTATGTCAATGAATATAATTTTTTAAGGGTCATAACCTTCCAACAAACCTTTAAACCTCATGGTCATGTCCTTTCTTATTAAGGAACACATCATTTCCAAGGAACTCTTTAAACCCAAAGGTTATATTCTGTCACATGTCTTTTCATTCCCTATAAACATGCACTCTTATTTAGAAAATTCATACAATTACATGTTTGCATCAAGATTTAAAACCTTGCATTTGAATTTAAAAGATTAATCATTTCAAGCTATTTTAACTTCATAAAAATATTTGAATTTGATGAAATGTCATTGTTTAATTTCAAAACACTTGGATTTTAATAGAAACAACTTTTAATTTTGAAATGATGGACTAAAATGTAAGCTTTTCAGAATTCAGGGGATCGATCGACCATGAAGTCGTCCAAGTGATCGTCCACGCGAACCAAAAAAAAAAACAAAATCTGAAAACCCTATATTTATGTTAATTGAAACAATGTGAAGTTCAGTAAACAAAATTTCACATAAATTTGACTGTTATTTTCAAATATTCATATGCCATGCCAACACTTTGGTCGACTGAACCACGCGTCTTAGATCGACCAAACTTCACAAAAACAGCCATAACAGCTAGTTTTTAGGCCAACTATAAATTGGAGTGCTTGGAGCCTTTTGTTTCTTTTGATCAAAATTTTCCAAACTATTCATTTATCATTGTTTGATCAACCTTTTAGCTCTAAACTTTATTATCTATAATTTTTTTCAAATAAAGTGCTTAACTTGTGTAATTTGCTTACTTTAGGAGTTTGTTCATTCTTTGGAGCTTTGTCTCCATTTGATTTGTATTATCAAATATTTGGGTCATTTTCTATCCCAAAAAGAAGAGTTATAAGGTTTGATTCATACCTACAAGTGAATTTGTGCATTTTCGAGCTCGATAAAAATGAATTATGAGGGTTTCATTGTTACCTGAGAAGCCAAGTGTGTAGTGAATCCTCTTACGGGTTGTTTGAGGCTTGGATGTAGATGGGATTGCCGAACGATGTAAAAATCACTGTGTGTTCCTTATCTCTCTACTTTGTATTTTATTATTATTTTTTAAGATATTAGAGTATATATTTTTCATTGAATATTTGGGGATGACATAATTGAATTAGTTATAATTATTGAGGACAATGATCCAAATATAATTTGTTAAGGTTGATTGTGGATGAAGTTGAAGGCTTGAAGTAAATGTGTTGAATTAAATTTGAAAGTATTTAAGATTGAATTTTTGATTTGAGGTTACTTAGCTTTGAAAAATTTTAATACCCAATTCATCTCCCACTTGGGTTATTTTCAATTGGTATCAAAGTAATGTGCTCTTCACTCTAACATTTAACCATCATAACCTAAAGATTAAAAATGGCCATCAGAGTACTTCCTTCCTAAAAAGCCAACCCACATCTAGACCTCCTAACTTTGATGGTAGTGATTATCCATATTGGAAGACTAGAATGAGTATATATCTACAAGTTATGGATTATGATATATGGAAGGTAGTGACTTATATTCATTTTGAACCCTAAATTTGATATAGATGGAAAATCAATCACCAAACCTTATAGTTAGTGGAATATGGAGGTTGTGAGAAAAACACATTAAATGCCAAAGCGAATTCATTTTATTGTGTTTTAGATAAAAAAAAATAATACAATAGAGTATCAATGTATAAAAATACATATGAAATTTGGAAAAAAAAAATTAGAAATAATATATGAAAGGACTAGCCAAGTGAAAGAATCAAAGATGAGTACATTCACTAGGCAATATGAACTATTTAAGATGAGACATCATAAGCGTGTACATTATATGTTTATTAGGTTCACCGACGTAATAAACTCTTTGGAAGTACTATAAAAGCACTTCACCAATAGAAAGTAGGTGAAGAATGCGATTAGGTATTTGTCGAATGAGTAAAGGCTAATGAGTATGATAATTAAAACGATAAAGTTCTTAATACCTTTTCCCTAGATGACTTCATTGAATCACTAATCTCATATAAGGAAGAGATTGATATTGATAGAAGTGAGAGGGAAAATAAGATAGAAATAATATTTAAAGCTTCTATTATTGAAGAGGAGAATGATGATGAAGAAATTGGTCAATTATTATGAAAATTCTTCATGTTTAATAAATCATCCAATGAGGAATCCCATGAGCAGAAAATGATGGTGTAGGAGCGAAGCGGGGTTTACCGCTATACCTATGACGTCGGTGACCATGACACTGTTTGGCTCGCAATCATAGAGAATACATATATCCCCACGGAAGGACTAACCGGAGGATAAATGAGTAGTCACCTAATATGAAACACTGGGAATTATTTAAGACCGCACTATACCCCTCTTAAAGTTCGATTTTAAACCCCTTTTAGATTATAACTAAACATTCTATGCCGAATCAGGTATTCATACATGGCGGCCTATTAACATTTCAAAGTACTTTAACCAATTATCACAAAGTATAAACTTGCCCAAGTTGAAATAGGCCCAATAAATTTACATCTCATGGTAAAAGAATCAAAGGAATTCAAATGGGTAGGTTCAAACACAAACATTAATAAGGCTTTTCCTAGGATCAATATATACAGGCTCATATGTGGCTTACCAATGGTTAGGCTTAGGCTCTCATCGGCGAAGGCTTGTTTGCAACTAGGTCTTCCCATCAAAGGGTTCGATTGACCAAATGAATGCTCCAATATCCAAGAATATGTGCCAATAAGTGATACCAATCCACAACATTGAGTGAAAGCGATTTCTCGATATGCAATGTCATCGGGGTTAAAAATGGTATACAAAAGATAAAGACATGGTTAACCTCAGTCTTGCCATAAAAAATACAAAGTATATTTCGAGGCCGATTCTCCATCCACATTAGAGTCGCCAGCTGTAGAAGCGAAACATGATTTATAGCTATGCCTATGACGTCGGTAAAAATGACACTATTGGGCTCGCAGCCCGTAAAGAGTACAAATGGCCCCACGGGAGGACTAATAGTATAATAAAGAAGTTGCCATTCAGTATGAAACACTAGGAATGATTTATAGTCACAAACAGATTTAAATAGAAATTCACATACAATAACAGTTTTAAATGGCATACACGACGCAGATATGAAAAGTAAAGTACGGTGAATAAATAAGGTACACAAAGATATAAAAAAAATGTCACAACGAATGTTACAACAATGGCAAAATAATAGTTAAGCAAATTGAAGCATACATCTCATAGGCCTAGCCTCGTGGAGGCTAAACGGGAAATATTTATGGTAAGTCGTACATTATATTAGTATTCGGTCAGACTTACTAGAAGTTTGACCGAATGTAGAATGGCAGTGGTAACCAGTAACATGCAATATAGTTTATAAAGTATACAATGCATAATTATGAACGATAAATAAAAGCGAGTAAACGTTCAGAAGTCATTGTAGTGGCAGTAAAATAACTACTAAATAAATCAGAGCATACTTCTCATTGGCCAGGCTTCAGGGAGGCTTGACCGGACATATCCATAGTAGACTAGACGTTGTCGTCAAAGTAAGACCGGAGATGTTGCGTAATCCAAAAATGTAAGAACATGTGCCAATGATGATATAAATCTGCCTGGAACAAAGCCAAGCAAACCCCTCCACGAGTTCTAAGCCCCAAGAACCACGAATCTTGATTTTGTAAGAACAAAATCCTTCCAGGATCAAGTCCAACCCTTAAGGAACCTTGCCCTTGAGAACCTTTCTTTATTTCTTTGGAGAATTTTGAACAACGATACAGCGCCACAACGCTTGCCACACGGTGATAAGCTTTTGTTCCGTAGAACCAAGGAAGAATCCACTCCCTCAAGATGACACAAGTCACTTTGTTTTGTAAGAAAAAAATGTTCTTAGTTAATTTTCCATTACAATGAATAATGCCCCTTTAAATAGGTGGCTAACCCTAATTCTACCCAAATATAATAAAACCCTAGTAAAATAAACCCAATAACACATAAAATACTTTAAAATTTCATCCATGGGCTTTTTAATTTAATTAATGCTCAGCCCAACACTTAAACAACACATAACTTAAAAAGATATAAAATATAAAAACTATAGGGATATCTTGCGTCCTCATTTCGACCATGAAGGAATTCGAACTGGACTTTGATGAAAGCTTCAAAGTTGTAGAGCTACGAGTTATATTTCCAATGCAACTTGAATCACCAAAATCAAACATCGGACGAGAAGGTTATGCCCAAAATATGAAAACTGCGCAAATTCCAGCACTACTAATGCACCATTTGGAAATAAAGCCGAAAATAAATCAAAGCTGCCCATGCACGTCCAAAAACTATTTCATTCTTGATTTAGACATAATAAAGACCTCATTCTTATTTGAAATCACTTGCAACCCCAAAGAGATTTCCATCAGGATTCATAATTGAAACCTCATTTTACACAAACTCAATATGCCCATGTTGCTTCCTCAAACAATCAACACACTCATCCACGATCTGATCACACTTTACATATTCGGCCACATTAACTTTTTGCACCTTATAACTCATGGCCTCACAACCAAAATCAAATTGCTTCATATGATATTCACCCTTAACAGTAACATCAAACACCTCATTGGCATCATGAACAACCAAATCAACATCACTAATATTATTGCTCACATCAATATCAACACTGTCATCAACATCATCAACCACCTCACTCTTATTCATATAAACGTCAACATGTTTCATTTCATTACTTAAAACTACGCTTATATCCTTCTTTACTTCACATTTTGATAATATCTTTTTCTCTATCAACTCTGGAAGCTCTCCTAATAACATTCCAAACTCAGCAATCACACTTTTCTTTTTAGCCCACTCTTCTTCACTCCTCTGCATGTACAACTCTTCCTTATAGACCTCTTGTAGGGTTAAAAGGAGCAAGCTTGATAATTTTTCCACCATACCTAAATTTGTACATATTCCTATCCATAAACTACTTTATTGAATTTATACCAAGGCTTACCCAATAAAATATGCGTATGACACATAGGAACAATGTCACAAACTACTTGGTCAACATACTGCCCAATTGTAAAATTTACCACAACCTGCTTAGCAACCTCGAACACTCCAAAATCACTCATTCACTTATAAGGTCTATCAAGAGGTATCAATGGTAATCCCAATTTTTCCACAAGGGTAGTGCTAGCTAAATTTGTGTGATTCCCTCTATTAATAATCATACTACACACTTTACTATTGATAGAACATCTCGTGTGAAAGATAAATATTCTTTTATCCATCAAATTATTTATATAAATCAACCCTTACTAGAAAGACGCCAATAATGAGGAAAGACTCAAAGAATCACTAAGAAAATATGAAAACAAACACAAAGAAACTGACTAAAAAAACCAAAAGTAAATAAGAAGACAAACTGAACTGAAACTGGAATGAATTCGTCTCCTCGCGTACTTATAAATCGATATATTATGGGTCTCGTAACTCTTTCTAGATCAAAAGTTACAACCGTTTTAAAATCACGGCTGAACAATTCTACCTGAACTGATTCGAAAATTACAGATAAATTCGACCCTAATTGACTCAAAAACTCCAAGAATTGAATCCTATATGCTATTAACATGAAAGAACATTATAATAACATCCATGATTCAGTCATAAACATGAAAAACACAAAGGAAAAAAAATTTGAAATGAGAAGAGACAAAAAAAACAGGAAAAAAAGGGAATATGAAGACTTCATAAAACGATAAAGATAGAGAAAATCTTGACCTTGGAACCCTGAGCTCCTGATACCAAATGATAGAAACCTGCCTGGAACCAAGCCAAACAATCCCCTCCACGTGTTCTAAGCCCCAAGAACCGCAAATCTTGATTTTGTAAGAACGAAATCCTTCCAAGATCAAGTCCAACCTTTAAGGAACCTTGCCCTTGAGAACCTTTCTTTATTTCTTTGGAGAATCTTGAACAGCGATACAGCGCCACAACTCTTGCCACACATTGATAAGCTTTTTTTCAATAGAACCAAGGAAGAATCCACTCCCTCAAGATGACACAAGTCACTTTGTTTTGTAAAAAAAAATGTTCTTAGTTAATTTTCGATTACAATGAATAATGCCCCTTTAAATAGGTGGCTAACCCTAATTCTACCCAAATATAATAAAACCCTAGTAAAATAAACCCAATAACACATAAAATACTTTAAAATTTCGTCCATGGGCTTTTTAATTTAATTAATGTTCAGCCCAACACTTAAACAACACATAACTTAAAAAGATATAAAATATAAAAACTATAGGGATATCTTGCGTCCTCATTTCGACCATGAAGTATTTCGAACTGGACTTTGATGAAAGCTTCAGAGTTGTAGATATATGAGTTCTATTTCCAATGCAACTTGAATCACCAAAATCAGACATTGGACGAGAAAGTTATGCCCAAAATACGAAGACTGCGCAAATCCCGCCACTACTAATGCACCATTCGGAAATAAAGCCGAAAATAAATCAAAGCAGCCCATGCATGTCCAAAACCCATTTCATTCTTGATTTAGACATAATAAAGACCTCATATGAAGTCTCATGCATGGACCAAACTCCAGAACCCAAGGAATCTTCCAAATCCACCAAAATGGCCCAAATAAGCCAATCTGACCAAGCCATGCAATCAGCCACAACTTCAAGTTAACTTGGCCCAACAAACAGAGCTCATTCTGGATCACATCAAATGATAGCCGTGAAACTAAAATTGGCCAAATAATAATAGTAATATCTAATATATTAAAAACAGTAAACAGATGACAGTAAAAATACATTTTAGAAATGATATAATTTTAATGAAACAAAACAAAATGGCCATCCTCTCAATGGTACGTGAAGTTGAATCCCGAGTGTGAACCATATTACCGTCCATTTAGAATCGGCTATTAAACTCACGTCTGGGTTTCCATCCTATATGTCGAAGATGATCATATTATCGGTTATATAAATGGATGTATGGTCGGACCTGTAATAGGTTAGGCAAGATATTCCTTACAGGCATAACATACAAGCATGCATACTAATCGTTAATAAACTAATCAATCATGCAATAAAAAATAGTAAGAAGAATATTAACGTGCGTATGATGAGAATAAGAGAGCAACAAGATAACTAAGTTGTAATAAGATGATAAAAGCAAAGAGTTAACATAACGAAACAACAATAAAAGGGTGCTAATACATGCAAATAAATAGGATGTGAAGTGCATAACTTCTTACCTAGCTTCAGAGAAGCCGGTTGGATGTTTTAATTAAGTGTGCATGTCTGGTCATACGTGTTGCGTTTCTAGACAGAGATACCGTGTAAGAAAATAAAATCTAAAGAAGGGTGCCCTCAGATCGTACCTTTGTGTACCATCTGGCTCTAGAAAATGCCTCTGAATCCTGGGTTGTCGCTGGATTCATACCAAAAGGGCTGGGAACTCTAAGGATTAGTGTTTATTTCTCTCTCTATCTCGCTAAGGTTCCAAATTTTAGAATTTTAGCAGAGGTTCTTTATGGTGGATTTTGGATAATGTTTTAGGGGAAAGCCATTTTTTATAGGGTGATAAGAGTATTTAAGAATAGAATGGGAACAAAATCCCCCATCGGCCTCCTATCCATTTGACGTTACTGGAGTTACTACAGACTGTAACATTTGATCGATGTCTGACTAAATGTATAATTTGAAATGTAAGTCTGGCCGGCCATTGATCAGTCTGTGACTTCAGCTCTTGGTAATTTGCACGTGTATCGACCACTTTAATATATATCATATCCAATGTCTTTGGTAATTGATAATTTGTACATTCAATGATAGTTGTGACTTGTCCGTTCTGATTTAGGGTTTCTAGAGTGAGTCCGGCCGAATATTCTGGTTTGAGAGAAGGAAGGTCGCACATAGGTGATGTCCAATGTTTTTTGTTTCTTTCCTTTTTGGCACTTATCTTGCAACTTTCCCAATTTTCAGGGAATCCCCGTAAGAGACTCATCATCGGGCTATACATAAAATACAGTGTCTACAGTCACCTCCACTTTGGTAGGCTCGTGCTATGTGTGACAATGACAATTTTATCAAAGTCATGCATGTATATTTAGTTACCTGGTTCGTCGGGCATTGATATGTGGGCCATTGCCCCTCTGATGTGAAATGCCTCGATCTCTGTTGTCATAGTGGTTGGACCCTTAGTCCCCCAATGCTTCGATCATATGTGAGATGCTTCGATCCCGATTCTTGAGGCTTCATTGCTCATTCTCAAGGCTTCGTTTCACGGGTCCCCCAATGCTTCAATATGTTGTGAGATGGTTCAATCCCGCGGTGAGATGATTCGATCCCGATACTTAAGGCTTAATTCCCCATTCCCAAGATTCGTTCCCCGGGTCCTCCAATATTTTGATCAGTTTATGAGATGTCTTGATCTCTGCTGTGATAATTGATGAACCATCTGGTCCTCTGATTCCTTCGATTGTAAGACATTCCATTCTCGAGGATTCATTCCCTATTCCCAAGGCTTTATTCCTTAGGTCTCCCGATCCATTCCTCTGCTTCATTCTTGAGGATTCATTCCCCATGTCCCTTTATCCATTCAATTATTTTTAGTATTCATTCCTTATTCCTAAGGCTTCATTCCCTAAGCCTCCCGATCTATTCGGTTACTCCATTAATGAGGATTCATTACATATTCCTAAGGTTTCGTTCCCTAGATCTCCCAATCCATTTAGTTATTCTTAAGGAGTTAGTCCATATTCCTAAGGCTTCATATCCTAGATATCCCGATCTATTCGGTTATTCTTAAGGATTCATTCTCCATTTCTAAGGCTTCCTTCCCTAGGTCTCCTGACCCATTTGGTTATTCTTTAGGATTCATTCCATTTTCCTAAGGCTTCATTCCCTATGTGTCCCAATCAATTCGATTATTCTTAAAGATTCATTCCTTATTCCTAAGGCTTCATACCCTAGGTCTCCCGATCTTTTTGATTGCTCCATTCTTGAGGACTCGTTCCTCATTCCGGGAGTACTCCATTATCTAACCTCTTAGTTCTGTTGTGTTCATTTCCAAAACTTGGCTGCGTGACGGGAGTCCCCCTAGCCACCACATCCAGGTGGGCTTCGCCCATAGTTTCATCTTTCAATTGCTTCTCTATGTGTGTGTTTCTTTTTCAAAGAATTGCATGCAATCCAGATTGGTTTATGATGGTGCTAAGTGTGGAATTAGTACTGACACTTTAGATCATTTTATCTATTCATTTTCCTATATAAGCCAACACCTAGTTAAAGATCAATAAGAATTTTATTTTATGTAGGGTTCATCTCTCTCCCTAACTTTTTTAAGTCGTCAAATTATCTTTTGACACAAAGACTCCACATTTGTCATGCGAGCCTCAGGTTACTTAATAATTTCACCGACTAAAGTTTCTTTGCATACTCAATATTTGAGTTATCGTTTGACGCAAAATTACTCACGGGGTAATCTAAATATTGGAAAGATTTATGGGGTAAGCCTTTTTTGCTCTTATTTTTATTTTTGTTTTTTTTTTTGTTCCCGTCATCTCCTTAACTTGGTGTCGTATTAACCTTAACTTTGGAAGAGAGTTAAATGAATATTAAGCTTTTTTACTATCTCTACAAGTTATGCCAACATAAATTCTTTTTAGGTAGGCAACACAATTCTAAGTGCAAGTTTTAATATGCAATGTTTTGGATGTTATTCTACCGATGATTCCAAATTTAAAGACATGCTCATTTTTTATCGAGAGACATAATATTCTTGAGGAAGACTGAATTTTTTATCATTGAACATTTTGAAAAGTTCATAATAGGAAAAAAGAATATGTAATGCAACAATCATGTATATGGGTGGTACCCCTCAAGACCAGGTATCTCACCTTCGTCGATCAAATCTTGAATCTCATATTTGAGGCGGGGGAATTTATCAATGGTTTGGGTTTTAAGGGTTTCAACAGACCTTGTCTTTCCAACTTCTCGAACATATTTGACTGAGGAATACCAAAGTTTGAAAATATTATGTTTCTGATGGCGGCTATTTTAGAGGGACCGACCTTTGTTCCAGAAGGCTCTTCAGTAGTTTTCCTACTCTGGCTATAGAAATTCTGGTTCTTAGCCTATTCCTCATCGATGTCCATCATTGTCTCTCTCAGCTGTTGAAAGTCAAAGATCATGGAGGTCATCCTCCTCAGTTTATTATAAATGGAAGGCTTGGTACCCTTGATGGTAATCTTGATTTGGTCCTTCAATGAGGGTCGTGTTTTTATCTTTAGGAGCTGGCTCCTCCAGTAGTCGACGTACTCTTTAAATTTCTCTTCGAGCCTTTATTTTGTGTTCTTTAAGTCACGAAATGACAAGTCTATTTCCATGTTCATGACGTACCGGTTTAGGAAGGCTTCAGCCAATGCCTTCCAATCATCCTCACTTTTTGCTCTAAGTTGTGGTACCATACCACTGGTGTTCCCTCCAGCGACATCCTAAACATCTTCTGTACTTAGCGTAGGGACTGTCCAATCGAACTCATCAATGATACGTAATGACAGAGATGTACTTTTGGGTATTTGTTCTCGTTGAACTTCACCATTTCAGACATTCTAAATTGTGAAAGCAGTTGCTCCTTGATTGCAATAGCACTGTAGTCTAACAGATCCTCATGTTTACCCTTCATTTTTTGGGCAACATACTTAATTTTATCTTTCAGTTTCTAGAGCTCGGCCTCAGTTTGAGATTTGGCCATTTTTCCTGTAGCATATTCGACCATATTCTCATCATCATCCAAAATAAGGATTTCCTCGACTGTCCTATTCTTAGGCACCCTATGCCTTTTCTTGCTGGTTTCAGCCTCTGTTATCTGAACTGCTATCATGTTAGCAATGGCATTGGCTAAGTTTTGCAACTACTCTGCCATTTTATTCACAATTGTTTCCAATTAACCAAATGATCTACTATGATGGCTGCAAATAAAAGTGTTAGTATGATGCATTGATGCATGTGATGCATGAACTGCGAAACCTGTTTCACACATCAGCATATATCTTTATCTCTCCCACATATGCGGTAAGTCTCATATCTGTCTCATATGGAATCTACACACTGTTTTCTATCTTATATACCATCAGAAATTCGAGGCCGGCTGTAGATATTCACGTGGACGGATTTTTATAGGACGAATGTATGTCCGGCCGGATATATAGTACGTTCGGCCAGATATGCGACGTCACCAAAATAACATATTTTAAATACAAACTTTAAATTTTAGAGGTCCTTTAGTCATACCTTAAGTGTTACTCGGCTATAAGAACATTGTTGAAGGTTTAGTCTGTTGATTTTGGTCTCTTGCTAGAAAGAATTCATGAGGTTGTTGTGCGTGTTTTAGAGTTTGGTCTAGTTTACTGGGTAATTGGTTAGCAACTTCTTTTGGCTTTGCTTTTAACTATCATTCTCTGTTTGTTGTGTGTATGTTTTTGTTATGAACGCAAAAAAAACTCATTTAAAAGTGAAGAATGTATGTTCTTTTATAGTGCTAAGGTTATGGATATTTGGGAAAATTTCCTTTTGATAAGGAAAACCATTATTAGGGAAAGAAATTATTTGGGAAACTGGTTAGGAAGAAAGGCTTATGTTTATGGAAACCAATTATACGAGAAACCGGTTTAGAAGATCGAATGTTTCCATTATTCTTCAAATTCGATAGATATCCGACCAAACTTTATGGATATCCGACCAAACATAAAGGTTTATACCAGGCCAGACATAGGTGATGTCCGATCAGAACCCTGGCATTAGTTTTTTTTTTTTTGGATTCTTCCTTTCCAATATTAGACCTTACAACTTCCCTAAATTCTTCAGGTGTGTTCTCATAAAAGACTCATCATCAGGCTAAAAAAATGCAATGTCAACAGCTGATCCCACTTTGGTAGGCTTGTACAGTGTGTGACAATGACAAGTCTATCAAAGTCATGCATGCATTTTTACTTACCTAGCTCACCTGGCATCGACAGACTTACTGATAGATGTTGGTATTGGTTGATGAAGATAGGCGCTCAAGCCTCTGATTCGTCAATCGGTTGAGGTGTTTCGACCTCTGCTGTGATAAGAATGGGCGTTCGGGCCCCCGATACTTCAATTGGTCGAGGTGGTTTGACCTCTACTATGATGGGCCCCGATAATTTGATCGGTTCAAGGTGCTTTGAACTCTCCTGGGCGCTTAGGCACCCAATGCTTCGATCGGTTTGAGGTACTTCAACCTCTGCTGAGATGAGAATGGGCGCTCGGGCCCCCGATGCTTCAATCAGTTTGAGGTGCTTCGACCTATACTGTGATGAGAATGGGCACTCGAGCCCCCGATACTTCAATCGATTTGAGGTTCTTTGACCTGTACTTAGATGAGAATGGGTACTTGGGCCCCCGATACTTTGATCAGTTTGAGGTGCTTCAACCCTTGCTAAAATGAGAATGGATGCTTGAGCCCCCGATGCTTTGATTGGTTCCGGCCTCTCCACCCATTTCTATGTTTTTTGGTCTTCAATTGGAAAAGGATGCCCTATCAGTTGTTTTGCATGGTCTCCCAATTAATGACTTTCTTGTCGAGGGTAATTATTGACGATGGGCCCGCACTACTTTTGTTAGTTCACTTCCATTCTCTGAGCCTCTACGAGCCACTCAGGTATGGACTGTTACCTTTTTATGTTCTTTTTTTTTCCTTTTTGACTTGTCATCCTTTGTTAACATAGATTCTGCAGTAGGCTCGTGGGCCAGGTCGCGGAACTCATCGTGTTCATCTGCCCTCTGATGGAGATGAAGAAGAGGGTGAGCCTTCAGTAGACCCAACACCTTCTGGACGTGCTCGTCACAAGGCATCTTCTTCTCAAAGAGGTCTGTCTCCTGCTGCTGTATCTAATTCGACATCTACCACTCCTCTTGGTATTATCCCTTGTTTCGGTGGGTGGCTGGCCAAACGTGATTTACATAACTTGTAATGATGCTAGAATGCTTGAGTTTTGGTCTTTTCCTCTAACACAGATACAGTCCTCGATGCTTTCTCTCATGGAGGCCACTCATATACGTGTTCTCAACTATTCATTTTCCGTTTCCCTGTCTTGCATACAAATAAATCTTATGCTGGAGGTCCCCGTTTAACTACGCAAGTAGCGAAACTCGAGCTAACTCAACAGAGTTTATCACATCAGGTACCTACAAAAAGACGTTAGTATGTATGCATGTATGCATGACTTCCTAACTCTTTTCTACATTTCTAATTACAACGCCGTGCGGAGGAGCTGGAGGGGTGGATCATGAAGAATTGGCGACAAGATAGTATATCGAGCCAGCATTCTTACCTTGCGCAGACTGTTCCAGGAGATGAGAGGTTGGTACTAAGGGGCTGCTCTCTCAAGAGGTGCCACGGGAACCTGAGTATGTGCCTGCGGATGAGGAGTCCGAGGAGGAGGGAGCTAATGAGGGGGACTCTTTAGAATAATGGACATGTTCTTTCTTTTTTTATTTTATTGTTTAGAACACTCATTTTATATGGACTTTATTGTGTAATGAAAATACTGCTTCATTTATTCTTGTAGCCACCGACCTATTTATTCTTTTTGTTTTATTTTGTTGTTTAGAAACTCATTTTGTATATACTTTATTGTCTAAAGAAAATACTGTATCATTTTGTATCCAATATCTCTTTTTTACAATGCATCACATGAGTAAAAAATCAACTACAACTCCTTGGCCTACATCCGACCGTACATAGAGTGAGCTAGCAAGATTTTGCTATGATGTCTGGCCAACCATTGAGAGAAAGTCTGGCCGGGATTTCCCACGACATCCTGATCGCAGCATGGTCCTATTGAGGATAGGAATCCAATTCTTGCATGTTTTCCTCCCAAACTGTATATATAAGATTCAACATTTTCACTTTTGACTGCAATAGCTCCTCCCTTTTTCATTTCTTTTATTCCAGAGACTCTCTGCTTCTCCTGGTGTCACCATTCAGATTATCCGGCTACAGGAAACGTCTACCTTTTTAAAACACATATGGCAGACATTTCGTACCTCCGGTCGGACATACGAAACATCTGGTTACTGTTTAATTTGTTTCTATATCCATATAACTCGTGTCCTGTAAGACTCTATTGTAGCACTGATCTGTGGGGTTTCTGATTGGTTGCCCCCAGATTTGTTCCAGCTCTTGATACTGTGTTGCCCCCACCGAATCAAGATAGACTACGTTTTTCTGAATGCGGATTCATCTTT